>OY856187.1:117491337-117823837 GCA_963693315.1 Diogma glabrata
ATATAATATATATATATATATATATATATATATATATATATATATATATATAATATATATATATATATATATATATATGTAAATCTACCTAAAATTCTCTACTGAAAAACCTTAACATTTTGTTCTATTTTAATTGTATATTTAATAGTTTTCTGCACTTAAAAATATTTATCTTACCTTCATAAACCCAATCAGGAACACCATTATAAATGGATCCACCACCATCTTTAGTAATTTGAATTGGTTCTGCATTCACATCTTTTTTATAATAAATATTATTTACATAGACAATAATCAAAGCATTTCCAATCGGGCTCCATTCAGCATAAACTAAATGTGTGTATAAATTATGTACTTTAACTTCTATAACTTTTTGAGTTTCTAAATCAACTATGTCGTACTTCGCTGCATAACTATGCCTGAATATCTGTTATTATTTCAAATATAGCTATTAGTTAACATTGTTTTGATAATAGGAAAATAAATACCTTTTGATGTTCTCTTGCTACTAACAAATATCTTTTATCTGCCGATACTTCAAAATTAACACCTTCCGCTAATCGTTCATCTTCAATGCCCAGTAATACTGTTTCTTTTTTTGTTTCCGCATTATATGATTTTACCACACCGTCTAAATCACGATATGTTATTTCATTTGATGTGACCCAACTACCATTAAACCGACGTGACGTTAATCGTCCTTCTAATATATCTTCTAATGTTATGGCATCTCGGACTAATGGACTTGGTGTTATATTTCCATTATCTGACTCACTTCCATCATCTGTTAATAAAACTACACAAACAACGATTATGACAACAACGGCTACTACAACAAAAGATATTATTCCTAATTTTTTTAAGTTAAATTTTTTTTTTCGAGCCGACCAATTCCTGAAAAGATAGAAAAGAAAATTTTATTAATATAATAGAAATAAATAAGTAAAAAATTTTGTACGAAGGAACTGAATGGCACAAGTGTATTTATTTCTGAGGATGAATGTATTGCTTTGATTTTTATAAATCAAAATCGCTCAACAGAACTTACAGAACACCACTTTGTCCAATACGAGTAAGCAACTGAATAGTTTTTTGAACAACACGAGTCATACCGTCATTGGCGTAACTAGGAAATTGTTCTAGGGTGGGCCTGGCCCCAATAATATTGCTGAGTAAAATAATTAATAAAGTTTCCGTTTTTATTTCTTTCTTTTAATACATAACGGATGTTCAATTTGAGGTTAATTTTCAAATTTACGGTCATTTATATTTTTTTGCTAGATTATTTATGTTAGGCTAGGTTGCAGTGACTGTCACCAAAACACAACATCAGGACGACATACTTAGACCACAATACGTCGGTTGTGATACCAAAGAATCTCGTTTCCCAACTCGAACCATTTGGAGCTTCTATGAAGCTAAGTATCTGCGTGATTCTAAAATTATCCAGGTCGGTTAGAGTTTTAAATGTGTGCGTTCCAAAATTAGTTTGCCGTATAATGGGCGAATGCTGGACATGTGCAAAGTAGATGAAACGCTGGTTCCGTCTGATCCTCTTCCTTACAGCTCCTGCAAATCAGTACTTGGGTGCTATCCAAGGATCCAGTAACCAGTGATGACTTTAACAATGAACTAGTTTTCTGCCAACTCAAGGTTATAAGTTTTTTGGAACGCTGTAGGTCTAGTCTAGAAAAGATTTACCTACTTATCTTGCAGCTAATGGTGTTTGACCACCGCCCTATAGATTACGCATTTAACCCTGTCATAAGTTAGTTGTTTGAGAGGAGCAAACGACTCGCTTAGAGCTTCCATTTCTTGTAGAAGATCGAGTTCAGTCCTTTGCCTAGAAAATCCGTCCGCTATATAGCTGCCTTTAACGCCACTGTGACCCGGCACCTATATAATATGAACGGTGAAATTACCGGTGGTTTAGTGTCACTTTTGACGTCATTGCTACAACATCAACCGATTCGAATGCAGTTGTTTATGCTATGTTGTTTGCAGTTATTTATGTTTATATTTAGATATATATTTGTGTAAATAATAAATCTTTAAATTATAAAACTAAAAGAAAAAAGCGTTCTTTTTGAAATCGACATGTTTGACAAATTAAAATTGAAAAAAATCATATAAAATTATAAATTGTTATATCAGTATGATATTATTATAAATCCTCACGTAGTAACTTTCAAACAAACAAAAGTTATACAAAATAAACATTCCTAGTTTCTAAATTAAACTTTACATTCCTAGTCTCTTTTTTTTTTTTTTTTTTTTTACTTTATTAATTATTGCTTGGTTAACACAATATAGCTAGCCACAAAGCATAAATATGCTATACGGTGGCATACAAAATTACAATTTCAAAATAAATAATATCTCAATCTTTTTTATAAAATACATAACTAAATAATGATAAATAAAAATTATTACTATAAAAAACATTATTAGTACAGAAACAAGTACAGAGCACTAGTACAAATACTATATATATTGAATCTAAAACTATTGAAAAAATAAAAATAAAAAACAGTTCAAAAATAACAATTCATTGTTTACAGTAATCATACAGTATTCAGTACCACACTCCCCCAACCATTTAATGCAGTACTGTGCACAACGATCTTCATTTTCAGCCATACAAAATTCAGATAATTCCATAGATAAATCCACCAGATTTCGAATTCCGTCGTCAATTCGCAAATGGTCATACAAACAAACGGGGATTTTACTTCTACTTAGGCGCCAAGATTATTTGATATAGAATCACTCACTGAAGCGAATAAAACCAAAACAAGTTGTATATCAGCCCCGGGGTCCAAAATTCAGGCCTTTGAAAAAAACAAAATCCATACAATATTACAGTTTTGAAAAGAATTTTTTCTGTTTTTTTAATTTTTGCTTCGCTTGTCCTGTGTGCTTATAAGATAAACAGATCAAAACTGTCCCTCTTACTAAATTTTCTTAATTTACGATAAAGAAAACAAAAAAAAATCCACTTGCCCCTAAGTTCAAGTCCAATCTTACCTCAAATGGTCATAACGTGGGCCCCTAAGGTTATAATTATTTTTTTTAAGTTATTCATGTTGATTCTTTGAAATTGTATATCAAAAATAGCATTTAAATTGCAACATTTGGTAAAAAAAATTGTATTTTTAAACGATATTTTTTTTTTCAAAGGCCCATATCTTGGTCCCCGGGACTAATTTTCAAAAAAAAAAATTTTGTAATTTGCTTATAAAAGTACACTAAAAAAAAAATTAGCTGGCGGCTAAGTAAAAGTAATCTTGCCAAACAAACTTAAAACTACGAGTAGTGTGGGTGTTTCGGTGTGGGTTTAGGTCTTATGGAGCAATGAGACCGTATTTTTTTAAAACGAAGTCTATATTGTTCTTATTGCGATATTTTTCGTTGAACAAATTGAAAGGTATGGTTTTTCCAGAAATTATGAATTCATTTGACATTCTGACATCTGGCACATCACATGTTGGAAAGAAAATGTTTGCTTTTTTAAACTTCGCTACTATGGTGAACGGATAAGATAACCGACCATTTTATAGATACTTTTGTGGCAATATTATTGGTAGTGCTTATTAAACTTCCTCATTAAATTTAAATGAAGATCAGTGATATGAATAATATCATGAATAATATAATTGTATGTTTTGAAATAATTTTGAACAGCAAATTCCTTAGTAAAGAAATACATTTTCATTTTCCCTAACTGTTATATACTTCATGAACTTCGTGTTCTAGGGGGGGCCAAAATTCGTCTAGGGGGGGCCGGGCCCTCTGGGCCCCTACCTAGTTACGCCTATGCATACCGTCCAAAAACTAATCCATTACTTGCTATACAAGTTTACACCTTGCGTTAATTTTTCATCACTATTGGCCTATGTCATCATATTTTATAGAGGCGTACCGCAAAATTCTAAAAAAATTGCAATGTTTCTTAAATTAGGTGCTCTTTTAAATGACACCCCACTTGACCTGGTTTTAAATGATGTTTTTACCCCTTCTCATTCCTACCCCCTTAATAAATATAATTATGAGTATTTGACACATTTCTACATTTTTCATTAAAAACTTACTCAGTTTTCTATCATTCCAAATATATTTAAAGATTTTCGATGAAGTAGGGTCGGAGTTAATCGAGACAATAAAACATAAAGAAAACGTCATTATTCAAAATTATACAAAAAATGGTGGGATATAAACTTCCAAAATTCGTTTTAAAGGAATACTGGAGCCCTTTCATATGATACCCTACTCGTCTCGATAAAAAAATGTATTTTCTCAAAGGTTTCATCGTGTTTTTGTTTATTTTACTTCTTACCTTTGTAAAATAAACGAAAACAACTTTATTTATTTTTAACCCGTTATCTTGTGTGGATATGTTCGTTTTATAAGCAACTCAAATTTTAGGTACATCGGATTAATGGTTTACAAAATAATCGATATAATGCGAAAAACACGTTGTGTGTTTCTCACTAATAGGGTTCGTTATAAAAACGGAACCCGAATCAGCTTCAGATTTGTGGGTTGCTGGCGACCGACGTTAGGGTATCCGCATACAGATTATAAAGAATATTAGTTTTTAATCAAATCACGACGGATTGAAAAAGGATGTGTTACAAATGTCAGATTAAACATTTTGGATAATCATCATCGCAGTACACGGTAGAGATCCTTTTTATAAATGATAATCAAAGGTATTAATTTAAGTGAAGTAAAATAAATATATTATCTGCCAAAGAATTTTACAGAAGCTGCAAAGACTAGAAGGAAGAGGAAACAGTGTTCCATTTATACTCTGTTCAATGGAACAGAGTAGGGATGCTGCGATAACTCCAGTTCTACAATAATAAACAGTTCCAATAATTTCATAATTATAATAATTCCAACAAATAAAAATAACAAATATTTTCGTACGCACCGCATTGCGTTAGATATATTTTATCTTCTTATTATTGTGAATCAGCCTAACATCAAATAGAATTCCTGCTGAAAAAGATAGAAAAGTTGCCTGTATTATATATTGTGAGATACTTATTATTATTATTAAGATTGTTCTCCATTGTTCTTCATTCAAATATTTATAAAAAATCACCATGGACAACTCTTCAGCAACAGCACTGCCTGGAAAACTCTTCAGGAACAGAATTGATTGGACAACTCTATCCGGCTGCTACCAAAAGTATATTTTGAAATTTCACACTGAAAAAAACTGTTTTCGTTGTCAGGTGTTTTCGTGGAACTAAAATTGAATAAATTTCGGTTAACGGAACAAGTTGTAATTGACAAAAGAGTGATGTAGGGATCAAATTTGTTTCAATATTCTCTACGCTAGTTGTTGCATTCAGTCCTGCTGAGTTGAAAACTTTATTTAATGCGCTGTTACATGAAAAAGTGATTCACTAAAGTGGGTGAACTATAATCGTAGATGTCATTCAACCATATAAAAGTATTAGTCGCGTCAAAGAAAAATTTGGGTGATGAGAGTAAAAAACCACAGTCAGATAACTAAAACGCTTTATTAAATTTTAATCGGTTAGAAAAAGTTACACTGAGTCACAAAACTGCCTCAAAAGGAAGTCAAATGTTTCGATATTCGGATGAAAATGAGGTTCTTATGGAAAGACCAAAAATCTATTTTATCACACCCCTTCAATGGAAATCTAAACATCAACCCCCAATTATTTACCAACGACTGTGTAGAAGACTTAAAATAGCTTGAATCATATTATAATATATTCAAATGACTATAGTCAGAATGAACGTTCGTGTTGTTGCTGTATTCAGAGTACATACTGCACTAAGTCCACCTAAAATCAATACTTCTAAGAGTAAGACATTTATCGTGCTCGCTGGATTATAGAAATTAAAACTAAACACTAACTACCATCAGTTGTTAAGTTGATGTAAAATTGAAGAACTTCAGTAACAGATTCGAATGAATCGCGAAATTATATAAGTTTTTGGAGGCTGCGTTGAAATTGGGTTCATTAAATCTAACCTTGTAGATGGTTTGATCACGTCTAAAAATAAATATAGGATGTAAAAACGGTAGTTAAAAAATTATTTGAACGTTGTTTATCACTCTGACGTATATGTAAATTGATGAACAATAGGAATAAGGTGGCAACAGTTATGATAATCATTTCACTTTACATGTACATTCTACATATAGTCGTGCAAACCTGTCAACAGCCAGCCAATCTTTTCAATTAAAATAAAATATCACAAAATGAGATTGCAAAAACATAACTTAAATAATTATATCGTTAGCGAAGCCATTTGAAACTGTTTACGCCACTGTTACGTATTGTATTTTCATTTCAGTTTTGTTTTATGCATGCAAACTTATTTGTAGGTATTGTCTAGAAAAATTTTACAAATTGACCTATCATGATTTATAAACTCGTTCCGTATCATATCATTTTATATTAATTGTTTGAACTACGAGCTCGTTTGACGTTTATGGTGAATAACCGATACATTCACCATTTCGAATAAATCGGATAAATGTCGCATGTTCGATGCTTGACAGAATTTTTGTGTGATAATTTTTATTTGTCTCCATTTAATGATGATAAATCATTTTAATAAAGTTTGACCTCATTAGATCTAAATCATCAATTAATATTACAGAGCTTAATTTTATATATTTATGAGTTTTTATAAATGAAATAAACGATTTAATTAATTTTAAGAAGTAGTGAAAAAATTCTTATTGTAGATTCACGGAATAAAAATTATTAATTGAAAATAATAATTATTAATATAAATTAATGTATCTAAGTATTTATTAAACAATTTTCTATGTGATATTCTGTATCATAGAAATTAAAAATGGATTAGTTAGCGATAAGAAATGTAATACAATTTTTTGGTGGCGGTTTTAAATTGGGAAATATTTAATTTTCTTACGGAAACTGTATACATACTTTAGAAACCAGCGTTTATAAAATTGCCTGTAAAAACTACAATAAATTTTATATAGGTCAAACGGGGCGGTTCTTTCCCAAAAGTTTTAACGAACACACAAATAAAATTTATAAAAGTGATCCCAACTCAAGAAACATTTTAAAAAAACACAATCACACCAACATCAACTTACCATGCAACAAAAACAGAGGAAGAGACCAGTTGGACTGGACTGATTAGATGAGATTGAAATAAATAAACAAAAAAACAGTAATGATATTTTAGACAATAAAATCATCACTAAAACTAACAGAATATATTGAAATGTAACCTTTGTTTACTTATTATTGTTGAGATACTTTGTAACGACGGAGTATTTCCAATTTTTACTCTGAAAATAATATAAATTCAGTGTCCCGGTGTAAAGGAATATTATTATATTTCGTATAAAGGTCCAAACTATTATAACTTATCCTCAGTGCGAGTTCTAGATCGGGAATTTAAAACATAGCATTTTCTAAACGTTATAATTTTTATTCGCCCAAGACTTTATCTTCTTTTAAAATATTTCTCCTTTTTTTATTCCCCTTAATTGTTTTTGTATTCACAATAAATCTTCACTTATAATAGTCTCTTACTATTACTATTTTATTAATTATTCATCTTGTGTTATGACTAACTTATATCACCGCTAATTTAGAACTGACTCTTAACACTGAATTGACTATCCCTAACGCGACCTCTTACATATAAATATACTAATAAATAAATTAAAAAGTATAGTAACTATACTTTCTAATTTATTTATTTACCTACTATACCATAGACTACGTAGTTTAATATTCTTTTATTATTAGATAAACTACAATTTCCTGTTGTTTTTGTTATCTGCAAATATTTATTAAGGTGTTTTATATTCTTTTAAAGGAACGGAGGAATTATTTTCTTTAAATAGTATTTTCCAGAACAATGTTCTTTTATTATACCGTACTTTATTACCGTTACAATATGATAACATAACAATAAACAGTAACTGAAAATAAAATATAGAATATAGATCACCATCTATTAATTTAGAGAATTAGGTGTAATTTAACATCACACCAGTACTAAAAGAACATCGGTCTGAAAAATACACTTTAAACAAACTAGTGCCACTAAAAGAATATAAAACTCCTGAATAAATATTTAAAGATTACAAAAACAAAATAACATGCAACAAGATATTGATTTAATGGAATTTAATAATTTTTTCTAAAACTAAAATTATTATATAATTTACAACACAACGAATAAGAATTTGACTCTTATCTATGATTTTGATTAAAGTGTTACAATTTCATTATGAACTATTGCCTTTGTGTACTAAATACGTTTTATTATTATTTTTTAAAATCAACTATTATATTAGTAAAATAAACTAAATTTTTCATTAACTTAAAACGAATTTCGACCCGACACTCTAATTATTCCATTTGAAATCAACGGTAATTATTTAACTCTATTTTAATGCTTCAACTTAACCTAACCATAATGATTCAAACCGACAGTAATCATTCAACTCTGCGCCAATAATTCAACTTAACTAAATAATGGTTTTTCAATTAATATAATATAACTCACACATGGCCAAATTGCGGCTCTTTGAAAGAACGAGTGCGGCTCTCGAAAAGAAATGAAAAAATTAATAACATTTATAAATTTATTAAAATTGTAATAAAGTTGTAATTAAATTCCAGTAAATTACCAGCTCTTAATCCAAAATATCGAAAAATAACATAACTTTCGTTAATTAAAATAAACAAAAAATTAACTACATCCCCCCCCCCCCTCCCCACCCATCTATCAGCAAATTTTTTCAAAGAAAAACAGTATCCGGAATTAAAGGTTGATCAATGGATTAATGACTGTGTATTCTTAACTGATATAGTGGAGAATCTGCAGTTCCCAACCTAGCATTACAAGGAAAAGATAAAGTTTTTACTGATCTTATTCAAACGATTCTGAGTTTAATTAAAAAAATTTAGCTTTTTAACGCGATTTAACTACAAAAATGTTAAACCACTTTCCTCGTCTGGAAAAAAAACTTTCTAAAATTGTTGATAAAAAAACTGAGTGAATACAACAGTAAAATATGAAGGGTCAAGTTGCTGACATCTCAAAGCTCTGAAATATCAAAACTTAAGGATTTTTATATAGTTTTCGGCAAAAGGCTTTTATGAGCACTTGTTTTTAGTTGTGGGCAGCGATGTTTATTCAACATAAAAAATGTTTAATATACATCGTTTAGAAGTTTATTACAGAACTAACACGAAACATCAATACGTTACCGGAAAATTATAACAGATCATAGATTAACACAGTTTATAGTGAAAAGATGATACACTCAACAAACTACTCAAAAACCTTTCCATTTAGCGTTCAGCAATTTCAGCTTTTTAAATACAAATAATCCATTATCTAACAATTTCATGTTCAATTACATTTCATATCATACAAATAAATAATTTAATTTTTTTTTCAAATAAAAGGGGTCTGATTAAATTGATTTTAAAAAATTATAACAATAAACAAAATCAAAAATTCAAACTTTTTCCAAGATTCCAAAAACTATAATAAAATCATAAATTGCTACTTTCTTCAAAATTCCTAAGATATTCAAGAGAATATTACAAAATTAAAAATTCCAAAAATGTTCTAATAATTAAATGTTTTTTGAAAATTCCAAAGATATTGTAATAAGTATTACAAAATCAAGGATTGAAACTTTTTTCAAAATTCTAAAAATATTGCAAAAATTATAACAAAATCAATATTCAAACTTTTTCCAAGATGTTTCAATCAATCAAGATTAAATCTAGCAAGAAGATATGTTAAGTTGATTCAATTAAAAAACTGCTTTTTTTGTCATACAAATAATTAATTTTATTTAACAAATGTTTCTAATCGAAAATGTTTCCCATTTTATGTTTCTCAAAAAAATTGGGCAAAAAGTTTGAATAACAACATGAAATTCAATGAGCTTGAGTTGTACTTGTTGTGATTAATAATATAATTTTTAATTGATTAAGATCGAATTCTAAATGCTGGATAGTAGGATCTGACGATTATAACAAAATTTAAAATAAAATTTTAATTCAGACATTGATTTCATTAAAAAATATTCGAGATGTCAGGACAAAAAAAATTGATTATGTTGTTCCTTATACATACAATAGTATATAATTATATGCTGTAACTATTGTATTAATACAATATTATTTTATTGTTTCGATATTTTCTATCGTTAGCGTGAACGGTGATTGAAATTCTTATTTGCTCAATATCAACATATTTCATATGAAAACATATATAAAATTCAAAGTGACACCAAACAATAAAGGGGAAGATGCAAAAAAATTGGGTCTTTGAATTTTGAAACTTTAAACTGCGCTCTCTTTAAAAAAGCCCTCGAGTGAAATCTAAACCTATATGGGTAATTCTTTTATAAACCGAACAGATTTGGACAAAATCTGACCGACCCATTTTTGATTTGGCTGAAATTTTTTTTATGGGTTTTCTATCGAAAAAAAAGATATACGTGTTCGAGGATTTTTTTTTTTTTTTTTTTGGAAAATAGAGCTGTTCTAAATTTCGAGAATTTCGTGATTTTCGGCTTGAAGACTTATTTTCAAAAATTCATAACTTCGGTTTTATAGAAGATAGAAGGTTTTTCTTTTCTTTATTTGAAAGTTAAAAGATGGAATTTTTTAAAAATAAATATTTTCAACTAAAGTTATTAACAAATTCCTATTGTTATAAGCAAATAAAATGTTAAAATTAGATTTTAACCATTGCCCCACCCATGAAATTAGTTTTTAATATTATCATCGTATTCATCGTTCAATTTTCTATAAAAAAAGTATTTTTTTTTAATGGAGAAATGATATTTACTGTTAGAAATAAATTAATTTATCGAGCGCGGGACGACAAAAAATTCCATATATGGGTCATTCTTTTACATACCGAACAAAATAGGACAAAATGTGACTAAGACATTTTTGATTCAGCTGAAAATTTTTTTGAGGGTTCTATATAAACATTACAATATACTTGTTTTCGGATTTTTTGTTTTTTTGTTATTTAGTGGAAATAGAGCGGTTCTAAATTCCGAGAATTTTGTGATTTTTGGCTTGAAGACTTGTTTTCAAAGATTTATAACTTCGGTTCTGGTAGAGATAGACACTTTTTGTTTGTTTTATTTTAAAGAATAGAGATGCAATTTTAAAAAAAAAATTATTAATTATAAAAATTATTAACAAATACCTATTGTTACAAACAAATAAAATTTTAAAATCAGTTTTTAGTAATTATATAAAAAAAATAAAGAGTGTTTAATGTAATCATCGTGTTCTACGTTCGATTTTCAATAAGAAACGTATATTTAATTAGTAGAGAAATGAGTTTTATTGTTAGAAATGAACTAATTTATCGAGCGCGATACGATAACAAATTTTATAAATTTTTGTCGTCCGGCGCTGGAAAAATTAACTTATTTGTAACAGTAAAACTCATTTTTTCATTAATTAAATATACGTTTCTTATTGAAAATTGAACATAGAACACGATGATTACACTAAACACTCTTTATTTTTTTTATATAATTACTAAAAACTGATTTTAAAATTTTATTTGTTTATAACAATAGGTATTTGTTAATAATTTTTATAATTAATAATTTTTTTTTTAAATTGCATCTCTATTCTTTAAAATAAAACAAACAAAAAGTGTCTATCTCTACCAAAACCGAAGTTATAAATCTTTGAAAACAAGTCTTCAAGCCAAAAATCACAAAATTTTCGGAATTTAGAACCGCTCTATTTCCCCTAAAACACAAAATAAAAAAAAATCCGAAAACAAGTATATTGTAATGTTTATATAGAACCCTCAAAAAAATTTTCAGCTGAATCAAAAATGTCTTAGTCACATTTTGTCCTATTTTGTTCGGTATGTAAAAGAATGACCCATATATGGAATTTTTTGTCGTCCCGCGCTCGATAAATTAATTTATTTCTAACAGTAAATATCATTTCTCCATTAAAAAACAATACTTTTTTTATAGAAAATTAAACGATGAATACGATGATAATATTAAAAACTAATTTCATGGGTGGGGCAATGGTTAAAATTTAATTTTAACATTTTATTTGTTTATAACAATAGGAATTTGTTAATAACTTTAGTTGAAAATATTTATTTTTAAAAAAGTCCATCTTTTAACTTTCAAATAAAGAAAAGAAAAACCTTCTATCTTCTATAAAACCGAAGTTATGAATTTTTGAAAATAAGTCTTCAAGCCGAAAATCACGAAATTCTCGAAATTTAGAACAGCTCTATTTTCCAAAAAAAAAAAACAAAAAAAAAATCCTCGAACACGTATATCTTTTTTTTCGATAGAAAACCCATAAAAAAAATTTCAGGCAAATCAAAAATGAGTCGGTCAGAAAGGTGTTCGGTTTATAAAAGAATTACCCATATACTGTATTTTTTTAGGTAGATTTCATATAAAAATCTACCTATTGCAGCGGTGCCCAAACTGCGGCCATCTGGCCGCATGCGGCCAGTTTTATGATTTGGTGCGGCCTGTAAAAATATTATAATAATAGCAAATACCACAATAATAATAAGTTCCGTTTAAAACAGTACAATATTTTGGTACGTACTAAATTCAAACTTAAATATTCCTAACAAATTCCTATAGAAATAGACTAACTGACATTCATTTGAAAAACGAACTAAGAATTAGTAATACTACACAAGAATATAATGTTCGCGACTTAATTTGAATAAAAAATCTTAACATAATTTATACTGTTTATTTATTTTTTTTTCCGTGCGGCCAGTCATTTTTGTTCTTGTAAATTTTTGGCCATCTCTTCCATGATTTCTGGGCATCCCTGACCTATTGCAATGGGCTTCATCTCGGAATTTCGGTAAAATTTTTGTGCCAAACGACTATATATGATAAGCGGAGACGAAAAAACAAAAAAAAATGTATATATATATATATATATATATATATATATATATATATATATATATATATATATATATATATATATATATATATATATATATATATATTATATATATATATATATATATATATATATATATATATATATATATATATATATATATATATATATATATATATATATACATATATATATATATATAATATATATATATATATATATATATATATATATATATATATATATATATATATATATATATATATATATATATATAAACGATATGAGATATAACGAAAACGACCGGCACTCTCATGGTCGCATTTGTAAGGCCAGATCAAAAAACCTTTTCTAAAAACGTGCGTCTTATTAATATCTTGAACAAGTTCGTAAATCAGCCAAATCCGACATAGGGTTAAGAAACTAGAGGCTTTATACTAGAAAAAAAACTCTGTTTTTTAGATCCGTTATAACGGCCGTTTAGATTCTAATATTTTTAAAAACTTCATAAATTTAGAATCTTTGAAACCTTTTTAATCAGTTTCTTTCAAAAAAAAAGACCTCTGCAGTTGGAGGTTTCTGAGTGAACGGCTCCAACAAAAAAGCTTGTGAAACACAAAATGCGTTTGAATCAACCGGCACTCTCACGGTCGCATTTGTAGAGCTAGATCAAAAAACCCTTCCGTAAACATGTGTGTTTTATTAATATCTTGGACAAGTTCGTAAATCAGAAAAATCTGACACATGGTTAAATAACTAGAGGCTTTATACTAGAAAAAAAATTCGTTTTTTTAATTCGTTATAACGGCCGTTTGGATACTAATATTTTTAAAAACTTCATAAATTTAGAATCTGTAGAAACATTTTAATCCGTTTCTTATAAATATAAACCTCTGCAGTTAGAGGTTTTTGACTTGTTGGCTTCAACAAAAAAGTTTGCAACAATTCATAACTACAATTTCCAAAAACCTTATAACGTCAATGAAAAAAAAATAAAAAGGTTTGAATAGAAGAAAATAATTTTTTTTTTCTTAGAAATAAACTATTTTGATACTTTGCAGTAATTGGACGACATATGATATAGCGTAGGTTTGTGTCATAAATTGTCACACACATATTCTGTGGTAGATTTGATATTTGTTTGTTGCAAAATTGGATAGATATAGTTTTGCTTATATGTAGCTAATTTTCTTTTTAAAATTTGTTCGATATCTGTTTGAAATTAGTTTGTGTTGTTTAAACTAATCTGATACATCAGATTCTACTTGCACACAAAACTGTCTGATCTCGAAATCTACCTATTTCTAGCGGATATACGTGCCGCTTGGACTTTTTTAAATTGTGTTTATTCATAAGAAAATTTGAAAAAGAAATAACAAAATGGAAATTTATAGTAAAATTTTACTCAATTTTGAACGACATTCAAATCAAGTAGAAAGAAGTAGAAAAAAATAGTTATTTATTGTACAAGTTGATAAAATTGCACTTTATCTTCGAGAGCTATTTTAGCGTCGAGGCGTCAGCCGAGATGTTAATAAGCATCGAGAAGATAATGAAATTTTATCGTCGTGTGGAATACAACATTTTTTTCTATAGCAATTGTTAAAGAAGACCAAAAAATGCAGAAAAATCAATGATAAATTTAATTTAAAAGTATAAGAAAAAACAACAGTTTCACGAAAAAAAATGAGTATAGGTAGGCTTTGATAACTTTTTGAGTTTTATAAACAAACAAACAAATCAATTTGTTTTTGTTTTTTGCAAAAATTGAATTCGAAAACTAGATAGTTTGGGTTTGTCAATATGTGCGATATTACAGAAGAAAACTGCCTTCTGATATGAAAGAGGAGGCTTCAGAGACAATTCGTAGATGGCCTGAAATTTTGAATTGCCTGAAAACCTGCGGATGGTACATCAAAGAGAAAACCTGTGCTTTCAAAAATGGAAAAACTTGAAGAATATCAACAGCAAAATACTTTATCTACCCTTGCGGTTAAAGTACTACTTTATCTACCCTTTGATGGTAAAGTGCTATTTTTCCCTCTAATTTTAGTTGATAATAGCACGTTTTAACAGTTGCTATAAAAAAAACGTTTTATCGAACATTTTTGATTTTATTTTACATTAATTTGCTCTTCATATGAATGATTTTCAATTTTCTAAGAAATTTGCTCATATAGTGACTTGCATTACAGCTTCCGAAATTTAACATTGGCTTTGAAGTATTCGAATTTGTACGCTTACAAATAACATTAATATGTATGAAAATATCTCCACTGATAGTCATCGATATTAAAAAAAAGTTATTGTCTGTGAATCTTTTAGAACAATACATAATTATTTTTAACAAAATTGTCATTGGAATGACTATATTAGAAAGTACATAAATAGGAAGTAAAAGTGGAGTAATAAATTGTATCAAAATCCTGTAGACATTTTTTTGGCAATTTAAATTTTTTCGCAATGATTTTATGTAAGTTGATATTAAATTAATGCAAATTTTGTTTAATTTTATTGTTACATACCATTTGAGAAATACTATAGAGTATTATAGAGAATTGGAGTTTGATTGAAATTTTTATTGATGGATGATTGGTTGTTTTTGGGATGGATGTGTTTTAATGTAGGTAAAACATTTTTTGTTTAAATCTCGGTGGTTAATGGACTAAGACTTAAGTGATACTATTAAGTATTCATAAAGAGTTTAAATCAGAGTTTACAATTTTATCTGAACGCTGTTTTCATTCTTCAAAATTCATACGTTACTCATAAGTTAAAATTATTTTATTTTTTATATCGTTCTAACTCGAAGAGTGAATTTTTGAATGTTTTTTATATCAATCCTTTGGCGACGATCATATTTTTATTATTTTTCTCGATCCATTTGGAGAAGAAGAAAATTTAGTCAATAAAAATTATTTGTTTTTTTACATTTGGTGTTCAAATTTATAATTATTTAGAAGAAATTAATTGGAACGATATCATGCTAAGTTTTTAAATATATCACGATTTAGAATTTGGAGGTCTTTTGTCATTCAATTGGAACGCAGTGTAAGGTTTGATTTTGATGATTTTTAGTCGAAAAAGAAATTTCAAAAAACGATAAGAGAGTTAATTTGGGAAGATTTTGTGAGTGATTTAAGCTTAAGTTACTATTAGAATTCACATAAGAGAGGGTTAAGTGAGTTATTTTAGTTTAGGAATTAAAAATGAATACACAAACTCTTTTTTATTGTTGTATTTTCAACTCAGTTATAAGCACTTGATGATCTTTCAGAACCGTATACATACGGTGGCTAGCCGTCTAGTATTCCCCGGATCACAGATCTGTATTTCAGCAGCCTATCTCTGTGATTTATTTAAGGCAAATAGGACCTATAGTTGTTCTGTATTTTAGTGTTCGCCCGGTTATCTGTATTTCACCCGTATTGAGTTAATTTTTGGAAAATAAACATAAATAACTAAATATTCTATTTTGGATCTTATTTCGCTGTCTGACAGTCAAATACTAATCTGATGTGTGAATTTAATTTACGGGAAAAGCTTTGTTCCAAAATAACTCTTTTTTTAGTTCGTTTTCAATGAAAAAGTCTTACATGTTTATTAAGTATTGATAGAATAGTTTTATTGGATATGCATTTATGAAGCTTATATTTATAATAAATCGTCTCTTTTGAACTGCGCGGCGTCGATAAAAATAGATTAACGTGTTAGTTGCATAAAATTAATTTATGTTTTTGTAATAGAAAATATTATTTTTGAAAATTGTTGGTTTATTTTTATTTGTGTTTATTTCTATTTGTGTTTATTAATTAATTTAATTTTATTTGAATTAAATCGATAATCTAACGCGATCTTTCCACAAATCGGTTTGATTAAAATATCTTTCTATTTGAATGTTTGGACTTTTTTTTCCCAGAATGGTTTTTTATGGAAACTAATTTAAAGTATGATTAATATCGTAAATAATAGATAAAATTTTTTGATTTTTTAAAATTAAAAAACTTTATTGTTTATATCCTAAGTCCATATCTCACGTCAGAATACCTTACTAGCATTATTATTTATTGCTGATAGAGAAATACAAAGAAGAACAGATTACTCTATTTAATATTAATAATAATGATCAGATATAAATGCTGTTATAATAATAGTAATCAACTGAATTGACAGATGGGTTAGTTCCTTATAATAAGACTGCGAAATGTATGACCTATGCGTATTTATGAAATCTTAAATAAGCAATAATTGGCATGTGCAATTCTAAACGAATTGATAAAAGCATTTGCCAAGCAAGTTGTTAGTTAACACAAGATCTTTAACTTAGATTTTACGTATAAAACATGCGTCTCATGACAAACAAATAAAACCAAAAGAAATCAATCAGAGGTTCAAACCAATATTATGTCATAAAAAACATATTTTGCCTAACATCCTGACTAGCATTATATTGGGCTCAATATAAATTATTTCCCTATTCTGATAGGGGCCTAAAATTTCATAATTTCTTACTTAAAATTATTAAAATTAGTCTGGCTTTCACATCTATCAGCATTCCAAGCAACTATTATATACATTTTTTGATTTTATATTTAATAATAAAAACCTCATGATAGGTTAACTGACTATATACAAGCTCAGTATAAAATATGAATATAACTTATTTAACATAATAATTATTATACATTTTTATAATTTGTACATAGTATTTATATTAATTTCAATGAACTTAATTTGTAACGGGTAAATATTGAGGCTTGAGATTGTTCCAAGCATAAAGTCATAGTTTTACTTGAATAGGATAAATAAGATTTGTTGGTATAAATTATTAGTAATTTTATGTTAATGTGTGAATGAGAGTGATTGAGGTCTGCAAGGAAAGCAATAAAAGTTTTCATGAAACTAGAACGTAGCGAAATTCCTAAATGATTCCAATAGATTCACAAATATCATCAAGATACATATGATTTTCATAGGGATAAAGATCGAAGAAATCCCTACTTCTTGAACAGTCAAAACAATGTTATACAATTATTACTTGGAAGACTCTTGTTACCTTATGCATAAGTTGCACGGTTTTTAGATCATTAGAAGAATAATCTTGTGCTAAAAATATTGTATCATTTGATAAATAGAAATTATTGTCAATAAATAATTTAATAAAATAGTTTTGTGCTTTACATTAAATTAATTGTTTTAATTTTCAATATTAAATTAAACAATAAATGGTGCCAAGGTTAAAGCCAAGCACAAAACGTTATTCTTATAACTAAAACAAATACATATGTATATAGCTACACCGTGATGGTGACGGAAATACATATAATTTTCCCCATCCAAAAATCGCCCAACGCGTCTAAAGAAGTTTTCATTTCACAAAGTTTTACAGGTACTTTGGAAAATAATCTGATCTCACTTATTCGGAATCGCATATTTAATAGGACATTTTGTTTTCGCTGCATACTGAATTGTTTTAGTACGCGTTAAGCTTTTTAATAATTTACTTATTTTTTTGTTTTGTTGATAAGATTTGCAAAGCTACCTACATTTACATCAAAAGTCTAAAATAAAAGCAAAGGTAGGTAGAAAGGTGAAGAACAGTCTAATTAAAATCAAATAATAGCTAAAATTCGGCTCCGTTTCTCTAAAAGCAAATGTCATTCGCCTGTTAAAAGTTACATTTTAATCCAACATCTATTATTTATTTACCAAACTTTTCTATGTCACTTTCAAACTGTGTTCAAACTAACCGCATTTGATTAGAAACGTGTAAATCATGCATGGAAAATAGAATGACGAATATCAAATTAAAAGTTTTAATTAACATTAATTTATTTAAAATTATTATACGGCAAATAAGAAGTTATAAAATTAAAAAACTATGAGAATTTTTTTTATAAATTCTTTGATGAAATATGTATAATTCTGTGTTGGTATGTAATTAATAATTGAATATATTAACTGTTTTAATAAGAAAAACTTTATAATTTTGTATATTCGCTATTTGATGAATTAGTTACAGTAATAAAAATTAGTATGCAACTTTTTTGTATAGATTCGAATACAGTTGTTCCACTACCAAAATGCGCATAGTAACGTATATTTGAAACAAACTCTAGCAAAAAATAGAATACAAAGTTGAGATATGGAGGGGCTGAAATCTCAAAGCTCTGAGATATCAAGATTTCGGTCTGGGTTAATGATTTTGATATAGTTTTCGGCAAAAAACTTTTATAAGGACAGGACATGGTTTTTAGTTTTGGGCAGCGATATATATCAAACATAACTCTTTGTTAAAGTAAATATATTTTTTATCTCTGTTTAGAAATTTATTACAAAACTAACCCGAAACATCGTTAAAATACGTTGCCGGAAAATTATAACAGATTATAAATAAGCATAATTTAGTGAAAAGATGATACAATCAGCAAACTACTCAAAAACCTCTCCATTTAGCGTTTCAAGAAAATATTGCAAAACCACAAATTCATATTTCTTTCAAAACTCCAAAAATATTGTAAAAATTAAATAAAATCAAACTTTTTTCAAAATTCTAAAAATATTGCAAAAATTATTACAAAATCAAATATAACTTTTTTCAAAATTCCAAAAATATTTCAAAAACTATAACAAATTCAAAAATGTCCATTTCCAATTACATACATCATTTACGTCACACAAACAACTAAATTTTTTTTTCCAAAAATTTGGTTAAAAAATAAATGAAATAATTTTTTTGACACACTTGACAATATTTTTTTCACAAACTTATAATGCAATAAAATTCTCAATAATAATAATTTCATGTTCATTACATTTCATTTCATTCAAATAACTAATTTTATTTTTTTCTAAAAAAATAAATGAAAATCATTCTTTTGACAAATGTTCCTACTCGTAATCACTTAAAATGAACGTTTTTTAAGCAAAAACTATGAAAATTTGCTATTTTTGACACACTTTCGGTACAGTTATCGAACACAGCGCCCTTTCGGACCTGTCCCTTGAGTAAAAATTTTTAAATCCCTCAAGCGGTTTTCTAGATTTCGTACGTAATGACGGTCGGCCAGCTGGCCGGCCATCCGGCAGACAGACATACATTTTTTTTTGCTTTTTTAGAATCAGTAGGTCCTAAAACGTCGAGAAATACCAAAAAAAGTGGGGGTTAGAATTTCACTTTTGGCTCATGAATGTAATACTTAAGTCTTTCAGACCGAAGTAATAGTTGAAGGAACTACCAGATTACTAAGTTTCAATTTCATCTCGATCAGAAACGTTTTAGTTAAGAAAATGCACTTCTATAATAGAACAGTTACAGTTAACGTATGGGTCCTTAGTTAATTAACCTAAATTCTAGTTGTACTCAGCAATTTCGCTCTTTTATATTCGATAATCGATACTTATATACAGCTTAGTGGTTTTAAGGACAACAATAACTAAGCAATTTAAATTGATGACCGATTTTGAATTGATGAATATTTTCAATACTTTTCCGCATGGAGTGCCAAGTTTTTGTCGATTTATAATTTTTTTTTAATTATTGATCTGCGGGTGTGACATGCTCGTGTACTCCAGTCCCGGGTTTTGACATATGAGTTAGAGTCAGATATCACACACCTCTGTCAATACCGGTGAGATATCGGTAGACAAAGTGATATTTTGGGGGTGCTGGCGGGTGAACTCTATTCAGCTAACGGTAGCATCCTCAATATTAGCCATGGAATATTTCTTAATGATGGTATGTTATTAATATACCGCTTGCTGGTTTATTGGCAACCCCATTTTAGGTTTGTTACCGCAAATTTTTAAAACAAATTTGCGTTTACCTCTTTTTTATTCTTATTTTCTCTATCCAATCATGAAATATTGGACTATGTCATATTTTATATGTCATAGGATATTGTTTAATCCATTCTTTAAAAAAATTGAATAAAAAACAAAGTCAAAATTTGTGTCCATCAACACCTCAGAACGTATGTTGTTATGCTAAGTCTTAAAAGTTTTTTTTGTGTTGTTGCAGTGATACATTGTAATTGTTTTGCTACACAACATAATTTACTAAAAAAAAAATAATTTTAAAAACTGAAATCGTGTTACATTAATTATAAGATTTAATCAATCACTATTCTTATTTAATTGAGTAATTAATATGCTCGTTTATCTTTCAATAATCCAAATAAATTTTATTTACAGTGCAGTACCCTATGCCGGCTTTTCCCTGTGAATAGAGCATTGAGAAAATAGTGCCATGAATGAAATATAGTTAATTTTTCTACAATTCTACAAGAGATGAAAACACTGTTTTTTCGTGAGTAAACATTTGTTCACGAAACAAGTTTATGAACGAAAAACTTCGAAAAAAAAATCTCGTGTAGAAAATGCAATTTTTACTACGATCCACCCATAATATAATAACCGTGAGTCTATCCCTTTACTACGAGGGTAATGCTCAAATTGCAATATAAGTAACGAGGTCGACAGAGACGCTGTAGGTCGAGAGTTCAATAAATGGCGTGGTTACCATCTTTATTGTTTTTTTTAAATTTTTTTTAAATAACATTAAAATTATTGTTTTTCAATTCTTAAATAATTAAAAACATAAAAATTTCGTTTTACGAATTTTAAATTGATTGATAATGTAGTTTTTTAAAGTTAGTGCTACTGTCTTCTTTTCCCGTTTCGTTCAAATTATTATCATTTCGATATTAACAAGAAAATTAATAATTTTTGCTAAAAATCATATAATAGTGGTTTGCCGATTATTATTTTCCATAATTTCATTCCTGTGAAATAAAATAAGGAAAAACAAAAACTACTATTTGAGCATTTCTCTTTCAATATCAGTTGATATCTTCATCACAAAAGATCGATTTAAACACAGTTTAAATGCACAATAAAACAGTGTGACGTCATTACGAAGCAAAATTTAGAATGCATTCAAGGGATGTTACGACATCTGCAATATTTTTATCAGTTTTTTAATTGGAGAAATGTTTCGTGATAATTCAGTTTTTTATACTTTTTCTTGTTGTTTTCTTCCTTTTTCATTTATTTGTATTTTCTGTTGGTAGAATTTTAATAGATAGAATTTCTACATTTTCATAGAACATTCTATTTTTTTAGGAATAATTTATACATTAAATAGTACAAAGTTGGTAACTGGTATTTATAATAAGTTTATTAATTATAAGAGTATTGGACAATTTTTCTGTTTCGGTGTTCACCGCAAAAGCGTTTACATGAGAGAAAAATCACAAAATTTTAAAAGATGGTTTATATGGTTTATATACACACAACTGTAATAATTATAAAAAAATTGACAGTGAAATTTCTCATGGTACTAAAGTTAAAATAACAGTTTATGTAGTTATCGATCATGCAGTTTTTTTCCAAAATTATTGTTATTTTCATTTAGCCGTTTCGTTCAAATTAATATAATCTCGATATTAAAAAGAAAATTAATTATTTATATGTCAGGTAGTGCTAAAAATCATATAATATTCGTTTTCCATCATTATTTTTGCATAGCTTCATTATTGTAAATAAAATAAGGAAAAACAAAAGATACTATTTCAGTATTTTCTTCTTATTATTATTTTCAACTATTTTTCCTTGAAATTTGCCTAACGAAACAATTCGGAAATATGTATATTTCGTATACAAATGTATAGTACACCTCACAATGTATTAAAAAATAAAAAATTAGTAAAATTAGTTAAGCAGAAGGTGCATACAGAATAGATTAGAAGAGGTTGGATTGTGAACAAAAGGGGTTGTATCAAAGTCGGAGGCAAAAAAGAAAGAGCGAGTTGGTGTGCGGGAGGTGGGGGGCGGGATACCCCCTAGTAGTATATAAATATAAACGATATTTATTGTAAATTATTAATTTCAAAATTGACAAAATAATATTTAAAATTCATATTCTATTTTTTCATGGTTGCTTTGATTTGAAATCATTGTAAAATTAATGAAAATAACATAGAAACTACAATTTTTTATTTAGCGAAAATGATTTCATACTAGTGGAAAAACCATTTTAACAGCGACTTAAGCCTGCATGAAAATAGACTGTTCATACTTTTTTTGTTATCCTTTATTTCCATTTAGGAGCATAGGGCGTCTACTAGACTCGACCATCTCAATCTATTTGGTGCAATCGCTTTTCACTCTCCCCACGTCTTGCCGATTTTTTTTGCTTCTACTAGCACCGTTTTCTTGACTCAATGTATATTTGCTCTGTTTGTCATAGAAGTTCCGCGTTAGTGATTTTATCAGGCCAGAAGCATTTGATCAGTCGTCTAAAACATTTGTTCACAATCACCTTACGTTGGTTTGTAATCTTTTTTGAATGCTTCCATGTTTCACATCCATATAGCAGCACTAACTTTACACATGCATTGAACATTCGTGGCTTTGTTTTTCTTGACAGGTCTGATGCATTCGATCTTATGGAGCATGTTGAATGTATTTCTGGCTTTGTTAATGCTCTGATTTATATCTTTTGCAGTTCCACCTGTTTTTGCTACAGTACAACCTAGGTACACAAATTTATCGACATCTTCGACTTGTGTATTGTTGAATGTTGATGATAATTGGTGCATTCACATTGGTGTTCAATCTCATAGCCTTTGTTTTTCTGATATTGATTTTAAGATTTTTAGTCCTTCTATTTTCTGCTGCATGTCTGTGTGTATATGTGTGAGCAGGCAACTGTCGTCTGCGTTGTCTAGATAATTAAGTTGTCTTATTATGTTCCATTGTATGCCATTTGGACATGCATCGTTAAGCTTTCGCATGACACTGCCTAGTACTATTTGGAATAGTAGCGAAGATAGTACACAGCCTTGTCTCACTCCTCGGTGGTTGTAGTATTGATCATTTTGCTGTCCTTTATATTATATTCTGTTTCCAGCATCCTTGTACATTGCCTTAGTTAGATCAATTATTTTCTTCGGGAAGCCCATTTCACAAAGTGCCTTCCATATCACGCTACTGTTAGTTGTGTCAAAGGCGTGTTCGAAGTCCACGAAGAGGAGATACAGTGGTGAATTTCATGCGTTTAATTATTCTATGATGATACGAATTGTGTTAATATGGTCAGCACAGCTTCTACCTGGTCTAAAACTAGCTTGTTCATTTTTCAATTTATTGTTAATTGATGAAGATATTCTTTCAAAATTGATCATTGTTAATACTTTCATTGCTGTGTTAAGTAGGGATATATTTCTCCAGTTTTTACATTCTCTTAAATCACCTTTCTTTGGAATTGTTGTGGTTAAACCCTCTTTCCATTTAGTTGGTATTTTACCGTTCTTCCATGCGTCAGCTAATAGTGGTAATAGAAGAGCTGTTATAGCTGCATCTTTCTTGAAAGATTTCTGCTGGTATGCTGTCGCTACCAGTTGCTTTATTGTTTTTCAGTTTCTGTACTTTTCATATGCTACCGTAGAAAAAATATTTTTCATAATAATTTGCTATAGCCCGCGAAACGGAATACTAGTTATGACAAAATTGGTATATTTTTTTATCAATTCCTATTTCACGATGTACCGGACGAGAATAGGCTACAGTAGGCAAAAATGTCAAATTTCCAAAAAAAATTCAAATAAATCACAAAAAATTAAAATTTTTGAACTGAGATGCAATCTTTGTAAATTATTATCTTTAAAACAAAAAAACACTACATATACCAAAAAAAAACATGTTAAAATAGACGTGAAGCTTTCATACTGTGAAAAAATTCCAGTAATGCTTCTTTATCCGTGCCATCTTTAAAAATTGTATTTCATAATATTTTTAACAGTGTAACCAAAATGTGTATTTTTTCGATAAGCCAGTTAATTACAATTCCAACGAACATCAAACCGTAGATATTAAATGACCCGATCTCTTGCACTTTGATTTCAAAGTAACCCTGAATTTGAATTGCAAGAAACCTTTCGGACCATCTCATTCTGAAACTAAACATTTTAAAATTTTTCTAAAACACATGCATTTTTTATTTGACCTACTTGGCATATAGTATAAAGTCGATCAAAAATGGTCGGGTTCAGCGTCGGACGCTTAGATGCTGAGGGCAGAAATTTATTAAGAAATTCTATCATAAAAACTTAAAATTGTGTGGAATTATTGCGACTATTAAATCCTTACAAAATGGACTTTTTTATAAAGTAATCAAAAAGTAATATACGTGAAAATGTGAATTTATTTTTAGAATAATCCCAAAACATGACTCGTTATTAAACTGTGTTAGAAAAGTGAAATAACAGACCTACTTTTATATGTGTTCTAACTTTGTGGAATATATTTATTAATCAAAAGAGGAAACAAAACGTTTAAAGTTTAAACTAACGCAAACATCATTTTTTTATACATAATTATATAAAAACGATTAGAGTTTAGGAATTGTACGTTATTAGTTTATGTAGGTCCCATTTCGAATTTTATATAACTGTTATCGTCAAAGGAACAAAGAGTCGTCATATAATGCAGCAGGTATAAGAATAAGTTAAACGTACATTAAATAAATTTTCTTTTTTTTTCGAAACAAAACATATTACTCAACTGAATGCCTTCCAACTACCTAGCGGTAATCAACAATAGTTACTATACAAATAATATCTTCTTATATATTAATACGTTAACGCAAAATTTTGTGTAGCCTAAGGCTTTTTTATTCGAATTTTGATTGATTTCAAATTTTCAGTGCTAACTGATATTACTGTAACCTAGGTCTGGGATTGGGATTGGGATTTTTCGGATCATAAATAAAAAAGTTATTATATACGAAAAACTTTTTATATACATATGCATTATAAGTTTACATACATACAAAAACGAAATTAAATTTAAAACTTAAAAATTTATTTTATTTTTTTAAATTTTCTTTTTTATATATTCTTTGGTAGATGCAATTTCATTTTAGTCTTCTTATGTCTTCGTGCAAGGAAGGTTAGATCGAGTCGTCGGAATAAAAGAGATTATATGCGTAATAATGTTGATTTTATGAATGATGAAATTTATTTTTTATATTTTCTTTTTTATATATTCTTTGGTAGTGGGTAGTAATAAACGTATCGTATGCGTAGTATATTAGTAAAATAGATATTCTAATCAAATTTCAGTGTATTTACAAGTTGTATTTTATTTTTTAGTTTTCTTATGTACACTGACGTGAATGCATGTGAATAATTTTGTCCTGTTCTTCATTTTAATTTTTAGAAATGCCAATGTATGTGAAGTTTTTCTTATGCGTGAGATTTGTTCGTTCTTTTAAATCAATGCATGAATTTTGTGAAAGACCTGAGAATGTTACTGCTGATGTGTTTGTTAAATTTGTCAGATGATGCAATGCTGGTTGTATTTTATATTTTAGTTTTCTTATGTACACTGACGTGAATGCATGTGAATAATTTTGTTCTGTTCTTCATTTTAATTTTTAGAAATGCCAATGTATGTGAAGTTTTTCTTATGCGTGAGATTTGTTCGTTCTTTTAAATCAATGCATGAATTTTGTGAAAGACCTGAGAATGTTACTGCTGATGTGTTTGTTAAATTTGTCAGATGATGCAATACTGGTTGTATTTTATTTTTTAGTTTTCTTATGTACACTGACGTGAATGCATGTGAATAATTTTGTCCTGTTCTTCATTTTAATTTTTAGAAATGCCAATGTATGTGAAGTTTTTCTTATGCGTGAGATTTGTTCGTTCTTTTAAATCAATGCATGAATTTTGTGAAAGACCTGAGAATGTTACTGCTGATGTGTTTGTTAAATTTGTCAGATGATGCAATGCTGGTTGTATTTTATATTTTAGTTTTCTTATGTACACTGACGTGAATGCATGTGAATAATTTTGTTCTGTTCTTCATTTTAATTTTTAGAAATGCCAATGTATGTGAAGTTTTTCTTATGCGTGAGATTTGTTCGTTCTTTTAAATCAATGCATGAATTTTGTGAAAGACCTGAGAATGTTACTGCTGATGTGTTTGTTAAATTTGTCAGATGATGCAATGCTGGTTGTATTTTATTTTTTAGTTTTCTTATGTACACTGACGTGAATGCATGTGAATAATTTGGATCTGTTCTTCATTTTAATTTTTAGAAATGCCAATGTATGTGAAGTTTTTCTTATGCGTGAGATTTGTTCGTTCTTTTAAATCAATGCATGAATTTTGTGAAAGACCTGAGAATGTTACTGCTGATGTGTTTGTTAAATTTGTCAGATGATGCAATGCTGGTTGTATTTTATATTTTAGTTTTCTTATGTACACTGACGTGAATGCATGTGAATAATTTTGTTCTGTTCTTCATTTTAATTTTTAGAAATGCCAATGTATGTGAAGTTTTTCTTATGCGTGAGATTTGTTCGTTCTTTTAAATCAATGCATGAATTTTGTGAAAGACCTGAGAATGTTACTGCTGATAAGTTTGTTAAATTTGTCAGATGATGCAATGCTGGTTGTATTTTATTTTTTAGTTTTCTTATGTACACTGACGTGAGTGCATGTGAATAATTTTGTTCTGTTCTTCATTTTTATTTTTAGAAATGCCAATGTATGTGAAGTTTTTCTTATGCGTGAGATTTGTTCGTTCTTTTAAATCAATGCATGAATTTTGTGAAAGACCTGAGAATGTTACTGCTGATGTGTTTGTTAAATTTGTCAGATGATGCAATGCTGGTTGTATTTTATTTTTTAGTTTTCTTATGTACACTGACGTGAATGCATGTGAATAATTTTGTTCTGTTCTTCATTTTAATTTTTAGAAATGCCAATGTATGTGAAGTTTTTCTTATGCGTGAGATTTGTTCGTTCTTTTAAATCAATGCATGAATTTTGTGAAAGACCTGAGAATGTTACTGCTGATGTGTTTGTTAAATTTGTCAGATGATGCAATGCTGGTTGTATTTTATTTTTTAGTTTTCTTATGTACACTGACGTAAATGCATGTGAATAATTTTGTTCTGTTCTTCATTTTAATTTTTAGAAATGCCAATGCATGTGAAGTTTTTCTTATACGTGAGATTTGTTTGTTCTTTTAAATCAATGCATGAATTTTGTGAAAGACCTGAGAATGTTACTGCTGATGTGTTTGTTAAATTTGTCAGATGAAGATAGAATTGATGGAAATGAAATGATTCATAAATTTGTATGTACTGAAATCTGTGATCCCATTCTTTTTCCTAAATTACATGAACATGTGAAACGTCATATGATGCTTGGACCATGTGGTGCTCTAAATCCTGTTAGTATGAGAGATGGTAAATGTAGTAAGAATTTTCCAAAACCCTTTTCTGAAAATACTAAAGAATCTGTGAATGGTTATCCTTTGTATCGTCGACGTTATAATGGTATGAGTATTGATGTACGTGGTGCATCTCTTGATAATAGATACTAGGAGGGCCCGGCGTGCTTCGCTACGCTTATAAATAAAGTTTTTGCGTAGAAATTTTGTTGACGGAGAAGCAATGATTTCAAAAAGTGGTTATGAGAAATGCTAGCATATAATTTATAATTTTTCTTTTTAAATATATGAATGAAAAATAATCAGAACTCTAGCTGATCAGTTCGGATATATGAAAAATTAGCGATCAAATAAGTTTGATCTCTAACTTACTTTGATTTCTAAGCTTACTTGAAAACTTATTTGATCGCTAATTTTTCCATAGTTGAAAAAAATTATGGTGGCAAATTTACAAGAGCCCAACCAATCGGTTGTTTTCGGAACTTGCCGAACGAAAAAGCGGCCGAATCGAGCAAAATGGCAGAACAACAGTTTTCGGACTAGCCAAGGACAGGCGCCTCACGAAGTATAAAATATGTGGTAATCATCAAATGAAATCGGCGTGGGCCCAGGGACTATTAGAAAAATAATCTAAGACACCTCAAATTTTGTCGTTCCATTCAAAATTTGGTTCAGGTAGCAAATATATCTAAAAGGAACACGGGTATTACTAAATGTTTGTGCTACTTCCTCAAAATTCGAAAGGGTAAAAATGATAATAAAAACATACCATATTTTAGACTTCATCGCTCTGCATGATGTAAGACACGCAGTTATCGTAAGTTCTGAATTAGTCACTCCTGTTAACTAGCCACGTATGGGAACGCGAAATAGGAAAACATTGAACATAAACACCATAAACACCACATAACATAGAAACATAGAACAACAGATACTAAACTAAAAGAGAAAGTTTTGGAATAACGAAAAAGCTTCAAAATAGAACATAAATCTCACAACTTCGGCAATACAACATCGAAAATAATTGATGATGCTGAAATGCAATTTTCCAGGCTTTTGGAACTTATTCAGATCATCTGAAAGACTGAAACCTTGTTCCAATTTTGGAGTTTAAGAATTCAGGTGGCTTGATCTATGCAATGCTGATTGAGAGCCGAAAAACAAATTTTGCGTGCTCGTATGAAAGCAATTGAATATTGTAAATATTTGAAATCGATGCACAACACAATCAATAGATATATTGCATATATAACAGCTATAATTCCATCAAGTTGTCGAACATTCTAAGCCGCACCATGGGATTTCTGGTTCATAATCATGAGGCTCTGCCAAAACAGATATATGATCTTTATCTATAGTTGAGTGTAATTTTACGCCTTATTTTTGTCGACAGAAGGTGGAGAGCAAAGGAACTAATTGAACTTTGAAATGAACTCTACTAAACAGTGTTGTTTGGTTGAGGTGTGTTCTGTGAGTTAATTTACATTTTACCAATAATATTTACTACATGGTTGATTGTAAAATTAGTATGGTGTTGGTGATAAATTTTCGATTTAAAACAGTTTGTTCAGAAGGGGAGGCGAAATCGCGTCGTCCGAGTTAGAGTCCAGCTTACTAACTACTAGGCTCCATAACACACATGTTATATAATTTGGTGATCGAGTAGTTCCTAATAATGGAAAAATCCGTTAGGTAGAGTTAAGTAAGAAGTTGGAATCCCGTGTTAAATTTCCCGAAGTTAACCAAATTTGACGAATTTATATACCGAGTAAGATGCGATGCATGTTTAGCAAATCTAATTAATTTTGTTTGATGCCTTGAGTCAGCATTTAATCATCCGAAATCAAATAACATGACACTTACTATGGCTGTGTTTTGGTAGAGTTGAAATTGACCAGGTTTTGGTCACCCCAGTCGGCGACTTTATTCAGGTCTTTGTTGACGTTTATGGCAGCGTCCCTCCGGGCAGGATTAATTCGTTCGTGCATTTTACCTTTTGAAGGAAGGGGCTCGAACGACTTGTGCAGAGTACTATCATCTGCAAAACCATTTATTGGTTTGCTGGTGATTTTCAACAATTCGTTGATATAAATCAAAAATAGGGTTGGGGACAATACTGAGCCTTGAGGTACACCAGCGTTAATTAGTTTAGACTCAGAAGAAAATCCGTCTAAGGAGACCGAAATGTATCGGTTGGATAGAAAATTTTGAATCAGCTTCACAACATTGGGATGAAAAACGTACGCAACGAGCTTGTTGATTAAGTTGGCATGCCAGACTCGATCGAATGCCTTGGAGATGTCTAAAGCGACAACGTATGTTTCACCACCTTTATCAAGTATGCTGTTCCAACAATGCGCTACATAGTTTAATAGATCGGTAGTTGATCTTTTATTTCGAAAACCGTATTGGCTATCGGATATTAAATGAATTTTTTCCAGAAATTTTGAAATATGTGTATTAATATAATGCTCGTAGACTTTGGATAGGACCGATAGTAAAGCTATTGGCCTATAATTTGAGATATCGGATTTTGGTCCCTTTTTGGGGACAGGCTGGACATTTGCCAACTTCCAGCACGAGGGAAATATACCTTTTAGTTAAAGTTGGTACAAGTTCTTTAGAAAATGTTTTTAAAATAATGGGTGGAATATTGTCCATTCCTGAGGCTTTGTTGGGCAAAATAATAATATATAATAATAATATGGGCAAAATAAAAAAAAGAAACTTATTTGACAATTTTTTTTTAAGTGCATAGTTTGAGAATAGAGGGCACCCAACGTGCATGAAAATTCTGCAGCCAATCCAATATAACTGTAAAATTAGATTGCTCAAGAACGGCTATACCGATTTCATCAAAATTTTTTTGTTTGATAGGTGATTAGTTAATATTGAAAAAAATTAATTAATTGCTTTTGTAATTAATTGTAAAATTAAAATATTAAACAAACTTATTTAAAGATGGCGCTGGGTCAAAGATCAATTGGAATTTAATTTTTTTTTTAAATAGTTCTATTTTTACTCTAAAATATTTCAAGTTTATAAAGGGCGTTAGTTTGTGTTCTTGAGATATTTAATTTTAAAGATTTTTAGTACGACTAAAATTCTAATTTTAACTTCAACTTAACTTCAACTAAATTTTAACTTTTTATTTTTTTACATGGTTATTTCCTTACTTTAAAATATATCAAATTTACAAAGTAGCGTTAATCCGAAATTTAATGAGAAATTTAATTTTAATGATTTTTAGGGTGCGTTTATGTTGGAGCTGAATCGGTGTGATTCAAGCGAAGAAAATGAATACATGCTTTCAAATAGGGGTGTTTATGTTGAAGCATCGATAAAAGAGTCAAGCATCGAGTCAAGCATCGATAAACGATTTGTTCTTTTTCGACGCTACTATCGAGGCTCTGATCGATGCTCATTTTATTTATTTTATAAAAAAATACATAAAAATAAAAACATTAGTTTTAATTACTTTAAATTTTTGAACTTTATGGAAAATTGATTATTAAATTAATTAAGTTTAAGATTATTATATATATATATATATATATATATATATATATATATATATATATATATATATATATATATATATATATATATATATATATATATATATATATATATATATATATATATATATATATATATATATATATATATATCGAAGCTCCAACATAAACACTGTAAAAGAATAGCGCTATTCAATGCTTTTATCACTGCTTGACTCGATGCTTTACTCGTTTATCGAAGCTTCAACATAAACAGACCCTAAGTCTGACTAAAATTCTAACTTTGCATAATTTTTTCGAACTTCAGTGGTTAAAATTTTTTGTTGATAAAAATTGTTCGAAAAATAATGAACAATTAGAATTTTAGTCGGACTAAAAATCTTTAAAATTAAATATCTCAAGAACACGAATTATTGGAATTTTGTAAATTTGATATATTTTAAAGTAAGGATATAGAACTGTTTAAAAATCATAAATTTAATTCCAGCTGATCTTCGATCCTAGCGCCATCTTTAAAAAAGTTTTTTTCAATCCACAAACATTTAAAAAAAGCGTCCACCACCATCACCTCAGAACGCATGTTGATATGCGACCTAGGTCTTAAAAGGTATCTTTGTGTTATTGTGACACATTTTGTAAACTACATAACACCTTTTATTAAAAAAAAATGATTTAATTTTAAAATTAATTACAAAAACAATTAATTAATTTTTTTCAAACGATCAAATATCAAATAACAAACAAAAAAAAAGTTTGTTGAAATCAGTATAGCCGTTCTTGAGCAATTTAATTTCAAAGTTGCATCGGATTGGCAGAATTTTCATTTTTCATGCACGTTGGGTGGGTGCCGCAGCCCCCCTTCCTCCCCCCATGCTTAAACTATGCACTTTAAAAAAATTGGCAAATAAGTTGTATTTTTTATTTTGTCCATATTACTTATATGCCAAGTTTCAGGGAAACCAAAAATGGTAAAGTTTTCACAACTCGGTCTAGAACACGTTTTTCTTCTATAAAACAATTTGGAGCAAAATATTTAGCGAAAGCAAGAGAAAACGAAGACAAAAGTAATATTGATGCTCTTGATTTCTTTGCAGTCTACTTTTGTGAAATGATCTTTTCTCCAAAATGAATGTTGTTTCTAAAATGATACAAAGCCTGAACTTAAATGTGTGGCATTAACTACAGTTCTGATAATTTCAGTCCTCTCAACATCCTCAATTAGAAAAGCTACAAAAAAGGAATCGAATGTTTTGCATGAAAATGTATTAATTGCATGAAAATGTATGTACGTATCGATTGTATAGCATAAACAATGCGAATATTCGTTTTATAGAAGTAAAAATAGAAGAGAAAAAGCTGGTGGATTTCTTACGTCTCAAACTATCCAAACTGATCAGATAGCACTACTATAGGACTCTTTAAAATAGTGAATTTACTACTATATTAATTAGAAAATGTCCAAATTTTGTAAATTTTTTTTAACTTGATTTACTTACCTATATGTAGTCCTAACACAGAGAAGCGACAACTAAAATCATATATAATTCTGATCTAGAATTTACTACTAGGAGAGATAGATCTTCGCAATCCGGCCCCGATCAGGATAAACAGGACAAGCCCTATTAGTAAAATCAGGTATGATTTCCGACTGGATTTCGAGCCGGATGTAAATACCCTATATATTAGGACCTTGTTACACCCTGATCCGGCCCGGATCATAAAAGGTCATGTCTGAACAAAATGCTTGTCAAGGAGGAAACGTTCGACACATCTAAGGCTATCACGATCGCTTAAGTGAGCTTTTTCGTCCAGCGTATGGGTCGAGAGAATGATGAACCCATATTTTTTAATGAAGACGGGTTCACATTACCCATACTTTGTTGTATTTGTCTTTAGACATTTATTTATATATTTCCATCATATTATTTTACAAAACACCTTGAAATATTTATTATGCAATTTTTTTAAAAACAATTAAATTGAAATTGCGTGCGCAAAATCAATTCAACAATCGAACAGTAAGTTGGTACTAAAAAATAACATAAGGCTTAGAGAGGAAAGAATTTAAGAAATTTTATTTATACAAGTATGGTATGGTACTGATTCGTTTCATATATATATTTCATTTTTTTTGCTATGTATAGAAAGAGAGTAATTTTATTAACACACAATTAATTAAATGACGTGAGATTAAAACTTAATATCTAAATCCTAATATACAGTGGAACAATTTAAGTATATATTTCAAACGATTTTGCATTAGTAATATTAGATTTAATCATTTAATTGTAAGTTTCTTTAAGAAAATTTTAGTTTTATTTGTTTCTTAATTGTACTTTGACATGTTTACTTTTTTTATCGCCGTTTGTTTAAATTATGTTTGTTGTTATTAAGGCTATTAAATGTTGTTTTTTTTAGTAATTTGAAGTTAAGTGATATACACAGGTACATATACACACATTATGGTTTTCATAAAAAATTTTAATAACTATTTTGATTGAATTACAAAAGCACATTTAGGTGGAATTTGTTTTATTATTTTACTACTGTGTGTATGTGAGACTTAAGTGGGTGTGAGATATTATGTCAATTTGTATTAAGGTATGAAACACATTTTAACTGGATTATAGGCTTTATACTAATTTAAATGTTATGACTTTTGTTCTAGTTTAATGACATTTGAATGTTCTACTTATTCAACTCATAATGTCACTATTAATAACCTGTCTGCTATATTTTTACTAAATTGGTGTTGATTAGTAGTACGAACAAAAAATGTTTTTAATGTATCAATGAAAGCTTCAAAATAAAAGTATAAATCAGATTCATCCTGCCTCAATTATATTTTTTATCAGTTCTACTCGTCATTCGTGCACACAATCAAACTGTCGAGATCACATACGGTTATAGTGAGATAAGCCCAACTAGGTTTGTTTAGGCATGCCCTTTTATTATCTGGGCTGCATAAGGTGTAATAGGGTAATTCCTCCTAATAGGTATTTTACATTCGGTCATATCAGGCCGTATATCTGATTTGCCTATTAGGGTATGTCCTATTTCTTCTGATATCATATCATTTGATCAGGTGCAAATAAGGCTGGTCTATTTAAGCCTTATTTATAGGTCAAGCTATATTTGAACTGATCCGGCTCCAACGTTTATAACCTATCCTCACTCTAGTAATAAATGCCGAACCTATTAGTGATAATAGGAAAGCTGGAGTCCAAACACAATGTTAGCCGGGATTAATAGAAACATCTTTGTCCGAACAGAGTTGCTGTAGGCTATAGGTTTTAAAGGTGTTGATGTGACCCATATTTTAATTCCTATTACACAGCTTTTTATTGAAAAAAACATTTATTGTGACTCAATGTTCAATTCATTTACCGATGCTCCAACATAAATGCTCCATGCATATATATCCTTCGCTTGAGTTACGATACACCTACTCTTTTATCAAAAATTCAACAGAACGAAAAGGAGTAACACATCTGTCGCAGTTTTAAGAAACCTATTTGAAGTACATAGTTTTATAATTTTCAAATATTTCATTTTATAGAGAAGTTTTAGAAAAAAATAATCGATGTCCATGTGTTAAGCTCTACCCCATCCAATTAAATTTTTTATAAAATAATCAATTTAAATTACAAATCGAATTTGAATAGTTTCCACTTGTACCAACCACGTGTACGAATATGTGTCTGAATGGACACACAGTATAGATAGCCATCATAACAAACACAATATAAAAAAAGTATAATTTGATATTCACTCATCTTAAAAACAAAATAATAGTAGTTTAAGCAATGAGTGTATAATGAAATAGTTTATTCTCAAGCAAAAGTTTAAAATTTGAGCGAGGAATGAGCGAGAATTTTAATTTGCGAGAGAATAATAGTAGATTCTTGTATGAGCTTAGAATAAAGGCAATTCTTCACGAGGATGAAGTTTCCCGGAACGAGCGTAGCGAGTGGAGGGAATCATCCGAGTGAAGAATTGCCTTCATCCTAAGCGAATACAAGATACTATTTTACCCACGACTACAAATATTTCAAATAATTTCATTCAAGTTTTCCTGTAAAAGTTTATATCGCCATATTGAATGAAATAAAAAACAAAACAAAACATGTTTGTTTATTTTAGATTTTTTATATGTATTGTTCTTGTTTTAACTAGTTTATATTACTATACCAACAAATCAAGTTTTTAATTTGTTAGGGGAATTTTTAATAAATAAAGTGTAATGAAATAAATAAAGAAGAATTTTATATATAAAAAGGAATGAATACAATTACAATGAAAGATATACGCATGGAAAGTATATATTGTTTAGTAGTCGTGGATAAAATTCATTATTCACGAATCGATTACAATACTTTATTCTCTGACAAAGAATTGTGTATTATAAAAAATAAAAACATTTTCTTCAATTAAAACAATAAATCTTTATTGTTTTAATTGATAAATCAAATTTCTTAATAAAAAAACCCTGATGATAAAAAAAACCCCATCTTATACAATCAACCAACTTCAACTAAACGAAATAAGAGAATTTAAGTTGAAATTTGATTTTTGAACAAAATTTATCAAAGCAATTGTGATTATAATTTGAAAATAGTTTTAATGAAATCAAAACAATTTGACCAATTGGAATCATACCAATTGAATAATGATAATTTTTTGTAGGAAAATTTTCATTAGACAATAGGTTAAGTTCATTAGGCTATAGGTTAGAAAACAATACAATAATACATACTATCATTATCGAAAAAACATACAAATAAAGCTGATATACTTAAATGGAAGAGAATAAAATTCATTAGATTATAGAGTATTTAAATTAATTAATTAATTATTATTCAACTAATTTATACAGTAATTAAAAACAGTTGAGCGATTACAATGATATGTATTTCAAATCAACATGATTTAATTGATTAGGATTGGAACTACAGGCATGGTGTATAATGTATGTACTTTATATTTGGAGTGATTGCGATTGACGAGTAAAAGATTATTAATAGACAATTTCAGATAGAAGCTTGACACTTCAAAAACAAAACTAAGCAACTTTCAGTAGAAACGGTCAAGTTTTTTAGGGCTGCTTCATTTTAAATCAAAAACTATAACAGAATCACGCGTTTTACCGCACCAAAATGTTTTCTACAAAATTAGTTAATGTATGTTAAGCCGAGCTATTATATTGTTACGATTACAGAAAAATCTAGACGATTACGGTCACTTCCAGGAAAATAAAATCAACAAAACACAACAAACAAATTAATGAAATGAATATTGTTGTTGCTGTCTTCTTCTTAGAAATAGGGTCAACATAAACGATTTTATGAATCAAATCAACATAACGTAAAATAATCGAATATTCTAATATTTTCTCAAGGTTTCTGGAAAGTGATGTCGAATTATCTAGAAGTATTGCAGAAGGTATATAAGAAAATTACCTCTTGTAGTTTTGAATTAGTTTATTTTAAACCTGCGATTGTGAAGTTAAAATTATAAAAGTGATCTTTAAATTAGTGAATAAAGTTTTAAGTTTTATTGAGTAGAAATATTTTGTGTATTATTTTGAACGTGGTGTATTGGAAATTTCTACAATCAACCGTTGGAGTTTCTGAAGCTGTTGAAAGAATATTCTAGTTAGGAATATTGTTGCTGTATTGTTTTCCTGTTGTTGTGAAACAATTAAGGTGTTGAATACTTATTAAAACCTGGTGTTTGTGCTTACTAATCAGTGATCGAACTCAGGAAGAGATTGGTGATTGCGTTTATCGAATTGTAAGTTAGGCCAATTCGAAGGAAGTTTAGAAAAACGTAACAATATAACCAACCTGAATAACCACTCGTATTATCCTTGTCACAACAAAATATATACTAAGTAGCTTAATACCATATTAACATATCAATCATATCATATATTATACTAACATAATTGAAATGATAAAACTATGTATATTTTAGAACCAAAACTTTTTATTTAATGCTATAATATAAACTCTATCAATAAAATTTAATTGATAAAAGAGAAAAAATAAATATTAGAAATATTTATCTCGATCTAAAATTTTATCTTTCGATCTAAATTTTTTTCTTTATCTAAAATTTATGTGATAAAAGAGAAAAAATAAATGTTAGAAATATTTATCTCGATCGTTCAATAAAATTGCAATAAAATTAGAAAATAGTTTAACAGTTTGTGTCACAAATTGCATTGTGGTTGTAAAAACTTATTGATAATAAACTTCAACTAAATAAAGTCATTCTTCAACAGTTTCACTAAAGTTACGGTATGTGTTCTTGTTGTCTTGTGGGTGGAAACGATGCAAAAGATACTTTTCGAATAAGTTAAAAACAAATATTAGTTCCAATCCAAGTTATTGTGCATCATACTGTACATGTACGTACTACTTCCTCTTATACTTAAAGAAATACAAATATATCAGAAATGAAATTAATGACTCAAAACACGTTCATTGAATAATAAAAAATACAAACACGTCAAATGCAAACCCAAAACAAATCTTGTTAAAACAACAATTATTGATTTTTTGAGAAATTTTTAGTTGACTTAAAACATTCAAAAGTATATTTTCATGTTCAAATAAATAAATCATTTTTTAAAAATGTTAAAAAACAGATAATACTTCTTTTATCAGGAAATATGGAAGAAACATTTAAAATTTATTTGCAAACAATCATTTTGAATGATTACGAGTACGAAATTAGTGTTAGTTGATAAAAAATTAGCTTTCTAGTTTAAATTTAGATTAGATTCCATATAGTCCAGTAACTTTGTCGCCTGAGTGTATGAGGTAGTATGCGTCAAATCCGGTAGTTCTGATTTTTTGCAGGCTTGTTTATGATGTTGGCCTAATGAATAATCCATGTTTGTGACCTCGAGCGCCGAACGCAACTTCGTCAAAAATCGCAAAAACCGCGAAAAAATCATTATTTTTTCAAATTGTGGCGATTATAACCCTAAAGGACTAGTTTTTTCTTTAACCTTTCTTAGGCCGTTTTTAAAGTAGACTAAATTTGCTACAATATGATACTAGAATTGTCTCTGTAGACTCACTAGTTTCCGAGATTAAGCCTTTCAAAGTTTATCACTTTTTTCGAACTTCGCAATTGCTTGCAATATACCTTTGTAGAGTTTTCTACATCCCTGTCCTAATAATTGTATTAATAGATATATGTGTGTGGTGGCCGATGAGAAAAGAAGATTATGTAACTGTACCTGATCATTTTTGTGGTTGCAGTAGCAGATATCTCAGAAGGTGACGATCTCTCCGATGTCGAAATGGAGGATGACTTGTTGGCACACGACGTTGTAGTAAAACCAATTACATAGTTTTACTACAACAATTCCCCAAACTATATTCGCAATATCTTCCAAATTCCTATCAATAAATATAAAAACAATTGACCCAAAACTCTATTAAAATTAAAAACAAATATTTCATAAATTTCCTTAACTGGGTTATTTCCAAATATTTTGTCAATATCTTTTAATTTAAATAAAACCAATTCGCGACATTGGCAATAAAATTCAATTAAAAACAAAGTCAGTGTGTCAATTGTTTTAATATCAATTAACCAACAATAATAAATTCCCAGCGCGTAATCATTTTTTAATTATAAAAATAATATTTCGATCAATAATCACACAGTTCTTTTACACTAAATCAGTTAAACAGTCGTTTTAAAATTAAAATCAAGCCAGTGTTTTTTTAAATAAATAATCAGTCAGTCAGTCAGTCTCTTTTCAGTCATTTAATTTAAAAAAACCAATCGTTTCCGAAAAAGTTATTTAGTGAGTAACAATTATTCAGTCAACAAGTGGAGCATTAAATAAAAGTAGATATTAAACAGTGAACAATTTAGGTCGAAAATAAAGTTATACTATTTTACATATCTAAAATAAGGAAAGTTTTGTATTCTTTGTATTTAAGTGAAATTCTAATTATAAATAAAATAATTATTAGTTAAAATAAAGTTCTCTCCAATTAAACTTACGAGTGACCGTAATCTAAGTGAACACATATAATTAAATTTAATATTACTAAATAAAGTTACACATGAAAGAAAACTACTAACTCCTGTGTGTATTAATGTGTTCATAAACAATCGAAGTGAAGTGACAATAACAACAGTAAATCGCTGGTCTAATACTACCACCATTAACCTAACGGTGTGTCAATTAAGTTACACCACAAACTTCTATATAAGTATTCGATCGAGAATCAATTACACTACATCATTACAAAGTAGTGTTAAGAGGAACCCCATTTTGGCACTACAATTTAATTAACATAGTAGTGTACGTTAATATTTTTGCACTACATCTTTATCATATAGTAGTGTCCTAAACAATTTGGCACTACATTTGGCGCAGCCGGTTATCCTTACCGACAAAAGGAGAAGGAATTTAAAGGAGCAAACGAACCAGCAAACCCAGCCACTACAAGGATACTAACAACGAACTGTGTTCCAGCTTCAAGGGAATTTCGTTTCAACAATAGCAAAACATTTCAAGTCTCAACAACAACCATGGATACAATCTAAAACTGTCAGAAGCTCATTAAAGAATTGGAGTGTATGTTAGAATAAAAGGTAAACAAACTTCATTTATCAAACTATTATTTATAAGAACATTAACTTGTAGCATCGTAAACTATAGTTATTAGTAATAAATTATAAGTTAATTAGCAAACTAAATTTTTGAGTTAACCAGTTTTGAGTAAGTTTTAGTAAATCTTGTTTGATTTTTTTTTAACAATAGTTAGTTATTGGTTAGTTCAGGCAGCTCAATAGTATAGTATTAAATTGAAATCAGTAATTTTTCTTATCTAAATATCACCTAATTTGGAAAATTTAACCAAAACTCGAAATTTGGTCATCATCTTTTTGAATTCAATCCGTATTTCCCTGTAGTCAATCCGATAATTATTTTTCCTGTATTCAATCCTATAATCCTGTCCACATAATAATAAATACTTTTCACCCAAAATGCTAAATTCTATGGTAGTCTATATCGACCACCTATTCGGTATAGTTAACAAATTTGACATTAACAATATCGAAAAAATAGACACTTTTGTTATGCAAGCCAAAAATGTCATACGTCTATTAAACAACCTAGAACAGGAAATGTTTGCCAAAATTCTATACTCACGTATAACAGCCATGTTAAATAAACTATTCGAACCATTCCCAGACATAGAGTCAACTTTACGTATATATTTTATATTATCCTTCAGAGAAGCTAGTTCTCCTCAACTCGACACAACTCAACATAACACAAACTCTCCCCAATTTCACTACACATCTTCAAATACAACATACATTCCTTCACAAAATATAACAAACACTTCTAAATCTCCTCCACTGACATTACCAAACAGTATGAACCCACAACACCAAAACGAAAATCGAATTACTCCACGGCCTCCATCATCCGACATATCATCTCTTCCATCGTTTTCTGCTGTTCAGGCTACATCAAATATTCTTACACCAAACCTATCTAATCCTACGCAACATCCAACATTTCCTTCAGTATCAGACTACCATGAAAAACTACAATCCCATTTACCCTCTTATTCATATTTACAGCCACAAGTAGAAAATATGCCTAATCCTTATAGTACAACTGACAGTAACTCCAGTAGTTCACCACACGTTCCACCTCACATGATGGATCAACATTTCTCATATTCCTCACAGCCACATTCCAGAAAACCTTGTAACCAATCAGAAAACAATACAAACAATACAAATTTTCAAACAGAACGACCTAATTTAAATACAAATATTATATCAAAATCAAATTTCAATATAAACTCTGAAGCCCCGACACCATTTTCAAACTGTTTACAAAATACAAAACTAAATTTATTGGTCAATTCTGACATAGAGCCTGCATCAGTAACCGCACAAAAAAAGGCTGCATCTACATTACATTTTAATCCGTCTAGTGTTTCCTTGCCAAATAATTTCCCTGTTACCGATACGTATGCAGATATTCCGTCTTTGAACATTAACACTGACGACCTAAATTATTTAAATCCCGAAAATATTCCATCAAGTCTACCGCCAACTTTTCCACATGGTTCTGCTGATAATACTTCACGTTCACAGAATTCTGAATCAAATGTTTCTGCAAGATCACATCAGTCTGATGTGAGATCAGATGCGATGTCACAAAGTCTAAATTCAAGTCCATTTTTAATGGCATCACCATCTACCATACAATCTCAAGATATTAGTCATTCAATGGCACATCAACCCATATCATCGAAGAGAACCAGGGACACTCCACTTGAGCACTCGGAAACGGAAAACACGAAACTTTCACCCACTAAAGAAATTAAAACAAACGGAAATATACTTAGTTATGCAACTAAAGACAATATCATACCAGCTGGACCAAAGAAAATAATACAGATAAACGACTGGAACATCCCGAATGAAGCGACAATTACCATGGCTAAAGAAGTAAGTCCTGGCGTGTTGATAGCAAATACACTATCCAAATCAGTCATCCAAAGTATCCAGAAAACTCCGACTGGCCCAACTCCAGATATCGAAAAATCTTCGACTGACAAAACTAGGTTAAAGACGCCCGACAATGATCCAAACGAATCTCGAGTTATATCAGAAATTACTTCAACACCAATTCTGTATTCCGAAATTCTAAAACAAAACATCTCCCGAGACTTGGTGCATATTCCTATAAAAATTTCAAACACAACGCAAATTTCATCAATACCAGTAAAATTAAAAAACACTAAAAATTATACACACCATAAGCTACTAACTACCACTTTGAAATGTCAAACTAATTCTAATCGTAATGCAAGTAGATTCCAGAAACCAATAATCAGTTCTAAGAAAAACCAATATTTGTCTTCAACGACCACATCGAAATTCCATAATAATTCTATTTGTCACAAAAACAAAGTCCAGAAACCAGCAAACCCAATCAGTGCCAAGAAAATTCAATATCTGCCTTCAACTTTGGTAGTCGAAAAGAAATCGTCAAACAAAAAACCAAATATCAAATTACAAAGCCGCCGAAGTATATCTAAAACGATTAACACAAATATTAAAGTTCGAAAAAATAAAACCGACCAACATTCGATTAAGCTCGAACCAAGCAGTCCCTATCACTCTGACACCAAAAATATTAAAACGACGAACCAATCTGTTAGGATAAACGACAATGACCCTACTGACAAGATAACTGTAAACAACCGTGACCATAAAATTTATCAAAACCAGAAATGTTTTCGTACCACTCCATCCAGACCTATTCGGATACACTGTTCATTACAACTTTCCAAACTGAAATCAATTCTACTATATCTTAGCCTTTCGTGTATTCATGTCAAGAAAACTATTGCCTTACAACTTACACTTCCGATTTTAGCCAATATAATACAATTTCATTCGTATTCGTCTAATTCAGTGAATTGGCTTGAAAATCTGTTCCAAAAATTTCCTGTCTGTTTTTCAAATAATTTACTACCAGCATCTCGCAAAATCATATTCGACAAAGGAGAAGTTTTCAACTTCATTGCAAAAATTTACGTAACCGTTGTTCAGGACAATACATATTTATTAATCAAACACATAAATCAAATTGGAAATAACTTTCCTTCAAAATTACTTTCTAACGATAAAATTTCCACATTTTTAAAAACAACATCTTTCTAAAAAAATATCAAATTCCGCTTAAACCAACCTAAAGCATAGGTAAACCAAATCATCTTATCCTAAACATAATACTAATCTAAACCACAAGTTAATCAAACAAACCTAATACTAACTTAAACCATAACCCAATCAACAAACCTATCCTAAACCCAATATTAACTTAAACCATAAGCCAATCGTACCAACTTATCCTAAACCTAATACTAGCCTTAAGCATAAGTCAAATCTAATCAATTTATACTTACAATTTATACAATATACAAGAAACATAATAATCGAAAAACAATAATCTTATTACCAATACTGATTCCGATCAATAATCAATTACAATCTGTTCAAACTAGAAACTACCAATCTACGAAATGAGACGGACGCACTCCAAGCGAAAGTTGAGAATCTAAGCCGTAAAATGAACGAGTTCAAAAACACGATGTGGCAAGATATAATGAAAAATGAAATAAAAATAGAAATGGATGCTATATTGAACTACGCTCTTTTGAAAGTTAATAAAATCCAAAAGCAACAAAATTACGCCTTTTCCATACTTCAGTCCATCAGATCTAACAAACTACATCCTTTAGTACTAAAAACTACTGACCTGACTACACTAGTACAAAATATAATAAAATCTAAAAATGTTAACGACGAATTTTTAGAAATTGGACATATAGAACAGATCATTAACATCGAGTACGTTTACGTAAACCATAGACTACTGATAAAGGTTGATATACCTCTCCCAGAAGTGCCCATCTACAGTCTTAGTAAAATTTATACACTACCAATAAAACTACAGGACGACACTTTTGCTCTATTGGAATTACAAGCCGACTATATAGCTAGCAATTCACTCGGTACCGAATTCATGCTTCTAAAAGACAGAGACGTGATGAGCTGTAAAAAATTACTGGTAAACCTACAGAGAACAATAAACTTATGCGAACAAACTTTTCCTAAAATAATAGGTGCTGGAACACACTGCATTACCCAACTGTACCATAGCCCCGACGTAAACGCTTCACACTGTACCTATAAAAGAACTAAGAACTTAAACGATATAATCGTGAAGTTACAAAATCATAATACAATCTTATACGTTTTCAGAACGGAACAAACCGTTTTCGTGACATGTGCCAATACAACGGCAGAACGCCTCATCGGACAAGGTACGATCAAATTCAACCGAAACTGTGACGTGCTTGCTAACAACCAGCTATACCCTATTAGAATAAAACACAGAGAGCAACTGAACATGAAACAACCAGTAAATCCCGTATACCCGCCACTTAAATGGCAGGAAATATGGAATTTTACATCACTGTACACAATAACCCCAAACCCAACGCGGAACACTTTTTCAATCACACATAACGAACGTTACAACAAAGAAATGAATGACGCTGATGACACAATGACTGACCTCGAGAACAAACTAATACTAACAGAACAAGCCAGAACTAATAATCACCAAAAAGACCAGATACAAATACAGGGTATAGCTACATACACAACGGTTAGTTTTATAGGAGTGATACTAGTAATATACATACTAAAGCTCATCCTCAAACGTAAGAACAGGAGTAATAAGGACAGACAAATCCAAACGACAATACCTCTCGTCGCGAAAACAGTCAGAAACCAAGCTTCGCCCAACGAAACAACCATAGCAAAAGAGACCAAACTAGACCAGGTAGACGGATTAGAACAAAATGTTCCTCTCGTACAAGAAAAAGGAGATCTCTACATTTTTCCAATTGCAGAAAACAAACGACAAAGTGTGGAGAGCTTGTCCGGCCGTTCGAATTTTAGGCTATTCTGAAAACAAGTAAACGAAAACAGAATAAACAAGAAATTAAACTATAACTAGCAACATGCCTGTACACACACATTTTTTCTATTTATTCATGTTAAAATTAGATTCATTTATAATTTCAATTATTCTTTTTTTATGTTTTTATTCATTTTTGTTTGTTTTAAGTAGTATAGCTGATCTGAATAATTTTGATTTGCTTTATTTAGTATACATTATATTTTAGGTAGTAATACAAATGCTTAAAAGAAAAATAAGATGTAATTGAAAAACAATAATTTTACTATCAAATCGATTTCCACTATTAATACAATCAATAGAAATAATAATTTTAAAATCATTAAGCATAAATAATCATTATAGCATAAATATACATATTATATTAAGACAGTAGTTGGTAAGATACGCGAGAGAATCAAAACAACGTAATTTTTTTATTCAAACAGAAACAAATAATTTACTACAATTTTTAGTTTACCACAACTAAGTAAGTTGATCACAATAATTCATACTATTAATACAATCAATCAATCAATAACCAATACGATTCAACTATCGATACAACCAATAAAAATAATAAGTTTACTAAAATTAGTCATAAGCAATCACTAGCATAATATAAGCAATCACTAGTATACATATTAAATTAAAACAATTATTTTAAGCAATCAAAACGTAACGAAAATTTTAATGGAAACAAATAATTTACCATATATCGTTCATTCTTAACATAATTATACAGAAACAAGCAATCTAACTTGACGGCCCAAAACAATTGTAAACCGTTTAAATTTATTAAATATTTATAGTACATAGCATGGATTAAACAAAATTAAATTAATATAAATACATATTATTATAATACAAATTATAATTATAAGGATTAAGGGCCACTTTCAATTTTATTACGACGATAAAAACATAATTTATTCAATATTTATAAGATAAGACTAAGATAACGTTACTCACCTTTTTTTTTTTCTTCTCTCTCTTCCCTTTTTCTCAAAAACATACATAATTTGGTAAAATTTTGTGTTCATCGTTAACTAACTAACGATGAAAACAAAATTTTTTGTTCCGTGGGGGAGGAATGTAGTAAAACCAATTACATAGTTTTACTACAACAATTCCCCAAACTATATTCGCAATATCTTCCAAATTCCTATCAATAAATATAAAAACAATTGACCCAAAACTCTATTAAAATTAAAAACAAATATTTCATAAATTTCCTTAACTGGGTTATTTCCAAATATTTTGTCAATATCTTTTAATTTAAATAAAACCAATTCGCGACATTGGCAATAAAATTCAATTAAAAACAAAGTCAGTGTGTCAATTGTTTTAATATCAATTAACCAACAATAATAAATTCCCAGCGCGTAATCATTTTTTAATTATAAAAATAATATTTCGATCAATAATCACACAGTTCTTTTACACTAAATCAGTTAAACAGTCGTTTTAAAATTAAAATCAAGCCAGTGTTTTTTTAAATAAATAATCAGTCAGTCAGTCAGTCTCTTTTCAGTCATTTAATTTAAAAAAACCAATCGTTTCCGAAAAAGTTATTTAGTGAGTAACAATTATTCAGTCAACAAGTGGAGCATTAAATAAAAGTAGATATTAAACAGTGAACAATTTAGGTCGAAAATAAAGTTATACTATTTTACATATCTAAAATAAGGAAAGTTTTGTATTCTTTGTATTTAAGTGAAATTCTAATTATAAATAAAATAATTATTAGTTAAAATAAAGTTCTCTCCAATTAAACTTACGAGTGACCGTAATCTAAGTGAACACATATAATTAAATTTAATATTACTAAATAAAGTTACACATGAAAGAAAACTACTAACTCCTGTGTGTATTAATGTGTTCATAAACAATCGAAGTGAAGTGACAATAACAACAGTAAATCGCTGGTCTAATACTACCACCATTAACCTAACGGTGTGTCAATTAAGTTACACCACAAACTTCTATATAAGTATTCGATCGAGAATCAATTACACTACATCATTACAAAGTAGTGTTAAGAGGAACCCCATTTTGGCACTACAATTTAATTAACATAGTAGTGTACGTTAATATTTTTGCACTACATCTTTATCATATAGTGTCCTAAACAATTTGGCACTACAACGTCGACGATTCATCACCAACCCCTGATGGGGATATGCCATCCCAATACGTCGATCCAGATACGGACGAACCTCAAGCGGAACCTTCCAAGAGGGCTAAATTAATTTTAATTTTTTGATGTAGTCCAGTAACTTTGTCGCCTGAGAGTATGGGGTCTAATCCGGTAGTTCTCATAGTATGCGTCAAATCCGGTAGTTCTGATTTTTTGCAGACTTGTTTATGATGCTGGCCTAATGAATAATCCAAGTTTGTGACCTCGAGCGCTGAACGCAACTTTGTCAAAAATCGAAAAATCGAAAAAACCGCGAAAAAATCGTTATTTTTTTTTTAAAATTTTGGCGATTATAGCCCTAAAGGACTAGATTTTTCTTTAAAATTTTTTTTAGCTATTTGTTAAAGTAGACTAAATTTGCTACAATATGATACCAAAACTGTCTCTGTAGACCCAATAGTTTCCGAGATTAAGCCTTTCAAAGTTTTTCATTTTTTTCGAACTTCGCAATTTTTTGCAATTTATACCTTTGTAGAGTTTTGTACATCCCTGTCCTAATAATTGTATTAATAAATACATGTGTGTGTGGTGGCCAATGAGAAATAGTAGATTGTATTACTAGTGCGAATGTGTTTTCCAAACAAGAGTTAGTTTGCAGCATTACCGTAGGGAGTGCTGCAATAACTCGCGTTTGGAAAACGCATTCGCACTAGTTATACACACCATTTTGTGTAACAAATGCATAAAATTTATAAATATTGATTTAATTGTTAATTTAATCATTTATTTTCTTTTGCTGAACAACTGTTTGGAGAATATCAGTGTGGTTTCCGTCGGGTCCGAGGTACTACCGATGCACTTTTCTCGATAAGGATGATTTTGGAAAAGTATCGAGAGTTCAACATACCTGTGCACACTGTTCACACTTCTCATTTTTTTTTTTAACATCCCATCATAAAAGTACAGGGCTTCGATAGTATATTCAGGGTCAAAGTTCATTTAGAACGACAGAATTGCAAAAAAATCCGAAGTTCGAAAAAAATGATAAACTTTGAAAAGCTTAATCTCGGAAACTAGTGGGTCTGCAGAGACAGTTCTTGTATCATATTGTAGCAAATTTAGTCTCCTTTAAAAACGGCCTAAGAAAGGTTAAAGAAAAAACTAGTCCTTTAGGGTTATAATCGCCAAAATTTGAAAAAATAACGATTTTTTCGCGGTTTTTGCGATTTTTGACGAAGTTGCGTTCGGCGCTCGAGGTCACAAACTTGGATTATTCATTAGGCCAACATCATAAACAAGTCTGCAAAAACTCAGAACTACCGGATTTGACGCATACGGTAATGTATAAAGTTACTGGACTAATAGTCAAAAAGGAATTATAAGTCACTAGAACTGAATGCATTCCAACGCATGGAGGGATCAGTTTTTATTGTTTGTAATTTTTGTTTTCATTTTTGATCTACGAGTGTGTCAACCCCGCATACTCCAGTCCCTTGTATTGACTTACGAGTTAACGTGAGATATCACATACCACTGGCAATAGCAGTGAGATATCACTAGCCAAGGTGACATCTTAAGAGTGGTGGCGGATGAACTGTATTCAGTCAACGGTACCACCCTCATTCTTAGCTGTAGAATATTCCTTAATTGTGAGATGCTATTGCTTCCTCGAGTAAACGAGACTTCATATAACTACCCGACTAGCAATTTGTTCAGGTATGCCCTATTATGATCCGGGACGGATCAAGGTGTAATAAGGTAAATCCTAATAGGGCATTTGTATCCGGCCCCTATCAGAAATCATACTTGATTTTTCTATTAGGGCGTGCCGTATTTGTCTTGATCCGGCCCGGATTTCGAAAACCTATCTCATCCCAATGCCGGACCAGGGCCGGATCAGAATCACATCTGATTTTCCAATTAAGGTATGCCCTATTTGTCCTGATCTGAGCCCTATTTCATTTGGTTAAAATTCACTAGAGCATTATCCATTTTAGATATACATATAGCTTGCAAAATTTCACATATAGATACTTTAGTTATCGCTTCTCTGCATTATGACTGTAAGTATAAAGTTAGAATATTTTTATAAACATTTTTTTCTAATATTTGTAGTCGTAAATTTCCCTAATTTTTCTAATGTATGTTAAAGAAAATTCCCTATTTTAAATGATCCGCTCCTGGTCCGTTTCTAGTAGGGCTGCCTGATCCGGTTTGGCTAGTTCGAGGCGTTACATTACTGGACCGGTTCAGTGTGCCTGATACGGTCACTATCAGTAGTAGGGAAAGCCGTATCCGGTCCAGATCTGAGCCCTTACATAATGCTAGTCGGGTATGTGTGGGCTCGTAATCATCAAGAAAGACGAAGTGCGTCACGGGATCAAGGAATATGCAACCTGCTGGATTATTGGCAACTACATTTTTGTTTTGTTTCAGCAAATTTTTATAAACATTTTGCTATTTAGTTTTTATTTTACTTTTATTTTCTTTATTCTATCATAAAATATTGGCCTATGTCATATTTTGTCAGTGATAGGATTTATTGTTTAGTTATCCAGTCTTTAACAAAAAATAAAACCAAAAAAGAAAGATTTACGTCCATCAACTCCTTTGAACATATGTTGTTGTGGGACCTTGGCCTTAAAAGATTTTTATTTGTTGTTGTGACACATATTGTAGTTCCCCGAGCAGAAATTAGTTAAGGGAAAACCTGAATACAGTCAGGGCGTAATCAGGGCTTGGTCAGTCCTTCAAGGGCAATCTCTATTAGAGCAATCTGATGTGGGCTTGTTCCGGGCCTGATTTAGAATACCCTTTTAGGGTTAACCTTATTTGAATATATCCGGCCCTGATCAGGTTTTTCGTATTTTACCCCTAGCTGAAACTTCAATTGGTTAAAATTCACTAGAGTATTATCCATTTTACAAACATATAGTTAAAATCGTTTCATGTATATTTTAGTTATCGCTTCTCGGCTGAAAGACTATAATAATAGTGATTAACGTGGTATGTATGTATTAATTTTTCCCTTGTAATTTTTTATTTTAATTTTATTAATTTATGTATATAATATATAAATATATATCAGAGTCTGATCCGGATATCCCAATCAGAGCCTGATCCGATTATCCCAATCATGGTCTGCTCCGGTAATCCCAATCAGGACCTGATAGATCAAAAGCGTTACACTCATGATCAGGGTTCAATCAAGCTGCCCTACCAATGCCTGATCCGGACTAGGGCAAACCTGATCAGGACCTTACTTGAGCCATGACAAATTTCTGCTCGGGTCCTACTACACGGACGCCATCAATTTGTTAAAGTTTAAGGGTGTCTGGCAGGTGGTTACCACGATAGTTAGTGTCTGGTAATGGGTGACGTGACTTCTAATACTATCCCGAAGAATATATAAAAAAATTACCTTTTATACTTTCATGAAACTTTGGAGGCCCCTTTGTTACCTGCTCCCTGCCAAAGCCACCATGATCCAAACTTCATATGTCGCTAATTGTTCTTACCTGAGTAGGGGGTATGCGCAGGGAAACTTTCAGCTTTTATAAAATAACGAAGGTCTAGCCGTCGCGGGCTCTTAGTCTAATATAATTTTGATATACAAATGTAATTGTTTCAGCCTTCAGGTTATACTATCTTTCTTACGTTATTTTTTTTTTTTTTTATGTTTAACAAAAAACATTGATCAAAGCAAACTTCCGTTTAAAACGATAGTTAAATAAAATGCAAAAATTAAGCGTACCCAACAACTTCCTAATTGTCATGATGATTAATGTATTAATGCATAAAGGATAAACAGCCATACATACTTTCAATTTTATATACATATATTCAATATTTATTTAGCATGATGACTCAAATGCAAATTGCAAAAGACAGTAGCAATATAACTTTAAAAAACTGCGTTATAGATCAATTTTTTAAAATTCGTATAACGAAATTTTTATGAATTTATAAATAAAAAAAAATAATTTTAATGGTATTTAATAAAAATAAAAAAAAAACAATAAAAAATATGTATCATACCAGGAGTTGAACTCACAACCTACAGCACACCAGTCGACCACGATATCCACAACGCAATTTGAAACGTTAAGGAAAAGATTGATAAATTGATAAATGATAAAAATGCTGACGAATCAGTTTAATCTACTACCTACGGAAAAATCTATGTGTGGTTCGCCAAAAGAAGTTTTCACTTCAAAAATTGTGATGTTAAGCCAATCGTCCAAAAACAAATTTTTCTCTCGTCGCTGGGCGAGTGGGTTATATGGTTAACCATAAACTCTGATCAGATGAACGCCGGTTCCATCCCCGCCCGAACTACAATTTAGATAAAACATTTGTTACGGATCTTTCACGTTTCAATGCATTATTTTTTCATTCTTTTCAATTTTTTTTTTTAATAAAATGTGTTGTGTAGTAGGACCCGAGCAGAAATTTGCCATGGCTCAAGTAAGGTCCTGATCAGGTTTGCTCTAGTCCGGATCAGGCATTGGTAGGGCAGCTTGATTGGGCCCTGATCATGAGTGTAACGCTTTTGGCCTATCAGGTACTGATTGGGATTGCCGGAACAGACCATGATTGGCAACAATGCGCATTAATACCAATGAATTAGCTTAGCTTTCCGCAGAAAGATTTGTAAAATTTAAACTTCTTGATCTATGGGTGTGACAACCACGCGTACTTTAGTCCCTGCTATTGGCATATGAGTGCTATTTTGACAATTATTTGGTTTACATTGTGAGGTTAGTGTGTGTAGTTAGCGGTTTATCGTTCTGACTTGTTTCTCATTTATTCTACTAATACGATCCAAATACTACTAATACGATATCAATTGATTGCGATTGCCAATGAAGTTTTCACTTCTGCCGTGCGGTCTTAAGCACACTCTCTGTTTTTTTTTTAAATGCAATTTTAGTGTCAATTTTTTGTCTTATTTTATTTACTCCACGAACGCGTTTTACCGTTTTTCATACTTCAACTAAGTTGACATTTGACATTGAATGAATAACATTATGCTTTATGGATCTACGAATGTAGAAGACAAAAACCAACTAGTAAAGAACTACACTAACCAATTTAAATTCAAGATTTTGTTACCATTATGTATTTTTATTACCATTATTATGTAACCATTATGTATTTTATCTCTGTAACAAATGTTTTTTTTAATAAGACAACAAATTGTTTAGTGTCAATTTTGAATTGAAGTTAAACAAAAAAAATTGTGATGTTAAGTCGATCGTCCAACACAAATTTTTATCTCGTCGTTGGTCGAGTGGGTTAAACGGTTTATCAAAAGGACGACGGTTCGATCCCCGAGCTGGAATTGAGATAAAACATTTATAGTCATAGGTAGAAATATGCAGCATAATTTCAGACAGAGATAGAGCTTAAATTTTGTACAGAAGTACCTCGTCAAGGCTTACCCTTTTATTACACAAACTTGTTAAATTTAAAAATTTTAATCTTTTGTCATATGGAGAATACTTATACAATCCATGTATTGTAGTTGTATTCTCTATACGACGTTTGTGTAATAGAAGGGTAATTCTTCACAGGTACACAGTCAAAATAATATTCATTTTTCACTATTTTTTTAATATTATAAAAAAAAACAAATTTAAATATCAGTAAACCGAAATGAAACATGGCAAAGAAATACTATTAAAAAAATATAATAATTTTTTTAAATCTTTAAAATTAATTATTCAAAGTGTCTGTTTGTTTTTTGTATTTGTTTCTTTACCTTCACGAAAAAATTTCTTTCGTACATAATTTTTGATGAAAATAATTTAAAATTCATCAATAATTCAAAATACATCAACCAGTCATTTTAGAAAACGTAAAAATGCTGTTTTTTACTATCATTAAATAAATATTGTTTGGTTTTGTTTTTGACCCAAGCAGCGAAACATGCAGTTGACATGTGTGTGCATTTATGTGCTAAGGCGTTTTACGACATGTGCTTGGAATGGTGCACATCATGTTATGCACAATTTTGTGCACGGACATGTTGTAGCATGAACGATTAATGCACGTTTTATGCATTTTTCAAAATAGTTTTACGGTTAGGGTGCTAAATATAGAGTCTGTAGGGAAAATGACGCCAGCATATATTCTAAATAACTGTGGAGCTTTGATTTCTCAGGTTTTTCTCGCAGGTATTTCTCGCGTCATCTGGTGGCGTATTGTCCTGCATGAACTGCTTAAACCTTTCCATATTCTGAAGTGTCTTACGGATATAGGGTTGAAGGGGTGATCTAGTTGGGTCTACAAAGGGTCAACATGTCACAAGGGACTACATGTCACCATCATATTCTAATATTTACCGTCCGTAATGTTCAACCACTAGATCACCAATTAAATGTTTTGTGTTTAGTGAGTCAACTTAAGATATGATTAAGATATGATCAAAATTTTAGAATGAATCAGTAAGCTTCTCGAAACAAAAACTGTTCAAACTAAATTTCTTAACAAATTTAGAATAGTATATATACACACTGAAAAAAACATGTCCTATTTCCAATCGAAATGCAAATGTCTCAACCTCACCGTACGGTCACATATGGCGAATCAAACTACGAAATTGCTTCAACAACTCTACAATTATAAATCGATGAAGTTGAGACAATCACACGAAATATTTATGTGAAAGTAAAATATAGTTCAATTAATCTCAAATACTTAAACTTTAAAATGAAAAATGCATGATATAAGCCCAAAGAAAATTTTTTTCAGGGAAATAGTTATTATCTTTATTCAACTACTGTTATATTGGATATAACACTTTATATTTTAAATAAACCTCATTCTGTTGTTAGGAAAATGTTATCGTGTAGTTTTCCCACTCACAGTAAAATTGTTTGCAAATAATTTGTCTTTGCATGAATAATCAACTGCCAACTTCGAGATGAGGTTGTCATGAACTTCAATTTTTTTTTCAGTGCATGGAAGAGTGAAAGATTGGCGTGGGCATTTGGCATATTTCAAACAATAAAAAATTATTGAATGGCAAAGCTAACAATTTTCTAGTATGGTTGTAGTTTATTGGTTTCAAAATTATGTAACACAGTAAGCTTCTGTTTCTTCAAAGATCCAATAAAGAACATGTATGTATGATGCCATAAAAACGGACAGTAGAAAGAGTTTATGAAAAAATTGTAGAAATTTTGTAGTAGAAAAGAAAAGGTATTGTCATGTAGCTATGGAGGACTGGAATGTCAGTGTATGAGTAGAAGCGTAAGAACGAGTAATAGGAATTTGGGTTAGAATCGAGAAACGAAAAAGGTGAAATACTGAGTGAGTTTTGTACAGAAAAAAGTTTAAAAATCATAAAAAACAGTTAAACACTTGGACGTAACCATCTGATATTTATAGACAGCAAATTAATTTTTTAATGACTAATTAGCGCTATAGAAATGGGATGAAAAAGGCCCATACCTTACCTGGAGCGAACATACACAGTGATCATGTGTTACAAATGGCAGAGCTAGAATCAAAACTAAAAAAAAATAAAGAAGGGAGCAACGATTAAAAATGGAACATAGAGATACTGAATTCTCTGGATGTTGCAGAAATGAGGAGCTTGAAAACAAAAATGATAGAGAGCACTGAAGAGAGATGTGGAAGAACAAAGCAAGCCACAAAAACAGTGTGCAAAAATAGGATTGGGTTCAAGACTGGAGCACGAGTCAAAAAGCCATTGTATAACACAGATCATGATAGAGAAAATGGAAGAAAGGCGAAAATTAAATAAATAGAATACTGAAAAAGGAATACATGAATATAGAAGATTGAACGCAGAATTAAGAAAGGAACCAGACAGAGTCAGAGAAGAGTGGTTCAAGAGCGAGTGTAAAGAAATCGAATTGATTTAGTGAAAGCAAGGAGGTATGATATATTTTACAACCAAGTGGGAGAATCAACTGTGAAAAAGGGAAAGAACAGTTGTTCTTTCAATGTTCCAAATGATGAACTGGGACCTAACATTAGTTGTTAAGGTGTGTCTGGCAATGAAAGAAATGAAGAATGGTAAATCAGCGGAAATAGACGCATTACAAGGGGAACTAGTGGGGTGTTTGCAGCAAGTTAATATGACAGAATTAACATCACTGTGTAATGTGATATATGAGATGGGGAATGGCTGGAGGACTTTTTGAGAACCGAAATAATTCCACTGGCAAAGAACATAGGAAAAAAAGAAACTGATGGAGATTTCGAACCGAAAAGGAGTTGACTGGAGAGAATGGAGACTAATCAGCAGATTGTATATGAACCCAGGATTGGCTCTAATGGTTGGTACAAGCAGGGCGAATTGGTTTCAAATGGGAAAAGACGTTAAACAGGGATGATGTTTATCTTCAGCACCTTTTAACATATGCATGGACGAGATATCGAGCATAAGAGGAAGAAACATTGTCAGTGTTCGATTTGCAGACGATAAAAATAGTTTATGATTTTAAACAGAAATATTCCATAGTAATTCCTTAATATTTCTGGATAATTATGAATGCCTCTCTCTTTATATGCTCAACAATTGCGAAAGCGTTTTTAGAGCTAAACAGTTCGAAACGTTTTCGTCTTGGTATGCTGTAACCAAACTGTGACCTGTGAATATAGAAATAAATATAAAATTCTTATTTTTGATTGGATAATAACCAATTACAGGTCAGAGTTTGCATGTCAAGGTCAAGCCTCAGCGATTTATTAATTTTCTTTTTAGTCGTTGCCTTGAATTAATATTTTCAAACAATTGATAATTAATGTAAGGCTAAATATTAAATTGATGTGTTGAGTGGTTAACAACCTGAACATAAACTCTAAAGAACCAGGTTTGACTCCCACCTAGGTCAAAGTGTTTTTAGCAAAACAATAATAACCACCAACACATGGGTGTCCGATTAACCGATAGATGGTCAACCAATATGATTGATAAATTGGAGAAACACTGTATGGGATGATCATCCATAAAACCAATTGTTCAAATCAAAATTAATAGAGGTGAGGGTCACTTGTTAGGAGAGGCACAGGCCTTGTTGACAGCCTTCCTTCATTTGTGGAACATGTACTGCACAAAAACAAATGTTTTAAATTATGCACCATTGACCATGATGAGGAGCTCTAGATCATGAACGATGGGACACTCACCATTAAATTACTTGGAAGTTGATATTGACTAGCCTATTGTTTTAGAAGATGTAAAGTTCACACTCTTAAGCTGCATAATATTCTTCCTATGTTTGCCACAGATTGTTAAGAGATGAATTGCATCACTTCGTAAGAACTTGGACGTGAAACACACTCGTTCATCAATTTCTCTTTGTTTTTTAGTGGTTAATCTTGCCTGTGAGCTGTGGGTCTATTCAGACAATGAAATTAGTTCTGGTCCACTAGAGGATTTGTTACCTAAACCTTTACATAATAAATTAAATAACATATCGCTCATTGCCAGCAATAGTCCAGGAAACTAAAATAAAAATGTGAGTTCGTAAAACGGGTAAGAGTCGTCCTACAGAACATCACCTAACATGGGAAACTAGCTGCTGAACAATTTCACAAATTTTTATAAACTGTATTGATTGGTTAAAAAAATAGTATTTCGTGTGATCACATAATAAAACAAAATATCCGCGCAATAAATGAGCGTATGTCTAATGTAGTGTGATTGCAAATTTCAATATTAGATTTTTTTTAAAATCATTTAACCGACATTTTATAATCTAACTATTTCTCAACACTCCCTCCTATTTACTAGATTTATTAGTAAAAAGAGAATTGGGAAGTGAAAGTTAAGTCAACAAATATTTATAAAATGTAATTTAATTTGACTTGTTTTTGTATTTATAAACATAATTAAGTTTTATAATTAATTCCTCGAAATGATTACCCTATTATTTATTGATATTACAAGCAGAAGTATTGTATCATGAAAGGTGATTGAAATTTTAAATAAATGTGAAATTTGATAAAAAATTGTGAAGCAAATCGATTTACTAATTATATTTTTTTGTGTGTAATTATTTTTTCATCAATCAATTACCACGCAGATAATTTTCAATTTATTAGCGGTTACAGTAGAGTTTAAGAATATAAGTTATGTTGAAAATCAATTACGCAGCTTTAACGTGTCATTTAATTGTTTTACAAACCAGATTTTAATATGCGTAAGGTTATCTTCAAGATCAAACACCAATAATGAGATAAGATTTTTAGAGATGTTTATGGTTTATTAGCAAAATATTAAGACCCGGGTAGGAGCTGCCAATGTTAAGCAACGGACCAATCTCGGGTCAGTATTGACAAGCCAAGCCTTGGTTTGCTAGCTTTGGACCGATTATAAGCCAGTTGTAAATGCCTAGGCTGAACCAAGGTTCAGTTTATTATATTACACGTTATTAACAGTGTAATGCAATGTAACATATGCAGGCCATATTATGTTTATCTTTATTTTCATATATGTTACTCTTTACACAACCTCTTTCCACACATTTAAAGGAGGTCTGAAAAAAAATGGGTTTGGTAGACCTGGCCCAAGTCTTATTTGCCAGACTTGGCCCAAGTCTGGTTTGCCAGACTTGGCCCCAGGATATCAGTCCAGGCTTGGCCCAAGTTTGGGCCGTTTGAAAATGTTAAGCCTGGCCCAAGCCCCAAAAGCTATGGCGCGGTGTTTGCCCAGGCTTGGCGCCTTAGCGTTTTCTTACCCGGGGAGTAAAAAAGTTGTATCGAAAACAAAGAGGAATTGATTAACATTAGTGATTAAAATCGGATATAAATCAACTGATTTTTATTGATAAGCCAAAACCGCTAAAAGTTACGAGATTTAAAAACCCTGACGGAAAAAAAAAAAAAGTTCTAGGCAAAAAGAGTTTACTTATTTCACGTGATTCAAACACCAACTAGACAATTTGTATTCAATTAGATTATCCAATGAATTCTATAACGTTTAATCAATCATTTAATTATCAAGATTAACGAAAACAGGTGATTTATTTAAAAAACAATAAAATAAAAGATTATTTTTATGATATGTTACTCCTTCGATTACAACAATCAATCATTATTTGCAAGTAGACACATGGAATTTAGAGTACAAAAAACAAGATTTTATTTCGACTAATTTGAATAAAAGAGTTTATAGAATTCTAGTTTAGAATTCTAATTAATTGGAAATACTTTATTGAAAGGTAACTACTTTTGTGATAAACGTGATTTTATCTTCATAAATATTATAAAGACGAAAATGAATGTTATCTTACAATAGAGATATTTATTTTAATTTTTGTTTTCAGATTGGAAAAACTCTTTTCATCTACATGTGACATGACATGGCACAATCTAAAAACCACATGTTCTCACCGAAACCTCAAGTTCTTAAAAAATATTGATCTTTAAGGTATTGATCTGTGGTTGAAGTCTCGGATAAAAAACCGACACTGATAGACACCGATGATAGACCCGGTGAATGAAATAAGTCGCACGAATACAACATGTATAGACCAATGTCACGATAATTTACAAACTTTAGACGATCATAATTTTTATGTACGGAAATGATTAGGACTACTTCTAAATCAGCAAGGAATTCTACTTGATCTAAGTTGGCAAAAGTCCGTTCTGCATAGGTGATGCAAGATCGGATCCTTTATTCTTAAAAAAATAGTTTTACGGGGATCATCGATTTTAGGTGAATTGCTGTGGTGTTCCTTATGAACTATCTTAAATTATTTTGCCACAGCAATGGTCACCAAACCATTTGACGATTTGATTTTCAATGGTTCAGTCGATTCTCTTGTGAAGGATAATTAAAACTTGTTTCGCAAAATAATTTTTTTTATGAATGCAGAAGTATTTTCGCTAACAGAAAGATTTTTGTTGGTTGCAAAACTATGGGGACAAAAGTATACTTGTATAGTATGTCTGTTCAAATTCAGCTATAGATATTGGATTGTTTATTTTTTCATTACGCACTAGTGCATAATAGATATATTACGTTAGTACCACCTAAGTGAGTTTATCATGATAAATAAACAACAACGAAACGTCATACATTAAATTACTAAGAACTGTGCCATAACATTTAACAGACAACTACCCGGGTAGGAGCTGCCAATGTTAAACAACGGACCAATCTCGGGCCAGTATTGGCGAGCCAAGCTTTGGCTAGTTAGCTTTGGGCCAGGTCTGGGTCAGTTGTAAATGCCTAGACTGAACCAAGGTTCAGTTTATTATATTATACGTTATTAACCAGTCTAATGCATTGTAAACATGTGCAGGCCATATACAATGTTTATCTTTGTTTTCATGTATTACTCTTTCCACAACCTCTTTCCCCAAATTTAAAGGAGGTTTGGAAAAAAAATTGGTTTAGTAGACCTGGCCCAAGTCTTATTTGCAAGACTTTGCCCAAGCCTGGCTTGCCAGACTTGGGCATAGGACAACAGTCCAAGCTTGGCTCAAGCTTGGGCCGTTTGAAAATGTTAAGCCTGTTTTAGTTATAAGAACTAAAATTATATTTTTTTTTAATTTTTAATTGTAAAATCCAGATTCACTCAAAATATTTTTAATAAATCAATTTTATTTAAAATAATCTTTACTACATGTTTCGAAATTCAAAATTTCATCGACAGGTATTTTCGTACAATTTCGTTCAATTGTACGAAAATACCTATCGATGAAATTTTGAATTTCGAAACATGTAGTAAAGATTATTTTAAATAAAATTGATTTATTAAAAGTATTTTGAGTGAATATGGATTTTAGAATTAAAAATAAAAAAAAATATTTTTCTACTTCAAGCTACGAAAATGTCATTTTAATATATGAGCAATTTCACGCAGATTCAGCAACGTTTTGACTTGACCCCTTTTAATTTTGATTATTTTTTGTTTATAGATAGTCTTTGATAAATAAAAAATACAAGTTCTCTTAGAATTTTTTTTTTCGATCAGGGGTCTTCACAGGGTGCCCCTCAATTTTTTGTTATTTTGTGATGTGAGTGCATTTTGACGAGCGATTGTAGAAAAACTACTGAATCGATTTTCATAAATGATATGTCGTTGCATAGGTATTAGAACAAAGTTTTTAAAAATGTACACTGCTAATTTTTTGAAATAATTTTTAACGGTGTAACATAAGAAAAAAACGGTGTAATTGAAAAAAAGATGGCATAGCCTTTTTTTTTTTTTTTTTAATTAAATTGAAGCTTATTTTATATCTAACCACTTGTGAAAGTTTGGGACTTTAGACATACTTTCTTTTTGTTTTAAAGATAAAATTCGTTGTGCATATGACTGTCGGGAATCAGTTTTTTTTGTTCTGAAGGAAAATTATAAAAATGGCGTTATAAACTAAGAGATTTTTTTTTATGTTAAATATCAAATATTTTAATATTAGATGAACTTTTTAAAATATTATAAAAATTATATATGTAGTACAATAAATAAAATAAATACAATTGTTAAAAATGATTTACTTATTTTACAAACAGAAGTTTGAATAGGAATACAGTTCTGCAATTATTTTCTTTGTATTAGATGGCATAAAAAAATGAAATGTTTATTTGTCACTTTTAGTAATCACTTGTCACTCTTATAAAAAATAATTTGACAGTCTCGACTGCAAACAAAAAAACCGTATAAATAACAAAATCTATTTAGGAACTTTTGACTGGAGAAGTATTATGTTCGTATTATGTTATTATGGTCAGAAAGTAAAAGATTGTATTTTAACATTAAATTACAAAACGATTTTATATTTTTTTTTTGTTAATTGATATTCATTTTTATCGGCGTATCCAAAGTTCATGGTAGATTCCTATTTTAAAGCCCATTCGAAAAGTTTTTTTGATGTATCAATAATATATTTGCTCCCTATACTATAACGGTGTGCAGCACGCTTCAGTGTACCACCAATTCCATCACAAGGTCCCTTTCCATGGCTGGTAGCATGAAAATGCCATTTTGCATCAACCTTAAAGTCTTTTTTGTGGTGGCATAAGTTAATTAGGTTATGTTTATTTTTGTATTGAGAAGGTGCACTGTCAGTGTTATAAATTATTTTCGTAATATTAGAATTTATATGCGTTTTGATGAATTCAATAAGTTTTGTAATGAAAAGATGGACTGTAGTACTGTTGTGATCGTTTATATCCGAAATGAGTATAAAACTTCGGTGCTGTATATATTCACTTGCGGCACTTTTAAAATAAATGACAAATGGATGAATAGTAGCTTGTGAGTTATTATAATAATAGCCTTGAACCGCATTTTTCCTCAATGAATGTAGATTGCTGTTTTGCTATAAAGTTGTGTGGTATCAAAATTTGTAAACGGTAAATAAATTTTTTCATAAATTCTTCTACAGTTTCTATTAAAGTATCCAAATTGCATCGATCAGTGGTATTCCATTGTTGATATTTGACTTGAAGGATTCCTTTAACGTCAAAATCATTTAGTAATTTTTCTTCCAGTTGTTGAAGTTTTTTTGAACATTCATTGCACTTCAAAGTATGACAATCTTCTGTTAATTCACCACATGAAACAAAGTCAATTAATGTTTTATGATTCTGGAAAGCAGCATCAGTAATCCAAGACATCTTAGAGTGTTGAATCATCAGTTTCATATTTTGATGTATGGTACACACGCACACATTATGAACTCCTTGGGATAATTTTATACATTCTTGTGGTCGAAGGGACGTGAATTTAGTAAATCCTATTTTCACATCAGGAAATTTATTTTTAAACTCCACATAAGCTTCATTTATTGTACATAGCAATAAGCGCTTTTGTGTTTTTATGCGCTCATCTCCTTTTTTAAAAGATATTGCATCTCGTTTGCCGGGCAATAATCTACTGATTTCATCACTTTTATAGAACTGCTCCACAACATTTATATCTGTTGTGGATACAGCTCTTTTATCCGTCGCAGATGAATGCTGAAAATTATTTTTATGTAGAGTTTTACTTTTTTCAACCAAATGACGCGTAGCATTACTGTTGTTTGTTATTATAATTATACTGTTATTATAATTATATTATTATATTTAAAAACATAATAATTTATATTATTATATTTAAAAAAAATTCTACTTGAAGTTGTATTTTTCATTTATCAAAGGCTATCTATAAACTAAAAATAAACCAAATTAAAAAGGGTCGAGTCAAAATGTCGCAAAATTTTGCTGAACTTGACTGAAATTGCTTTTTAAAAAGTTCATTTAATAATAAAATATTTGATATTTAACATAAAAAAAATCTGAATCTAAAAATCGACATTCTTATAATTTTCCTTCAGAACAAAAAAAACTGATTCCCGACAGTCATATGCACAACGAATTTTATCTTTAAAACAAAAAATAACACAAGTCCCAAACTTTCACAAGTGGTTAGATATAAAATAAGCTTCAATTTAGTTTAAAAAAAAAAGACTATGCCATCTTTTTTTCAATTACACCGTTTTTTTCTTATGTTACACCGTTAAAAATTATTTCAAAAAATTAACAGTGTACATTTTTAAAAACTTTCTAATACCTATTCAACGACATATCATTTATGAAAATCTATTCAGTAGTTTTTCTACAATCGCTCGTCAAAATGCACTCACATCACAAAATAACAAAAAATTGAGGGGCACCCTGTGAAGACCCCTGGTCGAAAAAAAAAATTCTTAGAGAACTTGCATTTTTTATTTATGAAAGACTATCCATAAACAAAAAATAATCAAAATTAAAAGGGGTCAAGTCAAAATTTCCCAAAAATTTGCTGAACTTGCGTGAAATTGCTCATATAGTAAAACCTATGTGAAAGGGAAACTTTTTCTAAGTAGTGACTGAAAATGTTTTCAGTCACTAGGACTGAAAGTAAATAAGTTTCGGTGGTCGCCTACAGGTGGTGGTTATTTAAAGGATTGAATATTTGATTGAATATTTCAGATTGAATTTGATTTACTCATTACTGTTTCTGTTGTTGTTTCGGTTGCTGTGTTTATTTCTGTCAATAACGCAGTATATTGAAGGGATTGAATATTTTGAATATTTTGATCGAATCGAAACTAATCATTATATCAATTGTGTGTAATTAATTAATTAAACTAATAATGAGTGTGTTTTTTTCTATATCGGAGAAATCGGAGCAATAAAATAAAATTTGTATCAGATATATCGTATAATTTTTTCCTCCGATAACTGTCAGATATAAAATATATTCTCTGAGTTCTTTCCGCCAAAAAAAAAAATAAAAAAAAATTTATTAAATAAATAAATAAATTTTATTAAAAAATTTATTTATATTTGTTTTTAATTGAAACTTTACCTACAATTTTTTTAATTTATACTTTAAACGATGACTTCCAGTCGGTAAAAAAATATCTGTAATTGTAATATCTGTAAAAGTTTTTAGAGATAATATGTAACTATTTTCATTATTCATATTGTCAAATCCATCTACTAAAAACTTACAAAACGACATAGCTAAATTTGACAGTGTAAAAAGTAAACAACATTGTATTTATATACAGCATTTTTACTAGTGTAAAATAATGTTATTATTGTGTTCGCCTGTTATTATTCCATCTGTAGGCGAACACAATAATAACATTATTTTACACTGGTAAAAACGCTATATATAAATATAATCTTGTTTATTTTTTACACAGTCAAATTTAGATATGTCGTTTTGTAAGTTTTTAGTAGATGAATTTGTAAATATTATCATTTATATTTACAAGCGTAGAAAAAATAGTGTTTTCTACACGTGGTAAAAACGTTTTTGCGTTCCTGAACTTATTACCTATACAAACCGTTCAGTCACGCAAAATTAGACCTTTTCACCCCTTGTATAAAAATCTACTATTTGTTTCACTCAAATCGCTCCGGAGAAAGTTTTATTTTAACTAAAATTAATTTGAGAAAATTGCCTTGGTTGAACGTCATGTCTTTTATAATTATAATCACTTTTAAATTGTAATAAGGAAAAAAATATTTAGATTGTATTTAATATAACTTAGCACAGATATACTAAATTAGCATTTTTGATAAATTTTACGTTCACATTTTAACAAAAAATAAAATTGGCTGCGCCAGTCAATATAGAAAGGGAACAAATGTATGCAAAATTTTTGAATATTATAATAACATTAATGTGTAGAGTTGATCTGAATTAAACACCACTTAACAAAGCTGACGTTTTCGCTTCCCGTTAGTAACCGGTAAACTTTGTTCTTTTCCCGTGTTCGTTTCCCTCTACATGCAGCTGATATGAGATACACAACGTAACTTTTATTTCTCTAGTTTCACTTAAAGTTTAAAGAGCATATTTTTGTTAGAATGTTCATGTATCTTAGGAACATGAAATTTTTCACACAAATCGAACCTCGTCGATTTATTTAGCATTTGGGCTTTAGCGGTGGCGAACCACAATGTTTTTCAGAGGCACGTGAGTGAGCGTTAATATCAAATTTTGTTGGTGATTGTCAGTATGTTCACTAGGAACAGTGCGTCCATATATTCTTCTAGTCTCAGACTCCTTTGTCAGGCGGGAGTTGTGTCCTGGATACCAAAAGTAACCAGGCATACATATTTGTGGAATTTCTTACTTTCAACTATCATCACTATCATTCGGTCCTGCTTTCTGGATGTAACAACGTCAAAAATGCTACATTTGTCGCCCATTTTTGTTGTTTCGAACCACTAAGAAAATTTAAACGTTTGAAAGTTTATTATTTCTCATAAAGGGATAACATAGATAAACGTTCTAGCAACTGGATGCGTTAAATATGTTTGCAACTATTACTTTTGTTGTATTCATTGTGTCCATGGTTCCAAAATTTAACAAAAAAATAAAACTGACGCAAACAAAAAGGAAACTAGCAAATGAAATAGAAAATGCAACATCTGTTTTTTAGAATAAACTGAGCCCATTTGATTTACTTATTACGGCATTGCTCAAGTCTGTTGCTGTAAAACTGTATTTTTCCAATTCAATCTCTTTTTTTATGAATAATAGAAAACACCTACATGATTGACAAAAACTACTTCAAATCTTTGGGTAACTAAGACGATACGATACCAATTTCAAAGTAACAGTAATTAAAATTATAGAACAAGAACATCCCTCCTTAAATACTCAGTATTTCATTTTAAAAGACTCTTTATAGGTAATAAAACAATTTCTTCTAAAAGTGTTGACTCTACAAAAAACACTAAACATTTAATTAAAATTTATTTACAGTTCAACAAAACATTTGAGTGAACATTTGAACTTACAGAATCATTGAATTTTAACCAGAAAAAAACGACACTAATCAGAAAAAATATTTACTGTCTTGGAATTTACAAGTTGTTAATTCTATGAGTGGTTTTATAAATCTGATCTGATTTGATCTTATAAATCTGAAACTGTGACAAATTTTTGAAAAAAAAATCGAAATAGTCGGCCGTGGCAGCTACATATATTTTTAAACGTGCCTATTCTGGCACGCTATATACGCTCCTTTATAAATTTGGAAGTACCAATAGGTTATTTTGGGATCCACCAACACACTTGGAACATATATTCAGATAAATAAATATTGAAAACAATATTTTAATTTATGTCATACATATAATGTTTGTTAAAAAAAAAACAAATCAAATCAAAATTATTCTGATCTGTCAAAGTACTACTGATAAGTTTCATAATATTACAAATAATGCACTTTTTTAAATTAAATGTATGTACATATATAACTTGTGTTACCTGATCACTTTGTGCTATTTCAATTGAACTAGAATTTCCGTTGGTCCCAGACATTTTTCATTACCACTAAATAAATTATTTGAATATTTTACTAACACTAGTTTTCACACGAAAAATATTATTTATTTAAAATAAACACTAAAAAATTAAAATTAATTATTTTTTTATCATATTTATTATAATGAAGTGATAGATGAATGGTTATGAGAAAAAGTTTTAAGAAAAAAAAAACAATTTCGAACTTAGTTATGATTTTGTTTGTTTTCATTGTACTTACTTCAAAATCAAATAAACAAAAAACACTTGTGATAATAGATACTACTTGATCATATGGGTACTACATACTTAAACCAGAGTTGTGCCGTAGACAAAATAGATTACTTTACATGTATAGATTACGCATAGATTACGAGTAAATTACCCGAGATATTTTCGTGTAATCTATAATGTAAACTATAATGTAATCTATTTGATTGATATGTGAATTCTAAAATTTTTTAGCAATAAATTGACTTTTTTCAAGATCGCAATATTTTGTTTTTGACAATATTATTGATCATGTCTTTTAAGAAAAAAATTTTAGTAGGGATAATACAATATTTCCTCATATTTCTTCATAAATCAAAATTAATAGATTACGCCAAGTTTACATAGATGACATAGATTACATGTAATGTAATCTATTTTAGATTACGCGTAAAGGAACAACCCTGATTTAAACTCATAACAATACCATTAAATTAACCTTGATATTATACTGTCAGAAATATTATTTTTAAATTTCTTGAACTTGATTAGATTACGTAAATTGAATTACTACTTTAAAAATGTTTAATAATGTTTGCAAATTGAGTTATTGTTTTTTTATTGACCATCAAATTAATCTCGTGTTAAATTCAATTACATTGTGATTAAATTACCTAAGGTAAAGTGTTGAATATAATTAAAATAATGGAATGCTGGTTTTGGTACTGAATTGACTGGTTAACAGGCTGAATTGGCACTTGGTAAATACACTTGGACACTTGGTGAACCATTACAATTTTCAATTAACCGTCAATCGGTCTATATAATTGATAAAATGAAAAACAATCAATACGCTGATCAACAATATTCGATAAATTTCAATCAATCAATTTCAATTGATTAAATTGTAAAATTAATACACACGAGGAATACTGAAGACATTAAACTACACAATAAAGACTACAATGTTATTAAAATAATAATTTACGTTATTAAATTAACTCAGAGAAGCATTCAGTATGGTATGAATATTGTCCAAGCTGACTGTAGAATCTTCAAATTAAAATACAGTCGAGTAATCATTTCAAAAATTCAAAAACAAAGTTACATCTATTTATGTCTGTTAAACTTGAACAATTTAAAGAACTGGTGTTAGTAATTTGAATTCTTACTACACAACACTGAAAAAAACATGTCCTATTTCGAAATGCAATTGTCTCAACCTCACCGTGCGGTCACATATGGCGAATCAAACTACGAAATTGCTTCAACAACTCTACAATTATAAATCGATGAAGTTGAGACAATCACACGAAATATTTATGTGAAAATAAAATATAGTTCAATTAATCTCAAATACTTAAACTTTAAAAGGAAAAATTCATGATATAAGGCCAAAGAAAATTTTTTTCAGGGAAATAGTTATTATCTTTATTCAACTACTGTTATATTGGATATAACACTTTATATTTTAAATAAACCTCATTCTGTTGTTAGGAAAATGTTATCGTGTAGTTGTCCCAATCACAGTGAAATTGTTTGCAAATAATTTGTCTTTGCATGAATAATCAATGCCAACTTCGAGATGAGGTTGTCATGAACTTCAATTTTTTTTTCAGTGAATCTTTAACGAATGCATCGCGCTTCAAACATATTCTATTCCCCGTTTTACTCGTCAATTGGTCCGTGTAAACCATCAACTCATCGATCACACACTGTAATAGCAACATTCTTTCCTTTGAAATTAAAATAACTAATTTTATTTTAATTACCTAATAACGTCCATTCTCTAGAGTCTAATAATGACGAAAGAAAGTAGATAACACACCCCATAAAAAATAAAATATATGTAATTTCATAAGTCGTTTAAAATTATACGTCACTATAGAACTGAATTTATTCATTTGACTTCGTAACAACCTATTTTTTCCAAACGATTTCCAAACGAAATTTCGACCAAACGAAATTTCCCTTCCAAACGAAAGTTCCCTTCAAAACGAAATTTCGTCTAAATATAAACGAACAAAAAGAAATAGTAGAGATAATTGACGACCTTCCAGCAAAAGGGAGAACATATCCAAATTTCACTCGTTACACTTTTTCCATCTACAACTTGAACAAAAATTAGGGCTTTCATTTGATGCATGAACGAGGCAGATCCGACGAAAAGCAAGCGCACTAAAACAAAATTTGAATTTACCACCCTATTCCGTTTGGTGCGAAAAGTCTGCAAGTCCAAACCTGCCTCCTTTTTGTAACGAATGAAATGGTTGCGTCATTTGTGACAAGTAAGTACACGTTTTGAGCTCTTCCCAAAAAATCGTACGTTTTGTTAATAAATTATTTTTATATACGTTTTGCTTATTATCCAACAGTTTTAAAAATTGGACTTGCCTCCCTTTTGCTACAAGCTGTCTTTAATTATTATGCATTTTGTCAAAAACAGCCCAATAGAGCAGACTGGATTTTTTTTTTAGCATAAGAATGTTTCTTGATATTGGAATACTGCTTTATCTAAGGATGAAAATTTATACAAATTTAAATGTTTTTTACTTTTTTGGACGTAACTATAATGACAACTTACAGGAATAATGGCAAATCACAGGAATAAAGTAACACTTTAATATATAAGCGAATAAAAAAAATTGTTTTTTGAGTAAAATTTTAAAAAATTTGTTTAGAAGTAGCCATCCATGGGCTTCACCCCTTAACATTTACAATTTGTCATAGAACATTATATGTCTTAGGATATGCGATCGACCGACCGAATTTATTTTTTTGAATTCAAAACAAAATATTTGAATTATTAAATATCACTTTTGAAGTAGGGCTGCAATTTTTTTCGAAAATCGAATATTCAGGGGTGCTTAGCATGATTTTGAATGGATTTGATTGAAATCATCTTTCGACATATCTGTTCGTGATTTGATAATGGTTTTGGAATTTGGAGCCTGAATATTAAAAATATTATTATTTCTATCGGATATCAATACCATAAATTCAACGGAGTACCGGGCAACCTTCAGGTAAATTTTGGAACCCTTTGACAACCTGTTTAGAAGAAACTAGACAACAGTCCAATTCGAATATAGATCGATGTTTAAGAATTAATTCAGTTAGTTTTAACTTAGTTGATGGGATTCATCATTGATGTGAGTTTTTTTTTGTTTTATATAATTTTCTTATTACTATAAATTTTGTACCATATAATATTGATTGATTTTCATATTCATTTTCTATTTTTTTTTTGAGTTTATAATTGATTTATTGATTTATATTATTTTGTTTTATCATTTTTCCATTTTATCATATCAGTACAAACTCTACAGAGGTTATCACAAAATGAAATAAAAGAAACATGAAATTCATTATTGATTTGAGTCTATGAAATTTTAAAATTAAATCAATAATGAGCTAACGGTAATTTTTATTCTTCAGCTTTAATAGCATTTACATTAACGCATACCATTGTGATTGTTAAAAAACAAAGGTGTGCATAACACATTATTTAAAAAACCATATTAACTGCGAAAATGATTTTATTCCGTAACGTACGCAGTGGAATGTTGTGTTAGTGGGCGTAATATACACAAAAACTCATTTGAGATTCTTTTTATTTATTAATTACCAAATATAAAAACAATTGCTTCATTTATTGATATTAATACAGGGACACTTGTGGCTATTTTGGTTTTATTAAACAGTGTTGTGTAGTCTAGATTGCAATATGTATCACAACAACACATTTAAATCTTTCGAGACATAGGTCCCACAACTACAACATGCGCTATTAGGCTTTGATGGACGCAAACAATTTTTTTTAATAAATGGATAACCAAACAATAAAGCCTATCATTTAATAAAAGCGCAACATCATCAATGAATACTCCATAACTAAGACTGAGAGTACTGCCGTTGGCTGAATAGAGTTCATTCGCCAGCCCCCTAAGATATACCTTGACTAGTGAAATTTCACTGCTATTGCCAGTGGTATGTTATATCATACGTTAACTGATTAACTCAAATGTCAATAGTAGAGATAGGAGTATGGAAGGTTGTCAGACCTGTAGATCAAAACATAAAAGTCTAAAGCAGAACTTATTCGATTGCATCATTGCACAATACCCAATTAGCCAAAAACCAGCCTCTGGAATTACAACTGTTTATTCTATCCTGAAGGCTGTTGGATAAATTTTGTCATCTGAAAATTGTGGTATATAATATAGAGCGAGCCAATATACAAGCAACACATCACAATCAAAGCGACAATCAAGCAAGCGACTTGTAGATAACTTGTATATGAATTTAATTAAAAAACCTATATATGTCTTCACAATAAACATCAATAGTATCGCGCAATTGAAACTTTGCAGCAACTTAAAAACAAACAGTTCTTTATAGAACTTATTCTAAGAAATATTCAGCAAAATTATAACAATTGATCTCATTATAAAAATTTTTTTCAAATTTTAAAATCTTTGCAATTCAACCTCGTTTAAATTGAAAACTTTTATTATTCTTGGTCTTAATTGTATTTTTGCTCTGATTTCAATGAAAATCAACATTAGCTAAATAATTACAGTTAATATTTTGTTTAGTCGGCATTTTTGTAGTTTCATCCATTCAAATTCATTTTCAATTGTGTTTTTGTTTTTTCATTTTGTCTTGAAAAAAATATATGTGAAAAGGCTTAAGAAAAGAGAATTTATCAAGCAAATTAATCACACAAGTATATCGACAAAATGAGTATCAAATAAGAAACAACAGATAAAAAGTTTGCATTTGAAAAAAGAAGAAAGAAAAGAAAAGAAAATATAACTCTTCAACTCGGGATCGGAACCCAAAATATTTATCAAATTAACAAACACTTACAGTTTGTTTAAGTTGAGGTTTCCGCAGGCTTAATTTTAAAAAAATCCACTTATAAAAAAGGTAACAGCGTGTCAGTCGAACAAGTATGTTCTATCATATGAATTATGATTATTAAAAACACAATTAAAATTCCTTAAAATCACGAATACAAGAAATTTCACTCTGTATTAAAATAATACTATACCCACAACAGCAAGATAAATATAAGTTACACACCTTAAAAATCTATATCACCTATTTACGAGTATAATAGAGAAACAAGGTGTGAATTTCCTTAAACTTTACTTCTCTAGCTTCAAGTAATAAAACATATAAGAGTAGACAAACAAGTTTAAAATTCATCATCAATCATGTGGGTAAGTGTAATTATGCCAACAATATTTGTATATGAGATTTGATATAATAAATTCTAAGTTTTGTTTATAAATAAAAATTAACCGCTTAGAATATTTAAAACTAGCAGGACCCGGCGTACGTTGCTACGCCTATAAAAAAGTTTGTGCGCGAACATTTTGTTGAATTAGTAAGAATAATTTCAAAGAGTCGTAATGAGAATAGAAGTAGCCTATTTTAATTTTTTCATTTGGGAAATATGAATAACAGAGATCATTAGCATTCTAGCTGATCAATCTAGATAGTTTGAAAATTGAACGGAAGGTCAACATTTGAAAGTGATTTCGAAAGAGTTTGAGTTTAAATTAAACACTTGCAATTTTTCGCGTTAATCGGCTTAATATGTGTCGCGAAAAATTAGGTGAACGTCAAAACATTCGTTTATTGGGTGTTACAGTTATCAATGACTTACTCTGGAACCGTCATACTTGCGATACCAAATAGGCACACCGCACCAAAATTTACTGTTTTATCGTACCATTTCATGTTGACTAATTTCATTTATCAATCTATCCAGATTATTTGCTGATCTTAAATAAAGTCAATTTGGATTTTCAAATATATTTTACCAACTATTTCCAATGCTCTACATACGATCTGTGTGTTTTTATTAGTAATGGAGCATGTCCCTGAAAGAAAATTTTGAAGAGCAGACTAAATATGCACAGCGCCGATGTTTGATACTAATCGAAAAACCGGTTTAAGAACGACAGCATTTTTAGTGAAGGTTTTCGTTTTTTGGGTTTTGTCGATTTAAGGCCATCGTCTTATTTATTTTCGTCTTCATTTGTTGACATATTTGCATATATTTTACCGATTTCTTTAAATAACCTACATTGTTTGTTTGTTTTTGAAATTAATGGGGACGCATATTTTTCTTAATTAGTAAAACACTTTCAACCTGTAGCTTTGGTGTTATTGTTCATAATCCTTTTCTTCAATACAAAGGTTCCATTGCAAAAACTTGGTGCATCAATGTTTCTACAAAGAGGAAAAGAAACGCCCATTTTCTATATTTTGAACATGTATAACATATATATAAACCAAATGAAATATGTATTACAAATGTATATACACCAAACCAAGAACATGTTTGTTGTAAATTAGAAATATTTGTTGCAACGTAATGTGTTGGATGCATATAATTGTATCATGTATATATATAATAAATATATAAATGTATATAATTTCCATCTAAATGAATTTGTTTGTCACATTATACTTTAATTTTCCATTTCAATAGTAATTCTGTTTTGCGGAAAAAAAATCGATCAAATATAACTGATTGAAAGTTGAATAAAAAGCCAAGTATAAAATATAATATACATTTAGGCAAACCATTAGGAAAATTAAAATTATTAATTAAAAAAACTAAATTAAATTTTAAAATTTTGGCTCCGAGGTGCATTAGTACCTGTTAATGGCCTTCTCCTGGCAAAGTATCAGACTCCTGTGTCCTACAGATTTCGCTGGAGAGCGCACGCAGACAGACAAACACTTTCTTTTATTATTATAGATATGAAAATAGTAGATTCTTGTATGAGCTTAGAATAAAGGCAATTCTTCACGAGGATGAAGTTTCCCGAAACGAGCGTAGCGAGTGGAGGGAATCATCCGAGTGAAGAATTGTCATCATCCTAAGCGAATACAAGATGCTATTTTATCCACGACTGTAAAATATTTCGTTTAATTTCTAGTTTTCATGCAAAAATTTGTATCGCCATATTGAAATAAATACATCAAAGAGCGAAAATCAAAACAAGTTTGTTGTTTGATTTGTTAGGGGAATATTTAATAAACTATAGAACTGTTAAAGAATTTTAATCAAATTCACTAGTTGTGGAATGAATACAATTACAATGGAAGACATACGCATGGAAAGCATATATTCTTTAGTAGTCGTGGATAAAATTGTTTATTCGATGTTGTTTTTGTACGAATTGCAAAATTAAAACGCACCAAATTGGGCGTTACAATTAAGATTACCCAATTCGACCAAGATTATTTTGTTGCCCCCTATATATTACCTTATAATATAATGAAATATTGCAATTTTATGGTGACAGATTTTGGAAGACTGATCCAACGAAGACAACTTTTGGATCACTGATCTAACGAGTCTAAATTTTATTAAACCGTTTCTAGTTTAAAACCGGTCATTAAAGCAAATGATGAAGTACCCGGACTTTCCGATTCTGCCTTTTTCTATGGCAAAAAGGTGAATAGTTCGGATGCCGCCTTAGTTTCGTAACAACAAAATAAATTTTTATGAAAAAACACATATTTAGTCGAAAGTTTGTCATTTTCCAAAGGTTGTCAGAAAATTTAAGGCTTGGAAGTTGTAGCTAGAAATTAAACAAAACAACCAAACTGATATTTACTGTGTTACGCAGCAGTTGTCCCTGAAACAGTTTCATCAGCGTTTAAAGGGTATTTACTGATTCTACGCAGTCGATATAATTCTTATCGCTCGTTATATCTATGCGAAATAAAAAATTCAATGGTTCTTTTTCTCTCATTTTTTTGGTTGTCTTTCGTTGAGTTTTGACCGATATATACTTGAACGATTATACAAATTGCTTATGGATCATGTTAAAAGAAATATGTACGTATAATTTAAATTAAAAGAAAAAGGATTAAAAAGTAAAAGTGGCAACCGTAATTTGACAACCATTGCCTTTTGCGTGTTTTGCGGTTTTTTTGCGTGGATCGCGGATACAAGAAACAAAAATAGTTTCTATACTCAACAAAAAATTTTTCTAAATACAATCGTGAGACGTGAATTAAATTTAGTCAAATCATTTCTTTTAATTTGATTATTGAAAAGCATTTACTTACGGTATTTGTTTTGTATTGTTTGTGTTTTTCTTAAGTTAATATAAGTTTTTTTTAATCAAAATGATGGCAAGTCGGCGTGTTTATATTTTTTTTCACGACAAATTGAAAACATTAGTCTATGTTTGAGAACCATAATTATTTTTATTTTAAGAGACTTAAGTCTATGGTGTTCTACGCTTTAATCGGAAGACTGTTTAGATATTAATCGTTGATGACTCCTCTTCTAATTATGATTTTCGTTCGTTTTTGATTAACTATTTTATTGAATGACATGAAATTGGAAATGAAAAGGGGCCCTATTCCCGAACACATAAATAAATTCACACAATATTGTGAATTTCGTATTATGTAACACCAATTTGGTGAAAATTCAACACAATATTGTGAATCTGACAAGAACAATATAGTGACTGTCAAAATCGCAATTTTGCTTTATATTTTGTGTGTTGACTTTTTTATACAAACTTCTTCGATTGGCGTAAAAATTAATTTATAACGCAAAATTAAGTCTTTAATAATACTAAATAATCATATTTTTATATAAATACCATTAAAACATATTTATTTATTAAATATATTTTTATTTTATTTTGCATTTTTTAAGATTTAAAAAAGTTAGTTGTCAAAAGTACGAATCTAGTACTAAAAATCTGTTATAATTTTGTAAAAATTTGTTTGACACAAATATGAGTTACAGGGGCCTTATTCCCGAACACATATTTGTCAATCGACAATATTGTCAATTTCACCAAAATGTTTAACAACTTTGTATAAAAATGGTATTTTGTAACACATATTTGTGTATATTAGACACAAACCAATTATAACCAATTTTTACAAAAATATAACAGATTTTCAGTACTAGATTCGTACTTTTGACAACTAACTTTTTTAATCTTAAAAGATGCAAAATAAAATAAAAATATATTAAATAAATAAATATGTTTTAATGATATTTATATAAAAATATGACTATTTAATATTATTAAAGACTTAATTTTGCGTTATAAATTAATTTTTACACCAATCGATGAAATTTGTATAAAAAAGTTAACACACAAAACATAAAGCAAAATTGTGATTTTGACAGTAACCATATTGTTCTTGTCAGATTCACAATATTGTGTTGAATTTTCACCAAATTGGTGTTATATAATACGAAATTCACAATATTGTGTGAATTTACAATATTGTGATGACATTTATGTGTTCGGGAATAGGGCCCCTGAATACCATTTTTAAACAAAGTTGTTAAGCATTTTGGTGAAATTGACAATATTGTCGATTGACAAATATGTGTTCGGGAATAGGGCCCCTGCACAGTTTCAATGAAGAATTTTATATGATCGATCGATTGATATGACGAAAAAAATCGACAGTAAATCTAAAACAGTAAAACAGTGCAACAAATATTGTATCTGGATAATATATTCAACTGTCCGCTATTGTTGGTGCATAATTAATTTAACTACGTTATTCAATAATCCCCTGTTTAGGTGCAACGATTCACTGATTTCATTATTATTCAACAATCGCCGGGACCAAAGGCGCAACTTTTGATTAGTGTACTGTATTATTGTTCATATTAACAATCGTTGAGACCATTAGCGCAACAAATGATTATTGCATTGTATTGTTATTCATATTAAACAATGCGCGGGACCATTGGCGCAATTTTTGATTATTGTATTATTATTATTCATTTTCAACAATCGCTTGGATCAAAGATCAATGAAGATCAATCAAAGATCAATGAAGAGTTGGATCAACGGCCAATAATGAGGTGAGTGAAATGTTTTAATTTTTAAATGTAGAAATCGTAGTTGAAATGGTGTGGGTTATGATTTTGGTTCCTTCGAGTTTTGGGGTCGGCAGAGTCCCTATTCTTTACTCAATTCAATCCCTCTTCTTGTGAAACTTTTGCGTGCAATTTAGCATTTATATTGGGCTGAGAAAAGGCATATTCGAAATCACAGATTGAAGCTAGTCGGAAATTTAAAAAATATCAAGGCACGCAATTCCTCTAAAGTTCCTGATAGTGATTCCGCTATTAGAAATGCACAGTATCCATTAAAAATGCCGGTATTTTGTTTCATTTCATCACTATGATTAACAACACCAACCAATGCAATCATTTTAGCAAAGAATAAATACAAAAATATTAAGAGCACAATAGAGATCCAACTAATTTGATTGGTAATTTTCTTTAGACCGCAAATCTAACATGCCATTTTCATAAAAAATAAAAGTGAGCAAAATGAATATTGAAAGAGTGACATTGATAAGAGAATGAGTGACAGTGATATATAATACTAAATTAAGTAACACACTCTCGTTCAAAACGAACTAGAAAATAAATTTGTATATGACAAACTAAACAAATTTTTTTTTAATTCGTTTTCAACGAAAGTGTGTTACTTAAATATTTAATTCTTCTTTTTCAATCATCGAATATTCAGATATCAATTTACTATTCGATGTCTATTAAAAAGTTTTATGGTTTTTTTTTCATTTAAATTTTATTCGTAGTGTTCTAATTCTTTCATTTTGTTCTTCAAATTGTTAATAGCGCGCTTATTTATCAATACAATAATTTGTTTCAGAATTTAAGGTATCAAAGGTTCGCACAACATCATTTTGTGGTTCGTAGATTGTCTTGCCAAAGTGCCAGAGGTCAAAAATTATTTAAAGCAGAAAAATTTACACTTTCAGGCGTTATTACTAATAGATAATGCGGCGGGTCATCCACAATACTTAAGTTATTCTAATGTCCAAGTAGTGTTTCTAACTCTTAACAGTAGGTACACTATTGCTTTAGCCATTAGTTTAAGGTATTTTGTGTGCCTCAAAGACTTGTTACAAAGGGTTGATTCAAAATATATTAAAATAAGTGAACCTTGGCAGCAATTTAAAATAAGGGATGCTATCGAAATCATATCCTTATCGCTAAAAGGCCTGAAAATTACAACATTATATGCATGTGGAAAAAAAAGTTGCCAGCTTCAGTTGAAAAACAAAACGAGCATGATTCAGCAGAAAATGAAATTAGTTGCATATTAGAACTTGCTAGATCGATCGCAGGAGTTTTTGAGGATATGGCTAAAGAGGACATTCAGGATTTTATAGTAGAAGAAGAACTTGATGAAGCAGACTTAATAGAAATGGCATCACAAACCCAAGCAAATCAAATCGTTTTTAGATAGTGGTGTTAATAATTTTTCACTAAACAAATTACATGAAGGTTCAAGCTTAACCAAAATGTTGGCAGAAGGTGCGCAAAATCTAAATTATGCAGAAATGAATTTTTTCCTACAATCGTTTAAGAATTAATCATTCCGGCACGCAAATCGCGTGCGCAAAGTGATCAATTCCCGCATTAGTGCGGGAATGTCAATAATCAAAAACTGACGGCACCAAGTCACGAATTTTTCATACGCTTTCTCGTATTTTTTTCTTGATTTTTCAGGAAGTAAGTTGAGTGTTGCCCAGTCTGCGGCTGCTTAAATGTCCTCGGGAATCCAGTTTTCGTCATCTGATTCGTTATTTTCCAGCATTTTTCTTGCCACAAAAAATCACAAATGCACAATTTGTTTTCCGTATTTTTTGTTTACAAGTTCCAACAATTGCAACTTGATTTTAGCGATAAATTAGCAGTTTCAAATCTTGACAAACTAAACGATTCTAATTAGACAATTGTAGGAAATAGTAATTCTTTAACGATTGTAGGAAAAACGTTGTTCCTAACATGCGCGCGAAGGTGAGTCCGAATCTCGTAACATCCTGCTTTCGTTTCAGAATCATCAACTTCGCGCACTTGTTAGGAAAATAACTATAGAAAGTGAAGATGATATGATTCAACCAAATAAACAAAACCATTTAAACGTTTCCAACCAAGCATGTCCGACTACCATTTTGTTCAGGCATGCCCTATTATGATGGGTCGGATCAGGGTATAGTAAGGTAAGTCCTAATAGGGCATTTGCATCCGGCCCTATCAGAAATGATAACTGATTTCCTTAATAGGGCACAATCTATTTGTCCTGATCCGGCGCAGACTGCGACAACCTATCTCATCCCTAGTAGTAAATCTAGGACCAGAGCCCGATCAGAATCATATGCCAATTAAGGTATGCCCTATTTGTCCTGATCTGAGCCCTATATTATTTGCATAAATTTAATTATGTCACTCTCACTAGAGTATTATCCATTTTAGTATAGATATACATAGTTTGCAAAATTTTACATACGCTTTAGTTATTATAGCTTCTCTGCGTTATGTCTACGATGTACAGGTAAGTATAAACACAGAATATTTTTCAAACGAATTTTTTAGACATTAGGACAATGATGCATTTACAAAAATTGTGCTAAAATTTAGTAGTAAATCCACTATATGAACTGATCCGGTCCTGCAGCCAAATTCTGTAACTGTGAAGCGGTGAAGTGATAAGTTTTTTATCACTTCACCGCAAAAATATCTAAGTGAGTGAAGTTTTAAAATTATAAAGTCAACACTGACTTTTTGTTTGGCAATAAAATGAAACCGTTTCTTTTGTTGCAGTTATTGACATTGTGTGTCAAAAAACACAATAACGTCCATGTGATTTGATTTTTTAAAATTGCATTTTTAAATTAAATACAGATTTATTTTTCAAATTTATTATTTTAAATATTTATATATACATATTAAAATTTGTAAACGTTTTACGTTTAAATTGAGTTAAAAGTTAAAATAAACATTTAATTTTATATAGTGTTGACATTTGACAATGTGGTACACTTGCTATTAAATTTTTTAACATTCAAATTGCATATAGAATGGCTTTAACATTCAAATTGCATATAGAATGGCAAAAATGGTAAAATGATAAAAAATTAATGATAAAATCGAAATGAAGAAATTTTTAACACTTCACAGTTACAGAATTTGGCTGCTGGTTCGGTTGTAGTAGGGCTGCCTGATCCGGGTTGGATAGTTTGAGGCGTTACATTACTGATCAAGATATGTTCAGTGTTCCTCATCCGGACCCGTTCAATAGTAGGGAAAGCCATATCCGGCCAAGATCTGAGCCATAAATTTGATAACATCTTAATAACGATAACTTTATGAAAGTTTCGACCAATAGTTATGCAAAATAAAATAAAAGAATAAAGAGTTGAAATGGAATTAAAGAAATTAAATTGGGATAGTTAAATCGTAATCTATACAACGATAGAATACAAATTAAGATAACTGTAACGGGACCAAACCGTATTTGAGTGTATAAGCCATGCAACTGTGAACTAGTCACAATGTCCAAAAATTGTTAAAATGTTAACTCAATGAAAGAAAAAGTTTACTAGTCTTAATCACAAGTGTTCAATTACAGGAACTGTAACTGCTTAATCCTTATTTATATTTATATTCCGAACAGTATAATAACCTATTTGATAATTTTTAATTCACATTGTCAACCAATTGTTGCATATCATATATACTACGTTATCCACGTATCACATTTGACTCAATATATATTTACACCGATATGTATTTATTTTTATACTATTTTTAACAACTGTATCCTCATAACCACTTTTCTGATCATCAAAAAATAAATAATTATATTTTTATTATTTTCTTATTATCAAATTTATTTCCAAAAACAAATTTCAAATTTTTTTTAATAATTAAATTAACTTGTTTTTGTGATCAAAACACCGTTAATTAAATTCCATTAAACACATTAAATCACAATTCCGGAAAACAAAATACATATTATTAGATTTTTTTCTTTTTTTTCGTATAATATCAAAAAGATTTAATTAAGATTAATTCATAAACAAATTCACACAACTTTCGTTTTCTAAATTATTCTACTTACGACTAGCTACCTTTCACTGTGAAAACAACTTCGCGACTAAAACAACAACAGTTAAATTAAATAGAAAATCACTCAACAATTTTGTAAATATTTTTTCTTGATTTTATCACAACAGAGAAAAAGTTGAATGAAATAGTGTTGTTGTTGTATTTGTTTGTGTCAGTTTGTCGGGTGGAATGGGGAAAATATGGTTCTGAGAGATACTGATTTAAAAATGAATCTAATCAACAGAGAATATTACTGAAAAGTGTGAATCATTATTATGAGGTTATAGTTTGTACATTTTAGAAAATAATATTTGAGACAAACGTGGATCGGATGGACAACAAACAAAACGAAATTAAGTTATATCAAAATGTATCAATCCCTATTCCCTGCCCTCTGGTAACAACAAACTTAGTAGAGAAAATAATTCAATTTTTCAGTTTCAATGCACTAACAACAATAAAAATATGTTTCAAAAGGAGCTTTGGTAATCAACAGCATACATAACTGTCACTATTGTTTACAAATAAATTTATTTCACTTTGTTCGTGTTCGTCAATACTTCAACGTATTAAAATTTTCTACATGAAAAACTTTCAAACTGAAAAAAGCTTCTTGCTGTACGAATTAATAAATAGGCTTTGAGAGACTTTAATTCTCTGTTTTTGTTCTAAATTCTTTTCTCATTCGTTTCGCTTCGATTCATAAGTTGTGGTTTTTTTTACTTTTGGAATTTTTTAAAAATGTAAACAAATTAACAAAATTGTGCTTCGAACTTTGTGGCGATGGAATGGGGGAGGAAAATGTAGAGTGTTAAATTTGTGGTTAAGGTTAATGAGGTGGAAATAAATGTAATATGAAATAAAAGATTTTAGTAGTTCATAAAAACTTATTATCGGTGAATTTTTTGATTTTTTCTTCAACGTTTTTAAAATGAAACCGTTCTTTCTGAAGTTGATGTATTTTTGTTCTAATCTTATCCGGCAGATGATATACGAACGTATGGATAAAAGCTTATGGAAATAACTTATTGCTTTAACGTTTATCGATACAGTCAACTCTCCTATAACGCGGCATTTTTATAACGCGATTTCCATATAACGCGCAGTGGAAGTTGGGAACTGTTCTCCTATAACGCGAATCGATCTCCTTATAACGCGTTTTTCATTTTTATCTGTACATATTGTGTGCATAGTAGGCATTTCGGGAATTTCCCTTTTTCTTAACTTCAATTACGTGGTAGTAGGCAATTAACAAAAAATAAACCATTCGTTTATGTTATTTCTTTCTTCGTGCCTTTACGTAATTTAGTTTATGGTTAAATGTGTTTATGGTTAGAGGTACATAAAATTGTTTTGATTTCTTAAATTTACATTATTAGAGCTGTGGAACATTAAAGATCATACAAATAGGTAAAATTTTTTATTTCCATATGTTCTGCATTTTATTTTCAAATAAAAAAATAATATTTATAGGGTTAGTAAAATGTCTGAAATAAGCAAAAGTCGAAAACTGTTAAAAAGAAATTGTATAAACCTTGTGGAGAAAATTGCAATCTTAAATCGTTTAAGGAGTGGAGAAAAAGTATCTGCTGTTGCGAAATCGTTAAAATTGAATGAATCTACAATTAGGACTGTAAAAAAAATGAGGTGAAAATAAGAAAAACTATTGCAGAGGGTTGTCCATCAGGTGCGAAGCGCGCTACTCGTATACGAAACATTAATATGGTAAAAATGGAACGAGCATTGATCATGTGGTTGGAAGATTGTATAGCCAAAAAGATACCTGTGTGTGGCAATCTTATTAAGCGGAAAGCGCTTAAATTATATTAGCATTTTAGAGGAATTAGCAACTCTTCTATAGAGAAACACAATCACACATTTACTGCAAGCGCAGGATGGCTAGACAAGTTAAAATATAGGTATTCCTTGCACAACATCAAGTTTCTAGGAGAACAGGCTTCAGCTGATGCAGAGGCTGCCGAAAAATTTAAAACAGAGCTCCCTAAAATTATCGATAAAGGCGGATATGCAGCAGATCAGATTTTTAATGCAGACGAGACAGCTTTGTATTGGAAGAAACTTCCAACTCGGACATACATTTCAACAAATGAAAAGCGGGTATCAGGGTTTAAAGCTTCTAAACAACGTATTACTCTACACATGTGTAGTAATCTGTCAGGAAGTTTATTAATAAAACCCATGATAATAAATTTTTCTTCAAATCCACGAGCCTTCAAAAATGTTAATATATCTGAGTTGCCTGTATTTTGGCGTGCGAATAAAAAAGCGTGGATGACTCAAGAACTATTTAAGGATGGGTTTTATAACTGCTTTATCCCTCAAGTTGAAAGCTTTATGATTGAATCAAACCGTAGTTTCAAAGTTTTGTTGATCGTTGATAACGCCAGTTGTCGTAGTAAGGAGCTCAAACACCCAAATGTGAAAATTCTTTATTTTCCTCCTAATTGCACTTCAATAATACAGCCGCTGGACCAAGGAATCATCCGAACTTTCAAAATATATTACTTACGAAAATTTTTTGAAACCATTTTCAACAGATTGGAAGATCAAGAAAGCAAAACTATTATTGACGTTTGGAAAGAATTTTCAATTTTAAATTGCATCCGAATCGTTTCATTAGCCTGTTCAGAAATCAAACAGTCAACACTTAATGCATGTTGAAGGCCTTTGTTACCTCAAATGGCTCAAAAGGGAAATAATATTTCAGAAACCTTAACAGAAATAGTACAGATTGCTTCTACTTTTAGAAACGAAGGATTTGCAGACATACACGTAGAAGATATAGAAGGCCTTCTTCAGGAACAGAGTTTAAATGAAGAAGAATTGGCAGGATTAATTGATGAGTCTACTAGTGCTTTTATGGAAGAAAAAAGTAATAAGAAATTCATTACTAGCTTCAGCTATGATTTAAAAAAAGCATTCGATTTGGCTAAAGAATTAGAATGCAAATTAACCTAATGACCCTTTAACCATACGCAGTGCAAAATTTAAAAGGGAGTTTCAAAATTGCTTGGCTCCCTATAAAGAGGTTTTGGAAGAAATGCAATCAAAAACTACAATAGAACGCATAGAAGAAAATTTGGAAAGTGAGGAGGATTTTCCTCCAGTAAGAAAAAAAAGTTAGACGGCTAATATTGGAAAGTGATGATGATGTCACCTCACAATAACTCAATTTACAATGTACGGTTTTAATTTTTTGTTGGAAATAATTTTATTTGTGAATTTTATGGATTATGAATTACATATGTACTTGTATTAAATAAATTTAGATTAAATTATCTATATAAATTATTTACTTTTTGACATTTTATGTAATTCATATATGAGTTAATCACGAGATAACTTAACTATGCATTTTGAGAATGCAGTTTTTATATAGGCTTATTTTTGTAAAATTTATCTATTTCTAGGATTCCATACAACGCGGTACGAATTCATTCAATTCATATTATTTCGGTTTCTTATAACGCGTTTTCCATATAACGAGAAAACAACGTCCATATAACGCGATGTAAGTTAATATGATTTGTCTTATGTTTCTTTATGCTTCTCATAACGCGTTTTCCATATAACGCGGAACGAATTAATCGCGCTATAGGAGAGTTGACTGTACAACATTTAATAATGTTCGGGATTTTTGTGAGCAATTAAACTCAAGTAACTAAGGAAGTAATTTGAATTTTTTTCATTCAAAGGTATGGTTGGAAATATCTCAGAAAAAACTCTGTTTTTCTCTTTTACGTGCGTTTTCTTTTAAGAAAAATGACAAGGAAGGACATTTAAGAAAGGTAAAAATAAAATAAAAGATAAAAGGCGAATTTGTTTTAAAAATTTGCAGAATCAAAACTAAAATGAGTTTGCCAATAATCTAGCTAGTCTATGATAAAAATCCAGATATAGAGGTAAAGGTGGGCACTTTACATGCAATAGAGTGCTATCTTCAAGGAATATTCCACAGCACAGATTGAGATGCTATACTGTTAACTGAATACAGTTCATTCACCAGCACCCTTAAGATATCACCTTGGCTATAGTGATGTATCACTGCTATTGCCAAGTGATATTTGACTGTAGTTATAAATTTTTTAAAAAATATATAAAAAGAAAGGAAAGTTTAAACTTGAATTGTGCTCGAATGGGTTAACCAATTTTAATATTTTTTTGTTTGTTTGAAAGGTACCGATGATAACAATAGATAGAATTCAACATAAAAGTCAGTTAAAAGAAACTTTAAAAAGTTTGAACAAAGATTTATAGATAGCTTTTCACAATGTGAGTTTAAGTTAACAACTCGTCATAGGTTTACATTATACCTATACAAAACACTCGGTATTCAAAGCCTGATTGTTTTTTAGACCAGAAAAATCGTAAACCTATAAGCCATTTTGAAATATAAAGCATAAAAAATTTAAAAATATTTAGCGCCATCTTGAAATATAAAAGTAATAATAATAGTAAATAAATTTTTATTATTTCTCAATAATTTTTTTTTTTAAATGCTAATTCATCTTTTTGCATATGGTAAGGATCATAGGTTGTATCCGTTCCAATACGTTTGCTTGGTTTGGGTATGTTAGGTAGAAGTAATAAATAGGTAGAAGATTAATTCAACTGATCCGATGGTTTTTAAGTATTCTGCAAACTCTTTTTGAACACCTTTTACTTTTTGTAATGGTTTCTGGAAGTTTTAAGCAGAAATATTAGTGATGTTTCAGATTTCTGGTTTCCATGTTTCTGGTTTAAATTTTCCATTTATTTCATAGCTCAAACTTCCATTTGGAGTATATATTTTTCCCCTAATTTTGAAATCACATATCGTTTAAATATATCGTTTCAAGCAGCTTTTCAGGTTTAGACACGATTGGTGCTTTAAACAAACGGCATACATCAATGTCAAAAACAGATATTCTGCAATTCTGCAAGTGGGACGAAAACCGTAGTTAAAAAGCCGCTCAATGGTTCCTTGGCATGGTTTCCAGAGCTCTTTTGTTAAATTAGGGGCACTGAAAGAAAATGTATCATCACCAACAAAAACAAATAAAACGATTGGCGTTCTGGATCTCGCATCATTTTTATGCAAAAGTACCCCACAAGCAATTACTTGGCTAGTCAAGTCAAAATTGAATGTTACAAATATTGTGTTTCTAACAAAACACAAATAAAATAAACCAACGAAAATTTTACGTACCACCCCGCATGGTGTACGTTCAGTCTAGAACAGAGTTTCTCAATCGTTGGTCCGTGACCTATTTGTGGTCCGCGAAAAAGTTTAGTGGTCGCGAATTAATTCGAGCGCTTTTTTCCCTCCTCAAATGTGAATACAATTTCACCAATTAAAATTTGTTTTTCTTCAAACGTCAAATAATTAGGTCATAATTATACTGAGCTGGCTACGGAGAAATGCAACTTCCTTCGTGTTTCCTTTTCCCGCCTAGTCAGGGGAAGTGTTGCTATGATACAGCTAAAATAATAACATACAAAATATAATTTTAAACGTCATTTTTATTTATTAAACTAATATTAAACGTGAAATTTCTTAATGTTGCATTTTGGAAATTAAAATCATGCATGTGAGTCCAAGAGAGGAGACGGTATTATTGGCCGCAGCCTCAATTTCTGTTGAGAGACTCGATTAAAAAACTGGCCAATCACAACAAACAACAACGATGAACAATTTATATATGTCAAAACGTTTTTTTGTAAACAATCGAAACGACTCATGTTTATAAATCACGCCTTCTTAGATATTTATTGTTTGCATAAATTAAAACAAGAACTGAGTATCAAAACCACAAAAACATGGCACGTTTTAAAGCGTTTGAAGAAAAAATAACATATTTTATTTGGAGGAGAAGTAACTTTCCATGGCTTACCTTCTGTTACCCGGTAAACGCAGGCGCGCCATGGAAAGTCATATTTTGCCTCCTAATAAAATAATATACTATTACTATACGATAGCATATAAAAATTATATTTTCATGCAGGCTTACTCTCGTGTGAAAATGTTTTTTCGAATACATAGTGTAAAGTCATTTTTGATAAATAACAAATTGTTGTTGCTATATGGTATGTTCATGTAATTTTATAAAGTTTTTAAATCAAAGTAACCATGAAAAAAATAAAATATGAATTTTGAATGTTATGTTGTCGATTTCTAATGTAATAATTTATAATAAATATCGTTTATATATTTACTGTCTAAAAACAAAATTTCATTTTCTGCGTGAACTGAACACGGTTTTACGGTTACGTGAACAAATTTTCACTCAGTAAAAAACAGCAAAATGTACTATGTATTTTTAATGTCGTTCTTACTCGTCAGAGTAAAATTTTTATTTCACTCCGTTGAAGCTGATTTTATTATTTTCTTCCATTCCGTATGCAGAAAAATAGAATTAATACTTTTTCGTCGTCCGTTTTATTTATTTTAATCTATTTTAATTTTTAATACGTAGGAAAGCATCAAATTTCAAGCAAAAATAAATGTAAGAAAAAAAGTATTTGAAAAAATTTATCCTTGCGGCAACAAAAAATAAGGGTTTATTTTTGTTTTTTACTACCATAATTGTGCGAGTTATTAGTCTTAATAGAATAAAATAACCAACTGTTAATTTTATTCTGTTGCGCGATTGCTGCGGCACACAATATTAATATTTTATCGGGTCAGTGTCAATGAAACATTGGCCAATCAAAAGCATCAAATTTTACACTATAATGAGAATTGAGAAACCAAAGCACAATCATAAAAAATAGTAATTTTCCACATTGGAAATTCATTTCAGTTCAATAGTAGTAGTCATTGCGTTTTTCAATATTCAAGAGAGGAACATGCGCATAAGTTTGAATTTATTGTTTTTTATATAACCAGAACGAAAATGTTTTTGTTGATTTTTTTATAGAATACAATCAAATTGTTCATAAAATACAATAAAAACATAACGCACATAATTATGGTTCTAAAAAAACAAAAATAAACCTATATTTACAGTTGCCGGAAGGATGAAACAATTTATATGATTTTATTTTGAAATACATTTTTTGATGGTATTTTGTAAATAATTTGATTGTATTTTATAAAAAAATCAACAAAAACATTTTCACTCTGATTATACATAAACAATAAACTCAAACTTTTATGCGCATGTCCCTTTTTCGAGTATTGAAAAAGGCAAAGGCTGCTATGATTAAATTGAATTGAATTGCCATTGCATTTTTTATGATTGTTTTTTGGTTTCTCAATTCTGATTAGTAGTTATTTATTATTATTAGTAGTTAGAACTTTGATGTATGTCATTGTCTGTCATTTCGTTTTCAAAATACCAAAACTTAACCTTAAATTTATTTAATTGATTGAAATTAATGTTTCCTTATAACTAAAATAGTAAAGATTATTTTAAGCACTTTTTGACTTTTTAAAATGTAAATCAAGTTTATTTATCTAAATCAGAAAGCTTTTTTATTTAAATTATAATAGATTAGATACTTTTTAAATAAAAATTTAAATGTGACTAACGTAGCATTTTTTATACCATTAAATTAACACCTAAATTATGAAACAAAATTCTCTAGATTTTGAAAATGTACATAAAATTTATTGATAAGTTTCTTTAATGTAATCAATGTATTTTTTAAAAAAGCCAATAACTTTTTAAAAAATATGTTAGTTTTTCATAAATTGACGCTTTTGATTAAAATGATGTGTGACTAACGTAACGTGACTAGCGTAACACAAAAGAATTCATGTATTTAGAATGCTAACCTCATTTATTTGGAAAGCAAAGCAGTCCAATTCAGATACTCCAAACTTGAGCTTTCAGAAAATAAAAAGTCTAAAACAATTCAGTTTATTATATTTGTGCTATGTTAAATTCTTTTTAGATATATTTTATCTCGTATATTAAGCCTTTTCACAACCATGCGCTTAATTGCATTCTAAACAAAATAACTAGATTGTAATTTTCACAGTTGTTGCAGCCATATCTTATAGTAAAATATATGAAAAATAAAATGATAGGCACAGTTACAGTTTTGTGAAGAAAAAAAATTTAGCTTGAAGGTTTACTTTAAAATGGAATGACCCACTACTATTTCGAATTAGGATTAAAAATGACATTTTTCTATGTTTACTCCTGTATTTGGGAATGTTATATTTTTTATCTTTTTCGCTCTGAAAGAACTTCATAAATTAGTGATTTTAGAAGCGTTTGTAAACTCTGTTTATTACACATCAAAATTCGCTCTGTTCTTATTTTGGTTTCCTTAAACTTTATTTCGCTCATCCCTGTTGTTTTAAATTACATTACATATGTAAGTGTGAGTAAGATATAACCTCCACTATCGCCCATCTAACATGAAATATTTCGCAGGTCCACCATAGAATCTTTAAATATTTATTGGTCCGCAGCGTGAAATCAGTTGAGAAACACTCGTCTTGAAGACACCCAAACCGACACAGAAATGTAAAAATTATTTTAAATGCTCTAGAGCAAAACTAAATATAGTTGGTTTATAAATGTGAATCGGGACCTAAATTATGCCGCCTTTAAAATTGTGCCACCTCTAAAATTGCACCGCCGTTTAAAATTGTGTCTCCCATCACAGACATAAGCGTAACGGTAACACAATCAACAGGCCATCACTGACTATAATCGATTAATTTGCCCATGACGATATATTACACAATTCTTTTTATTAAAAAGCTAAACAGATCTTGTACCAGGTATGACAAACCGAAAACTGAACTGCCAAATATTGAAAACCGTAATAAAACCTATGTACCGGGTTTCATTCAAATTAAATGTCAATCATTGAAGTTAAAAAATACAAGGTTTTGGGAGACCCTTCCTCTGGTTTTTCCATAATGCAAATTTGTCTATAATGCAATCTATAAAATATGGAGGGACTGAAGTCTCAAGCACTGAGATATCAAGACTTCGGTTTTGGTTAAGGATTTTGATATAGTTTTCGGAATAAAACTTTTATGAGGACATTGTTTTTAGTTTTGGGCAGCGATGTATATCAAACATAACTCTTTGTTAAAGTACATGTATTTTTATCTCTTAGAATTTATCGTTTAGAAATTTATTAAAAAACTAACACATCAATACGTTGCCGCAAAATTATAACAGATCATAAATTAACATAATTTAGTGAAAAGATGATACAATCAGCAAACTACTCAAACACCTCTCCATTTAGCGTTTCGAGTACATATTACAAAATCAAAAATTCATATTTCTTGCAAAATTCCAAACATATTGTAAAAATTAAATAAAATCAAAAATTCAAGCTTTTTCCGAAATTCCAAAAATATTGCAAAAATTATAACAATATCAAAAATTGAAACATTTTTCAAAATTCTAAAAAAATATATAAAATTCGAATTTCATAAATTCAAAAATTCTATTTTTTTTCAAAAATCTAAAACTATTGCAAAAATTATAACAAAATCAAAAATTAAAACTTTTTCAAAAATGGGAAAAATATTGCAAAAACTATTACAAAATCAAAAATTTTTAAAACCGAAGTAATACAAACATTTTTCAAAATTCCAAAAATATTCCAAAAACTATAATAAATTCAAAAATTTCCATGTCCAATTTCATGCTTATTACATTTCATGTCATACAAATAATAAAATTTTTTTTTCCAAAAAATTGGCTTAAAAATTAAATGAAAATCATTTTTTTGACACACTTGACAACATTATAATACCATATTTCTCAATAATAATAATAAAATTTCATGTCATACAAATAATTAATTTCATTTTTTCCAAAAAAATTGTGTAAAATAATGAAAATCAGTCTTTTGACACACTTGACAACATTTTTTTGACAAACTTATAATGCAATAATCTAGATTTCGGTCTCACATACCCAATCCCGACCATCAAGATTTCTCCAAATTCAATGTTCCTACTCGTAATCACTTAAAATGAACGTTTTTTAAGCAAAAAATATGCAAATTTCCTTGTTTTGACACACTTGACAATATTTTTGACACACTTTCAGGACAGCTATCGAACACATCGTCCTTTCGGCTCTTACCATTGAGTATACCTATTTTTAGAATCAAAAATTTTTTAAATCCCTTCAGCTGTTTTCTAGATTTCGTCGGTTGTGACGGCCGGCCGGCAGACAGACATACATTTTTTTGCTTTCTTAGAATCAGTAGGTTCTAAAACGACGAGAAATGACAAAAAAGTGGGGGTAAAATTTCATTTTTGGCTCATGAATGTAATACTTGAGTTTTTTCAAAACCGAAGTAGTTTTCATATAAACCTAACTCATCAAAAATTCATCAAAATTGCACTATAGGCTATAGTTTAGAAAGTGACGTAACCATCCACCCCTCCCATCCAACCCTCCCATCCAACCCTCTTATCCATCCACCCCACCTGGAAGGTGTCCAACCTTTTCGATACATGTTGTGAAGTAATAATTAAACACGAATTAAATTAACGTTTGGCTACGGCATTTAGTAATGAAAAAAGTTATGAATCTGCTACTTTCATCAACATCAATATTAAATCATATGGTTTTGTCCTTTCCAAAGAGGGTTGAATGTACTTATGACAATCATTAACCAAGATAGACTCAACAGGTAACAATATAATTTTTTTGTATCTACCGCTTGCTATCCATTATAAATCAAAGTTATCTACAATTTCATACTACAGCAAAAGTATCATCTTCCACTGCTTGTTACTTTCTTCCAGTGGCGTCATTTCACCAAAATCTTGGGGGGGGCGAGAATTTAAATGACATAAAAAGATTTTTTTCGAAAAACATACCATACACATTTTTATACACACATATATTTCAAAGCATTTAAATGCATCGACTTAGAAATTAAAATAAAATGCTTATGAGCTACATTGGTTACTCTGCTAGTCTGCTGGTGTTGTTTCATCGAAGAGAATGCCGCAAAGTTCTGCAAAATCCCTTCATTTGCTAAAAATAGTTTCAAATTTAGTATCATCTCTGCATTGTTTAAGCATCAAAAAAGTAGTTTTAATTAAAGCGCTTGTGCTAGAAATTATTATATCTTTGCTTTCAGAGATTGAATTTGTTCAGAGATTGAATTTGTAAACGAAAGCAGATCGTGCTGCATAGAAAAAAAGGATGGTTTTTCAATACGATTTTTTAGCTCCCGGGCATCCCGGGATTTAAAATTTATGAGTCACATAGTCCCAGGATCCATAAAACACCACGGGATTGCAATCCCTACGTGACTCCTCTTATGTCGAATTGTTTGTTTGTTTGTTTGTTTTCCTTTATTTGTCTCAGAGAGAAAGAGTTATGTCTACCCTAAACCGACCAGAGCCAAATCGTTAAAATGTGGGACAAAATGCAAACATTTTTCCAAATACTAGCTAATTAGAATTTCTATTGCGAGAAAGTGGGACGGTGAAAACGTGCTAACTAGATTGTGCATAAATTTACTATTTAATGCTTTCCTTTACTATTTGTTTACTATTTAATTCTACAAAAAATTCTTTTATTTTAATTGGACATTTTTCAACCGTTAGGAAACGTGCTTTCAGTGGTTTGTACATTTTCAAAATTCTTTCTAGTGCTGGCCAGCGCCAGCGAGTTTCACTGTATCCAATAAGTTGGTTATGTTCGACATTACTTTTGCCGCAGAACTCCTTCAACGTCTTCAGTAAAGACAGTAAAATATCCAAATTTTTTTAACCCTGCCATTTAAATCAGCAGCATTTCTTATTGCATTATTTAGAATATGGGCTGCGAATCTAATATCCAATATACTCTGGTTCAAATTCGAGTTTAGCTTGTTTTTAAATTTTCACCCCTTGACGTGACATCACTAAAATTGGTGTTCGTGTTATCAGCGCAAATTGCAACAAAATAACAACAAAACTTGTTTAAGCTACTGGAGGTGGTGGCTTATAGCAACGCTTTTTTATGTTTATCTGTATCTATATGTCTTTTAATATCATAATGTCCACTGTTAATTTGCAAATTCACTCCGACTGGTAATACACTAAACTTTTGCGTCGTTATACTTTGATTTTTTTATAAAAGGATAGTCCAATTCAATATCGTATAAGAATTTACGCAAACGTTTTCTATCCGTCTTGATTTGCAGGAGAACTTTTTAAATATAATTTTAAAAATTAGTATAAATTTACCTTTTATAGTAGCTTAAAACTTTTGTTACACAAGTAAAGACTGCAAAACAATTGAAACAATTTATTTTAATTTTACTAAATAATTAATATCTTTTCTGTATTCTGTAAGTATAAGAGGCATACAGTATACCTCTCGTTCTATCTTTTGCAAATCTATACCATTTATCAAGTTTTTATGCTGTTTACTTTGTTTGTTCTTTATTGAGAAAAAGAATTAGAAATTAGAAAATAATAATTTTACTTTTGAGCTTCCTAGTTAAAGTGCGTTTTAAACAGAGTTTGTGAAACGCTACCTATACCACTCCTTTACTTTGTTCTTTCAGAATGCGTAGCTTAAAAAAAATATAACACTCTCGCATACAGGAGTAAAAATAATAAAATATCATTCTTGCTACTAAATTGAAATAAATATTTTCTTTCAAATACTCAAAACATTTATTTTTGCGTCAAATTTGATGCTTTCCAACGTAAAATGCTTTAAATGATTCGTTCAATTATTCATGTATTGTTAGAAAAATGAATATAAAGGATGACGTAGAGTGACTAATTTTCTTCTTTTGCAAATCGAATGAAAGAACAGGAAAATGTAATCTGCTCCAAAGGAGTAAAATTGAAAAAACAAAAATTCTACTCTTACGAGTAAGAACGATATTCAAATTATGAGATTTTAATTTTTGAATATTATTTCAAAGGATTGAAATGAGTGCTTGAATAAAGGAAAATTGTAAACTCTGGTTTAAAAATTTAAATTTTTATGAATTTATACGCAAAACTGAGTCTTTTTAAGTAAAATATTTTGTATTTTGTTTTTCATAATATACTTACGATCTCTCGTATATATACCGGGGAGATGTTTCTATAAACAAAGAAACCTTTTCGCTGAGGTAGATCTGTTAGACATTAAAATATATATAAATTATTGAAGTGAAATAACTGAGTTTAGTATTTCTAGGAAAATTATAGTTAAAACACTATTTTGGTAAAAAAAATATTGCACTGGTTGGTTCTCTCAATATGGTTAAATCAACATATACATAACATAATACAAACTACAAAAAAAAACTGTGAAGCCATTGCTTTGACTAAGATATTGCGCAAACTGTACGTAGGTAGATATAAGGTTTTTTGATTATTTCGATAATGCGGGCAAATGTGGTGGAAATATTTGTTTCGTGGGACAGATTTCTCCGTGGGACAACGCAATGAAATGTGTGACATTTTCACGCAGCGTGGGACTTCTGGTCAGTTTACTACCCATAAACGTGCGTAAATTATTCATTTGATTCAAAATTGTACAATTATTGCGAGCTTCTTTTAAATCTATAAGAAAAGCCTACAAAAAATAATAGTTTCTCCCTCCCTGTGACTGTATAAAAAAAATGAACAAAGATTGACGTTTAGAATACGTTTTGGATTTTATTATAACCAACCAAACATATAATTTTTGCTATTTTATGAATTAAAAATTCATAAAATGAATTTGACAGCAAGTTTTCATAACATACTTTGAAAATATTTACATAACTTAAATATTTGTGCGTGTCGTTTGAAAATATTGCTTGTCTATTATAAAACATTCACTATTATAAAATCACTGGAAATAACCCAATAAATTTAAATTACTTCCGTAATTATTTTCATTCATTTTATAAAAATTAGCACAACTATCAAGAAAACTTTTGATATGTTATAGGATTTTACATTTTAGAATTGCTTTTAATTTATTGTTTTTAAAAAAGTCTTATAAAGTTTGTACAATATGATATAGATGAAAAACAAGGCGAAACAGTCAGGGTTCTCCAAATAAGTGGGGTATAATTAGCTTGTGTTCTCCTGCATGTACTTACTTTTAAGTTTATATAAATTACCAATGGCCAATAACAATTGAAATTTGAATGTTAAATATTGCACTATGAACTCTCGAGGAACCCTATACTAATGAAATATTTTGTTTCCTCTGGCTCAGACACGAATGCCTTATAAACAAAACACAATCGTTCTTCTAAAAGCGGTGATGCCGCGCACCTTATAGTACGATAGAATTTTGTCAAAATACGCACCCACGGCGTTTTTGGAAGAACGATCGTGTTTTGTTTATAAAACTGATTTCATCAGAAGATTAGAAGCAATACGACCGCCTTTCGTATCGGTGGCGCTCTAGTCATTGATACCAAGAACGATAACGGTTTGAATATTGCGGTGAACTGTACTTTAGTCGGGCCAAAATAATATGTAACGTAATAATTATATTATCAGATATATTTCAATTAATAGTATGCGATAAAATTGGTATATTAGTTAAGTAAATCTTCTAAAAATTAGACGAATTTACAAAATAACAGTGCATTGAAATTTTTATAGTGTATAATTCTATCACGATTGGATGGTTTTATTGAATCGATGTATTGATAGTATCAGATCCTTGGGGGGGGGCAATGCCCCCCCAGCCCTACCCAATTGACGCCCCTGCTTTCTTCATATTTATCTTAAATATCTACTGTTATAAATTTTATTTTTTTTTCTCAATATTTACGTCTTTTGATGAATGTGATCTTAATGTATTCAAATATAATACTATGTTGAGTTGAAGATAAAGACGATGATTACATTGATTATATTGACACAGAATTATGGAAATTCAATTTTCCTTGTTTTCTGTTTGAAATTTTTTTCATTATTTCCCTAATTCGATTGAATCAAAATACAAAACAGAAAATTGGTTTGGAATTGGAAAAGTGAAAAGGAATTGTGAAATTAATGAGTTACAAACAAAAGAAAATACAAACGAATCAACAATTCTATGGAATAGGACTTACCAATAAAGCTAACATACTAACTATATCCGCTTTAGTTTTAATGAAATATGTATATAAATAAAACTATAACGCTTACGTTTCATCATTTTGAAAGTTTTTATTTAGTTGAAAATTTTTGATTATAAATAGATGATTTAATATCAATGTTTCACTCAAGAGGACGCTAGGTTGATGTTTTTTAATCGTAGACATCAACCGAGGTGAGTATATTCACCATTAAGTTAAAGTTAAATATGTACACAGTTAAGTACAGTAAGACCTACCTTTGTGATCTATATGTTATTATTTTAAAGTACAAAACAAATAAGTTGCTTGAAGATAATTCAGGAAATTCATTTATCTTCTAAAAATATAAAACATAAAAATAAATGGCTTCCGTTTGTCTGTTATTTAATTGTAATTAATTAATAAAAAGCGTTGTGAAGTAGGAATTACAATATGTGTGTGATAATAACACAGATACATTTATTTTTAATTTTTATTTAATAACAATCAGTATTATAAATCCTATTGTAATGAAAAAATCACAGTTCTACCCTTTTTCGTTCAAACTGTAAAAGGATGGGTTATAACCGTTGTTTCAGTGTGACGCGATAGGCTTGCTAGTTCAGACAAAATTGATATGATCTTTGCAGAAGTTCGTTACTCTATAGCAGTGATGGCGAACCCGCGACCCGCAGGTCATGGACTGACCCGTGAAACGTTTTTAAATACCCGCGAGAATATTCAGATAATTTATCTAAAATTTGAGGTTTAAATATTTTAATAATAGCTCATAAATAAATCTAATTCTACAATTAATTTGTAAAATATAAAATTATTTTTAGTTGTAAATAGAATCTCAAAACATAGCACAGTTTGCAATCATTGCAAAATATACAAATCTGTAAATATAGGGTGACCATTTTTTTCTAAGTGAAATCAGTACAACATATTGTTACGAGTGCAGAAAAATCTAGACGATTACAGAAAGATCTAAACGATTACGGTCACTTCCAGGAAAATAAAATCAACAAACAAGTTAATGAAATGAATATTGTTGTTGTTGTCTCTTCTTAGAAATAGGGTCAACATAAACGATTTTATGAATCAAATCAACATAACGTAAAATAATCGAGTATTCTAATGTTTTCTCAAGGTTTCTGGAAAGTGATGTCGAATTATCTAGAAGTATTGCAGAAGGTATATAAGAAAAATACCTTTTGTAGTTTTTAATTAGTTTATTTTAAACCTGCGATTGTGAAGTTAAAAATTATAAAAGTGATCTTTAAATTAGTTTTTGTGTAAAGTTTTTGTAAATAAAGTTATAAGTGTTATTAAATAGAAATATTTTGTGTATTATTTTGAACGTTGTGAATTGGAAATTTCTACAATAAACCGTTGGAGTTTCGAAGCTGTTGGAAGAATATTCTAGTCAAGAATAGTGTTTGCTGTATTGTTTTCCTGTTGTTGTGGAACAATCAAGGAGTTGAAGACTTAATAAAACCTGGTGTTTGTGCTTACTAATCAGTGATCGAACTCAGGAAGAGATTGGGGATTGCGTTTATCGAATTGTGAGTTAGGCCAATTCGAAGGAAGTTTGGAAAAACGTAACATTGGTGACATCGGCGGATTAGTTAGCTGTTAATAATGGTTTTATTAAGTGATTTGAAGGTTCTTGAGTTAAAGAAAGAACTAGAACAACGTGGATTGTCAACAAGTGGAAACAAAACTGAATTAATGCTACGGCTTCGACAAGGTATGGAAGCCAATGGAATGGACGTGGAAAGTTACCAGTTTGGAGTGATTAGTACAAATAATGATCTAGTGGCAGCTGATGAGGAGAAAAGTTTTGTTGCAGAAACAACAACAACATTACCATCTGGAAATTGTGATTTTACGCAGTTAATGGCTATGATGCAACAAATGAATTTAAACATGAATCAGATGAATGCTAATATGGTTGCCAATAAAGACGAACTCAATCAAAAATTTGATCAACAAAGCTGCAACATCAATCAACAGCTGGAAACAGTCAACAATAACATTGCTGTTAATAAAGAAGAGATTACTGCAACACTTGCTGCAAATAAAGATGAAATGAACCAGCAAATAAATGAGTTGAAAATTGGAATACATCAACATTTGGATGAGAAACTTCTACAAATGTCAACGGCATTCGATGGAAAAGTCGAGAAAATTCAAAGCGAAATCCAAGAATTAGAACAAAAAGTGCTTGACGAAAACAAAAAGGTACTTTCCAAAGTTGATGATTTCGAAAAACGGTTGCAGGATGTTGAGACGACCAAAGTTACCTCACAGGTGGTACATCAAGTAGCAAATATCAAATTAAAACCACCATCATATGACGGTACCACATCTTTCGGCATCTTCAAGTTCCAGTTCGAGACTCCAGCAGATCAAAATGTTTGGAACGCCGAAAACCGTCTTGCTGCATTGATAGTTGCACTTAAAGGGGAAGCAGCTGAAGCATTACAGGCAGTACCAGAAAATGACCGGAAAAGTTATGCTGAGGTGATGAATGCGTTGGAACGTAAATATGGCAGCGACCATAAAAAGGAGTTATACAGAATCGAGTTAAAAGGTCGCTTGCAACGCAATGGAGAAAGCTTGCAGGACTATTCCTCGGCAGTGGAGAGGCTTGTACATTTGGCACACTCGAACACTCCACCATATTTTATGGAGAAAATGAAGATCGAGGCGTTTACTGATGGTATTCGTGATCCAGAAACACGAAAAGCAGTAATGTTGTCGCCAAAAGCAACATTCGCAGAAACTATTGCTTATGCCTTAACAAATGAAACTGCACAAGCAATTATTAAACCATCAATTAAAATACGCCGGGTAGAGTTGGCTGATGATAACAATTACAAGCCCAGAGCACGAGAAAGTATTCGAAGTGACAGAATACGATGCTGGTTATGTGGCAAGTTGGGCCATATTTCGAGAGAATGTCGAGATGTTAGAAGGAAACGAGCAAGATCAGCATCGCCTATGCAGAGACGTCCAGCAGAAGAACGGGTGCAGCAAGCTAGAGAGGACGATGGAGCAGCACCGAATCAGTTAAACTACAACGAGTCAGCCTAAAGGGGCGTAGGCTGGCTCCCACAACCGATTGCCCCATAACCTTCATCCATGTTTCGAGATTGACAAGGGGAGGTGACAGCCTTACTGTTAGGGCTAATATTGATGGAAAAAGTTGTGTCATCACGTTAGATACGGGAGCAACAAATACAATTGTCCGCACTGATATTGTGAAAGGGAAACTAAAACCAGCAGGGAGATACCGGATGCAGACAGCTACTGGCGAAAGTGCAAGCATTAAAGGAAAGAAAGCGGTCAACTTTGAAATCGGGAATACTCACTTTCAACATGAAGTGGTTGTAGCTGACATTGTGGATGAAGTCATCCTGGGCATGGACTTCATGAGGCCAAATGGATTCGTTATTGATGCTGGCAAAGGAGTACTCACGTACGGAAATGTTGAGTTGCCACTCCAGTTTAATGGTGAAGATTCAAATTGTGTCCGTCGAATAATATTGGATCACAGAGAAAAGCTGCCACCCCAATCAGAAACAATCATTTGGGGAAAATTGGAAGGAGGTTCTGGGTCACCCAGGTTGTGGGTTGTGGAGGCCAACAAAGAAGAACAACAAAATTGTAAAGAAGTAGTTATAGGAAAAACCTTAGTTAGATCGGATGCTGATTACAAAATACCAGTAAGGGTTTTAAATCTGTCAGATACGCAGAAAACAATTAAGAAAGGATCAATCATAGGACAATGCGAAGAGGTAGCTAAAATAATAAAGTGCGAGCAGAAAAACATCAATTGCTCGGTCAACACAAAACAACAAAAGGCAGAAATGGAACAACTTGTGCAGAAATGGACAGAAGGGCTTTCAGAAGAGCAGAAGAAAGCAGTACGTCAATTGTTGGAGCAACACAAGTCTGTATTCTGCAGTTCACCTGAAGGAAATGGCAGAACTAATATGGTGAAACATCGTATTGATACCGGAGCAGAAAAGCCGATACGTCAAGCACCAAGGAGATTACCATTGGCTAAAAGAGAGGAAGCTGATAAAATGGTAAGAGATATGAAAGAAGCTGGTGTAATTGAGCTTTCAGACAGTCCCTGGAGCTCACCTGTGGTGTTGGTTGGCAAGAAAGATGGGAGCTTGAGATTTTGTGTTGACTACAGGAAACTAAACATAGTTACTAAGAAGGATAGCTACCCGTTGCCTAGGATTGATGATACACTGGATACATTATCGGGTTCAAAATTGTTTTCAACATTGGATCTGCAGAGTGGTTACTGGCAGGTTGAAGTTGCGGATGAAGATCGGGAGAAAACAGCGTTCAGTGTAGGGAATGGACTATGGCAATTTAATGTCATGCCATTTGGGTTATGCAACGCTCCCGCAACTTTCGAGAGATTAATGGAACGGGTACTAAAAGGCTTGCACTGGAAAACATGCCTTGTATATTTGGATGACATCATCGTCATGGGAAAAGACTTTGATGACCACTTGAGGAACTTGGCGGAGGTACTGGAAAGGTTGCAAGCAGCTGGTTTAAAATTAAGTCCCAAAAAGTGTTCACTTTTCAAGGAAGAAGTAAAATATTTGGGACACAAAGTTACGGCAATGGGAATTCATACAGATTCTGACAAGATTGCAGCAGTTATGAACTGGCCAAGACCGAAAAACCTACATGAACTACGAAGCTTCCTTGGATTGTGCACATATTACAGACGGTTTGTGCCAGGATTCGCCAACGTTGCCAAAAGTCTGCATGAGTTAACAAGAAAAGATAAGGCATTTGAATGGAATGAACCTCAGGAACAAGCATTTGTGGAGCTCCGAAGGAGATTGTGTACGGCTCCAATTCTATCCTATCCTATACCAAATGTTCAGTTTATTTTGGATACTGATGCCAGTAATGAAGGTATAGGAGGAGTATTGTCACAGAAAATAGATGGTCAGGAAAAGGTGATAGCTTATTTCTCCAAAATGTTATCAAAGCCGGAGCGAAATTATTGTGTTACCCGGAAGGAGTTATTGGCCATTATGGAATGCGTCAAACATTTTCATAAATACTTGTATGGTCAGAAATTTCATCTCAGAACTGACCATGGTGCGTTAAGATGGCTACTCCAGTTCAAAAATCCAGAGGGACAAGTAGCACGTTGGATCGAACGGTTGCAGGCGTACGATTTGGACATTGAACATCGAAAGGGTACTGCACATGGGAACGCTGATGCATTATCGAGACGACCCTGTCAAGTTGAATGTAAGCATTGCAGTCGTCAAGAAAATAAGGAGAACATCATCGATGTCCGATTACTACAAGTGCTACCTGACGATGAATGGACTGCTGAAGCCATAAGGAGAGATCAATTAGAAGATCCGGATCTTGCACCGATCATCGAGTCCAAGGAAAAGGGTTGCAAACCAGTATGGGGAGATATTGCTGATAAAACTCCAACTTTGAAGGCGTACTGGGCGCAATGGGACAGTCTTCAGCTAGAGAATGGATGTTTAAAGAGAGTATGGGAAAGCTCAGATGGCAAGATAAAGCAATCCCTTACAGTGGTACCAAAAGGGAAAATACCAGCAGTATTGAAAGAGTATCACGAAGGAACGAGTGGAGGTCATCTTGGGATCAACAAAGCTCTTGCAAAAATACGACAACGGTTTTACTGGTCGGGGACTCGGCAATCAATTGTGGAGTGGTGTCAAAAATGCGATAAATGTGCGGCGGTGAAAGGACCCGCACGAAGAAGTCATGGAAAAATGAAGCAATACAATGTAGGTGCTCCATTTGAAAGGATCGCAATGGATGTAGCGGGACCATTTCCAACAACTGATAATCAGAATAAATATGTGCTTGTGATCATGGACTACTTCAGTAAGTGGCCGGAAGTGTGTGCGATTCCCAACCAGGAAGCAACCACAATCGCTGAAGTTGTGATAAATAATTGGATTAGCCGCTATGGAGTTCCTATGGAGATCCACACCGATCAGGGACGGAACTTCGAGTCAGCTGTATTCCAGGAAATTTGTCAAATGCTGGGGATTAACAAAACGAGGACGACAGCTTCACACCCACAGTCAGATGGGATGGTTGAGAGATTCAATGCTACTTTGGAGGAATTTCTAGCAAAAGTGGTCAGTAAGAATCAACGTAACTGGGATCAACACATTCCTTTATTTTTGATGGCATACAGATCAGCAGTTCATGACACCACGACCATGACACCAGCTCAAACTATTTTTGGAAGTGATTTAAGACTTCCTGGTGACCTCAAATTTGGAGCGGTACCATCAACATCATTGTCTGCGCAAGAATACGTCAACCGAATCAGGGAGAACCTTGAGGATATTCACAAGCTTGTTCGGCAGAAGATACAACTGACCAGTGATAGAATGAAAGCCCGATATGATATACGATCTAATAATAAAGGTTTTGAAGAAGGACAATTAGTATGGCTACACAACCCACAACGAAAACGAGGGTTATCACCAAAACTGCAAGCTGCATGGGAAGGACCTTACAACATTATAACCAAGTTGAATGACGTGGTTTATAGAATTAGGAAAGGCCATCGGGGCAAAGCGAAAGTCGTACATTTGGAAAGATTGGCCTTATACAAAGGAGAGCTAGATCCTGTTCGGGACGAACAGGCTTAAGTGGAGGGTAATGTTACGAGTGCAGAAAAATCTAGACGATTACAGAAAGATCTAAACGATTACGGTCACTTCCAGGAAAATAAAATCAACAAACAAGTTAATGAAATGAATATTGTTGTTGTTGTCTCTTCTTAGAAATAGGGTCAACATAAACGATTTTATGAATCAAATCAACATAACGTAAAATAATCGAGTATTCTAATGTTTTCTCAAGGTTTCTGGAAAGTGATGTCGAATTATCTAGAAGTATTGCAGAAGGTATATAAGAAAAATACCTTTTGTAGTTTTTAATTAGTTTATTTTAAACCTGCGATTGTGAAGTTAAAAATTATAAAAGTGATCTTTAAATTAGTTTTTGTGTAAAGTTTTTGTAAATAAAGTTATAAGTGTTATTAAATAGAAATATTTTGTGTATTATTTTGAACGTTGTGAATTGGAAATTTCTACAATAAACCGTTGGAGTTTCGAAGCTGTTGGAAGAATATTCTAGTCAAGAATAGTGTTTGCTGTATTGTTTTCCTGTTGTTGTGGAACAATCAAGGAGTTGAAGACTTAATAAAACCTGGTGTTTGTGCTTACTAATCAGTGATCGAACTCAGGAAGAGATTGGGGATTGCGTTTATCGAATTGTGAGTTAGGCCAATTCGAAGAAAGTTTGGAAAAACGTAACAATACTAAAAGCTAAAATATGTACTATCCTTAGTCTCACTTAACCCAGATATGTCTCTCCCAAGTCGAAAAGTTAATGTGTAAAGCGAAGTGGAGAAATCTGGTTTTCATTGTTTTAGTAGTTTAAGGAAATCTTGTTGGGATGTGAGACCGACACCAGTAGTTGATAAAATACAATGCCACGATTGCTTGGGAAAACACAGGGGTTAGAATTTTTATATATATTTTTATATATATATTTTCCGTGGGTAACTGCCACAATTTAAAAATAAAAGTATTTTTTTCAAGTAATTTTTATTACAAGTTCATACCAAACAATAGCTCGTATAGTTTTATTTCCGTATTTAAACTGCAACTTAAATTAAAATTTAACAATTTTCTTAAAAATCAGTACTATGTACTGAAATAGTTTTAGAAATCAGTACCGCATATGTCTATCAGTACAGAAGCTAGAAAATCAGTACTGCCTACTGATAAATTCAGTACGAATGGTAACTCTGTGTAAATATAATGAGAGAAGAATCAATAAAATTAGTGAATTTAACAGGAAAAACAACGTTATGCATGGATTTAAAGAAGCATTGGAAACCATGAATATTGATATATAGAAGATTGTTTCCGTAACTACTGATGGTCCTCCAAGCATGGTTGGCAAAAACGTTGGATTCATTACACATCTCAAGCAAAACATTAACGGTCTATTAGTGGAATTCTATTGTATTATTCACCAAGAAGTACTGTGTGTAAAAAAAGGATTGCAATCATTTTCAAAGGTTATGTCAATAGTGACAAATATTTTCAATTTTTTTTCTGTACGAGCGTCAATTCGCTGAATTACTATCTGAAATTGATTCTCTTCTCAGTATTCAGGTCTTTTAATGTATAGCAACGTTCGATGGTTAAGCCGTGGTGTGGTTCTAAATCGCTTTGTTACTCTTCTTGAGGAAATAAAACTCTTTCTACTTGAAAATGGTGTAAATTATCCTGAGCTCACAAATTTGCAATGGTTAAATGATCTACTATTCTTTTGTGATATTACACAACACTTTAACGAACTTAATAAGAAACTTCAAGGGCGTGGACAAATTGAATAGTTAATGCAATTAACGAAAACGTATGAAAACATTAAATTGTTTGTTTAAAAATTAGACAAATTATATAAATGATTTATATATGAAAACTATGACATATTTTCCACGTTTGCGTACACTGCTGTATTACCAATGTTTGGATCATCTTAGCCGTGTTCGATTTGACTGAAACAACTGAAGCAACTGAAAAATTAAATGCAATTGTTGTTGTTTTTTCAGTTGTTTCAGTCAAATCGAACGCACCTCTTATTTCTGTGAGCAGCTATTTTCATCATTTAATTACATAAAGTCCTTGGAAATAAATCATTTCGGGACAGAAACAACTGTCGCATGTGTGAAATTAAGGACAACAGCATATCAACCAGATATACAAAAATTATCGTTTCAAAAGCAGCAACAAATTTCACATTAGTATTTTTTTAATTAATGAAATTTATTTTGTTTTCTAAATAAAAGTTTGATCAATGAAGTAAACACATATATAAACTATTTTGTTTTAATTCTAGTGACCCATGATTCTAAATTGAGAATCTTATAATTTTTTTTTGACCCACCAGCAAAAAAATGTGATCAAATGAGTTACATTTCTTCTATGCTGCAAGACATCAAGGTTATATGTAAGAGATGAGTGGTCATACTAGCATTGACATATACGTGAGCTGGTTAAAGAATCTACCAACAACATCTTGTCAATAAACTTAGAAAAAGTAAGCGCGTAGGATTAGGATGTGGTCATCAATGCGCAAAATAAAATTTTAATGAGTGATGCTCTCAAGCTGAGTTAAATTAAGGCAATTGAGGATGTTGAATACTTTAAATATAAATGCTTTACTCGAGTATCACCATGAGATAGACAACCTAGAATCGTAGCAAAAAATCTTATACGGAACAAAGAAAAGGAAAAGAATAAAAATTTAACAGTTTTTATTTTCAAATAAATCTGCTTAGAATATAAGCTCCCTTGTCTAAGTAAAATTTATAATTAATTTATGTCAGTAAATAATTCAATCCATTTCTATAAAAATCAATTTTTATTTGAAAAAACAGGGTCCTTGTTCTGTCAGCATAACATCAAACGATCTGTGCTAATCTAGCCAACTAAAGAACAAAGAAGGCATGATAAGATATTTGAGGAATGATGCATCCGGTTGTCGAGTAACGAATAACAACAACAATGCGATGTTGTTGTGGCAATTCTAGTTTTAATGTCAAATGCCAATCACCTACACTACAACTTGTAGCGCAGGCTTTTAACAGAATCCATACAGATAAAAAAATAGATGAGGTATAGATGATGTGTAGACAATGTATATACGATAATAACATTAGACAAAAATGGACGATAAATAACATTAGACGATGTATGTTAAGACGTTAAATATGAAATGAAATTCTAAATGAAAAAATTTGGCTTACCTACCACATCTTGCACCTACCTATCGTACCACGTTATGTCCTTACAGGTTATTCTGAATTTAAAAAAATACTGGATAAAAGCATTGAGCAACACACAGAAAAATAGGTTCTTACCTGTTAGCGACGATATTGTCACATGTGAATAAATTTGTGAATAAATTCTTGTCTGAGATCTTGTTACTTCAGTACACTACACTTACACGCTCTAAATTAAATGAAGAAAAGGCTAGATATTTGCAACAAAACTGTTTTGTCAAAAAACCGCGTGGTGTTGACATTAGGTGGTAACACGAATTGGTTAAATCTTTTGTGATTTAAGCCGAGTGCCCTGAAACTGCTACATAACTCTTCCAATTCAACATTCAACACAGCAGCAGCCGCAACTAAAACTATTAGTATTATATAAACTCCATCAACGTTCAGCTACCGCAACATCAGAAAAATTAACATCATCTCCATAATCAAGTGTCAGGTAGTAGACACTCCATTACCTGGACAACTCAACTCAGCAGCTACCTAAACTGGTGACCCCGACAAAAAGGATTTATTTTATTTGTTGTTAAATACATTATAGTTTTTGTTTATTTACAATACATGTGTTTATAAGGAAATTCTAATCGTAATCATCGTTTTGTAGGTCACAATCTGTGCGTTTGTTTTCGCAAACCAACACTCCATTACCTATTTGCCGTCATAACTAGAGATTTCACTTCGGATGCATGTGCCCAGAATTTTCCGTAAGTCCATCAGAACCTGAGACAACTGCTGAATCTTCCGAACCATAAACCTTTACGGTTACACGAGACTAGCTTGAGGCACTTGTCGCATAAAAGGCTAAAACCGCTATCGTGCAAATGAACTTTGGAGGTACATCTTCTTCAAATCCTCCATCATATCCAACTCTTACTCCGTCTCGTCCACCATCTCCAGCTACAAATCCTTCAGCGACTACGCCACAAATTAACCACGTAACACCCAAAATTACTTCTTTCTGGTCTGAAGAACCTACTTTTTGGTTCATTACTTTGGAAGGGCAATTCTTGTTGGCGAATAAATCAAAGCCCAGGAAACTAAGTACGGCCATGTACTTCGTATGATTACTCCCACACTGGCGAGATTGGTGAATATCCATGATTCATGCGGTTTCTGATCCTACCGCTCCTTTTTCTTTTTCATCTAACGAGGTTATAGCACTTGTTTAACAATTTAAAGAATTGAAAGTACACAAAAAATAACAAAAGAGGCACCAAAAAGTGAATAAAACTCTATTGAAGGCTTTATAGCCAAAAATACGCATACCTAGCTTATGACTTAATGGGTGCTAGGTGCTTGTAATACCTATTTAACTAATTTCAAAATAGTACGTCCGATCTCTTATGCTAATTCAATTCATTTGACATATTGAAGCTTTAATATAGGTTTTAGTGGCAGTTCGTCAGAACACGGCTTACAAAAATTTAGAAAATAGAAATACTAAATTGAACATCCTAAATTATATCGGTGAGAGAGAAAATTTAATGGTCTGAGAAACTGTTGGCCGCCTTAAAACGTCAGAATTTAAACAAAAGTTCGATCTAATCCTACACAATATAAACATAAAACTTAAAATGTTTTAACTTTTAGGGGCCATGGAAGTAACTATCAAATGCAATAAAACCATCTGAAACAATGCTTGACATAAACCTAGAATTAAAGTTAGGCAGAGCATTCTGACAATGTCCTTAAAATTTGTACTAACAGTTGGGTAGGCTTCAGACTCTTGGAAACTACACTACACTACATAATTTAATGTGTGTTAACATTTTAAATGTACATATCGTTATATTGAGATCGACGAAAGATATAACAGAAACATTATTTTTATTTGTAATGATTCTCTCATCCCAACATCAACTTATCGTTTATTTTGTTTATAAGTTAAATTAATATTTATTTTGAAAGTCATATATGAAAGTTTTGTCGCCAATCGCCATACATTATTTCATATTTGTATGGTTTCATAATAAAACAATTGAATAATAAGTGAAGTGCACATTTTTTAATAATTTAATGTTAGTAAATTGTAAGATATATTAAATGTATGTCTATAGAATACTTATCCCTGTTACATAAACGACACCATGTTAACCGAAAATCTGATGCATTGTCTTCTTATGTAAATTGTCTTGCATTTTCTTCATGGCAATTATCAAAAACCAATGAATCTTTTGTCCGACGTCATGTGCATATTTTTGAATTATTTTTTCTATAAACAGAAGCTAAGAGTGGGTGGAGGGTGGGAGTGATTTAAACATTCTAACTAAACCACTGTATAAAACTAAAATAATCCTTATCTCCTTATCCTTATAATCCTTATATATGTTTGTATGTTTGTATGTTTGCATCAATGCCCGCGTTACGATTTGGCTCATATTTGAAATATCATTATAATGGAGGACATAATATACGTTTTTTTATTTTTATATCGAAAAATTGAATAAAATTATAAATAATAGATATAAAAAGCAAAATATAATTTTAAACACCATGTTAGTTACCTATTCGATTAATACATACAACGCTGCAATCAGTTCTGCACTCATTTCTACCAGATAAACAAATTCCACGTTTTATTGGAATTATAACCATTATCTGGTTTATAACTATAATTCACTAGACTGAAATTTGAGTAGCTTTATAATTATTTTTGTCAGCAATTATTTTTGATTGATTTGATTTTTGTATATATACATATATATTATATATTATCGTTGTCCTAGAAAGACACCAACACTGTATCGTCTGTATCGTCAACTAAATTTACTTCTACTAAATTTACTTCTACTATATGTCTACAAGGTTCTAAAAATGTTTTTCATTCGTAGTAACAGTTTTCCTAGCCGCATAACACATGTATACAATACAAGAAGTCCAAACGTCTTTACTATGATTCGATGCAACACTGAAAGATTTAGAAGTCACTAATTTAAAATTTAGTCACTAATTTTACCATTTTCAATCTTTTGATTCGTTTATATGCACTTAGATTCATTTATTTTAATAAGGAAAATAAATGCTGTGCTCGTAAATTGTAAATGTTATCTAGGATATTGTGGAATTATTTTGTATTTTTTAATATTTGTTTGAACACATATTTGTTTAAGCATTATCGTTTAAAATGTAAACGTAACATGCTCCACTACAGAAATTATTTTCTAAAGGAGCCTCTTTATTTTCATATTTAAATTTAAATCTATATTAAATGTAAAATTGTAATGAAATAAAGAAATAAATAAAAAATAAAATCCTGACATAAAAAAAACTATATATATATTTAAATAAAAAAGTTTTATGGTTAAAGCCAATTTGTAAACTATTTTGGCAAATATTACTTATATAGGGGTAAGCCGGATCGGGTCGAGAGGGTATCATTGGAAAGGTCTTGACGAGACAAGCTCAAAACAGGTTAAAAATTGCGGCGGTCTTGCCCCTGGAAAAAGTTGTGAGGGTTTGGTTTGAAAGTTTGGTTTTTTTCAGTGCATTTTTTTTAATTTTTCACCTAAGTAGCCATGATTTTTATTGTCATAACTTAATCTAAAAGCGAAATAGAAAAATTGAAAATGGAAGCACCGAAAATTGATTGGCGTGTACAAGCCGCGAAGAATAAATTGCAAGCGCGTAGACGCTTATTGAGCCGTTACGACATGGGACCATTTGGCAAAGCGCCAGAATATATTGTGAATAGTTTCTTTGGTGAGTCGAGTTACTTCAACCGCATACAAGTAGCTGCGTTTGGGTTCGGCAACGGTATTTCATGATCATTGGTATCCTTTCATGATCATTGAAATGGTTAGTTAAGTGGGAGAATTTCTCCCCAATTTCTAAAGAAAAGACAATCAAACTTTACAAGTTTTTCGAGAAACCAGTCGCTGCTGCGAAATACTTTACGTATATAGTACGAGAAAACAGAATGGAGTTCTTGAATGGTAATCTCCGAGTCAATCGCCTAAGGGTTCCTAACTTGGAGCTGCAGAAAGCTGTCGACTGGTGAAAAAAAAATCATAAATTCAAAATAAACCTGCATATATACTAATAAATCTTTTAAAATTCATTCGTTTATTATATTTTTATTTAACAGAAAGGGATAAACTTTGGGCGTGTCAAATGAAAGTGAGCAGAATGGGATAAACTTTGGGAGTGTCAGTTAAAAGTGAAAAATTATTATAGATTAAGTAAAGAAGGAAAATTCATTGTTCAAATCCTTTATTCGAGGTCTGAATCATCAAAAGTTGCTGGGTCTGGCAGTAGCAAAGATTCAATTGATTTTCCAGGGTACAAGGCACCTGCTATCTAACAAAACTGTCATACCCAACTATCTGGAAAAAACTCAGTTTTGAATTTTCAAAAAAAGTTCCACAGCGAAAATCCACGTGCGTCTTGCATGGTTGTGCTTTTCTCTTGAGTTTTTGAACTTTGTCGACCCGCTTCGCCTTACCCCCATATAAGTAATACTACCCCTTTTCGCGTATGGTAGAAATATAAATCGCACATGGCTGAACATTTTTTTCGCCTAATATGCCAGAAAAACGCAAATATGGATTTCACAGCAGAAATTTACGAAATCACGAACATAAACAAAATTGTCAATCAATTGAAAATGCCATCCTCGAATCGATCTGCTTTTGCAGCTTCGTGAGATATGGAATTGTATCGTGAACAAAATTACAACACGGATGATCTTTTGTCGTATGTGCAATCAAATATTGGATTGTGAAAAAGTTGTTAAAGATATTTTCTTGTTAGATGCAGCAGTAGAAAATGGTAAAACGTTCCTAATTAGCTTGATTGAAGTAACAATCCGGTTCCAAATGACATAACCTTTCCGGAATAGTTGGGACATTGTAATCGCAACTGCTTATTGCAATTTGAAATTGCCATTCATTGAAACTTCTACGTGCCACATTTCCTAAGCATCTGGTATGGGACCTTTGCAGAAATGCAAATCTATTGTTTAATATGAATGCACAATGGTGCAGAGAGATCGTTTGAAACTCTATATTGATCATTTCAAGATTTGAGTGCAAACATCAAGCAATAATGAGAACGTGTTAATATTGCTTGCAGATGATTTCAGGCCAACATCCTAATCCAAAATTTCTCAATCGAGACCAGCGGACAAAATAAATGCTTTGCCTACTTTATGGTAAAACATAAAGGCGTTTAAATTAATTACAAATATGCGTGTGCAAAATGATCAAACAGATAAGATATTGTCACAATGCCTAGAAATTGGGAACAGAAAGGTTAACCTGACCTCTGGATGAATTTCATTGCTTCACAACTTCTGCAATTTAATGACATCAAAAAATTTGTTTCAAAAGTATTCTAATTATAAGAATCAAAATTGGTGGAGGGACCAAACTATTCTTGTGGCTAAGAACAAAGACGTCTATGAACTTAAAAATATTATCAAGTCTAACATTCAAAGCGAGCGAGGTAAATGCAGCTTTAGGTGATACTGTTTTCCATGCATGATACAGCATGGTGTTTAAATATAGTACAGAATTTGAATTCACTAAAAATGGCAAAAATACACCACACGCCCTGCAATTGATTGAATTGACTGATCACGTACTGCAATTGAAGATTATCATAGTGTGATTATCATATCAACCAAAAATTAATGACATCGTAGAAGCTACAATATTGATGGAGTTTTTTAAAGATAAAGATGTTGTCATTGCTCGCATTCCTATAATTCTAACGGCTAATCTAATTTAATTTAAAAGGTTGCTATTCTAATTTCGATTCTTGAAGTTTCGGCTATTATGCTTGATACATAGTTATTAAAACTTTATAAACAAATTTATTATGATTACAGTGAAATTTATTTGCAGCAAAATGTGAAAGTTTGAGAATTGCTATTTAAATGTTTACAAAGAAGTAATATTAGAAATGAATAGAATCAGCAACGAGGAAATGATTTAGTGACTAAATTACATGACCTAAAGTCAGTGACTCACTTTTGTAATTCTTAATTCTTATTACACAACACATTTTATTACAATAATGAATGAATGAATTAATTTTGATTTTTATGTTTTATATGATTTTTCGATGTAATGAATTATTCATTATATCGAAAATTTTCGATGTTATTATACTTCGATAATATGATTTTTTATTCCATTTTATGAATTTCGATCATTTTATTTTTCGATTTTATGAATTAAATTTTCTATTATGTAATTTTCGGTTGTGAAATATTTTGATGCAATGACTTTTCGACGAAATGAAGTTTCGGTGATTTGATACTTCGATCTAATGATTTTTCAATTTCAAAATCACCAGATGATATGAAATTCGGTGGTATGAATTTTCGGTTCTATGACACGATTCGATGATTTGATTTTTCGATGTTATGATACGGACTCTATAAAAGACAAAAGACTAGATTAAAGACCGTATCAAACTCCGCAACATAACATTTAAAAATCAGTACATCGAAAAAAAGCGGTGTAACGATCTTTCGGTGTTATGAATTTCGATGTTGTGATTTTCGGTTGTTTGATTCTTGGATAGTATGATTTTTATTTTTCGATTTATTGATATTTAGATGAATAAATAAATTTCAGTTCCATTTTTTTCAAGAAATAAAATTGGGTGAAAAGAAACGAAATTTATGCAAAATGTTCAAGTGCTACTAATTAATTATTAATTTAAACAAGATATGTACTACAAAGATTTATTACCTTGATACATTGACGGCGCCACTCACTTTTATATCAATATCTTTAATTAATTTATTGTTTATTGTTTTTATTTATAATGTTTTATTAGTTATTCGCAAAGTAGTGTATAAATATACGTTTAGTATAATATTTAAATAATGATTAAAAAAACTTTTTCTTAATTTTTTTAAAACAATTACAAACACCATTTATTATTCACTTATTTTTATTATTTTTATATTTATTCTACCGGTTTCGATTTTCAAAAAAAATTACAATTCAATTGCAAAATATTTTCCAGTCGATGATTTTTTGTAAATCGAAACTGGTAGAATAAATATAAAAAAGTAAGTGAATAATAATAAATAGTGTTTGTAATTATTTTAAAAAAATTAAATTTTTTTTTTTAATTATGAATTATTCATGTCACTCTGAACAAACAATATTAATTAGTATAATATTGTTTGATTTTCTTATTATTATATAGTATTTAGCTTATTGTATAACTAAATTCTAATAAACTTTTCGATGGCTTTTCGACGTTGTCAAATTTTGGAATGCCACATTATAGCATATTTATTCTATTAAAAAGTACATTAAAAAAAATATCCTCGTATCGATTTTGCCTTTGTGTGAGCTACGACACAATCAGTAATTGCACTTTCCATGAGGTTCTTCGTTATAACGGTAAAAATAGAATAATTTACATATTACACAATACGTGATAGCTCAGTATGTTGCAAATAAAATAAGGCAAATAAATGTTATAGTTAAACGATATAAAGGATGATAATTGAAGTATAGCGTAATAACACAATCGCATAAATTTAACTTAACACATCAACTACTTTGCTGGCAAGTAAGCAACATTGTTGGCGGTAGATTAAATTAGATTATAAAGGGTTGGACAGGTTGTAAGGTTTACCGTTATAGATAACGGCAACCTTAACAGAAATCATATGAGAATGTAGATCTATTTTTGAACCGCAGCATTATTTTACCCGCTAGGCATCAGGGGAGAAGTGGGATGGGTTTTGGTTCAAACAAACATATGATTTTATTATATGCTGCATTACCGGAAAATAAAAAAAAACTTCACAAAACGATCACTGTAACTGTAACTAACCTATATCATTCATCTATCACGCCAACATATTCCGAAGCCGCAATTTTCTCTGAACTAAAAAGGCATGCTTCCTACTTCCTCAATCTCCCATGACTCTCAAAACACAATACTAGTTATACCTCATTATAATTTTACATTAAATCACGAAAGTTTGTATATAAATTAACACAATACATTTAAGTTTTTGACTAAAGCTAAATAAATTGAAGTAATTAAGTCATATTCGTATTTTATAAGGAAAGAAAACAAAAACAAATTAGCCTAACGAACGAGCATAATAAATTAACAAGTTAACGAAATAAATAAATTTGATCAATTAATAAACACGCTAAATAAATAAATAAATTAGCTTAATAAATAAATAAGTTAAATAAATAAACTAGCTTAGTAAAGGAACCTGTTAAAACAATATATAAATAAGCTTAATAAATAAACAAATTAGCTTACCTGAGCTAGTAACCTGCCAAAAGCGCTTTTAGTGTCACCTTACTCATCAAGAAAAAAAATTGCTATTCTAAAAATTATTAACGTTAACTAACAACAAAAATCAATTATTTGCTTAGCATATACATAAATGATATATAAACAAAGAAAAACACAAAATTAAATTTGCACTTATAATACACGAAGATATACAATCCAGCTACAGTACGATCTGAATTGGTTACTAAATTGGTTTCCGGTTTACTTTTCAATTTAATTTACAGAGTATGCTGTTTTCTTTTCAATTTAATTTACCGAATCCAATTAGGTAACGTGCTTAATACGGTTGGATACTTGTTTGTGGTATCCTGAGGAAACAGTTATAACGGATGCGTATTTAAGTTTTTTTCTTGTTTTAATTCTTCATCTAACCCACTTCATCGCCAACAATTTTTAACTTGGAGGATAATAAGTTACAGGCCCAGGCAATTCCAATAAACCTAAGATAAATATCACTTAATTCACAAACATTCGAATCAGTTTACCCGTCGTCTAACTTGCTTACCTGGTCGGTTTAGGTCACACTAATTTCACAGTAAAATAATTCCGTATTATTTATTGTATTTATTAATGTATTAAGAAATAACTCAAACAAAAAGCAATTGAAATAACTGATGCACTACTTTTTGTGAATATTGAAAACTTGGAATTATCACTTAACACTTAGTATAATTTGTTACTAGATTTTATTAAAGTTTAATTTCATGTACTCACTGTCGTACACTTTCAAAATGAATGTTTAAAATTTGCAACAGCAAAATTCTGTAGTAACTACATAAATAAATGATTGTAATCAGGTTTTCGTAAAACCAGGAAAAACGGGATAAAGTTTGATTAAATAAAATGCGAATTAAATGATGATGATTCATTTTTTTATTTATGCAGTGCTGTTGCATTATAATGAAATGTAGGGGCTGGAACTACATTTTATTTTCAATGAAATGTGTTACAAATCGTGGGGACGACCCAACACCCTGAGAATCTATAGCCGGGCTTCACCTGCTTGTTTAACCTTTAATATCTTTTAAATGGTACACCCCGAGACTTTTACCTTGGAGATCTTCCATCTCATATGCGACATTTCCAACGGGCTTACGAATTCGGGCCTTTTGGAATTTGGGAGCAAATTTGTTAGACACCCGTTTTGATTGAGGCAACTTTTCACTGATTTGCGCTAGAAGTGATAATAACTCGTCATCTTTAGATAATCCCGATGACTTTGACGTTTTTGAAATAGACTCATAAGGCGTTTCGAGATTCAAGGATTCGCGTTGGTAAGAACTAGAAGATGTTTGAGCTACCTGTTCTTTTGACAAAGGTAAATTTTGACCATTAACTGTCAGCTCATCACTTGGAACTGTAATTTTAATTGTTCCGAGGGATGCTCTTGATTCATTCAAGTCTGCATTCTTACTGATCACAGACTCAACAAGCTCCAACAACTTTTCGCAGGGAACTAAAGTAACTTCAGCAGATGCCTAGGCAGATTCGGAATAGAACATGCGCTTAAGACGGGAGGCTATGTGGATTAAACGAGAAGCTATCATAGACAATGTTTCCATATCCAAACTTTCATCAGTAACTTCATCATTGATAGTTTCCTTAAATAGTATTTGTAGCTCTGATATTTTCGTAGCACATGATTTAACTTCACGAATTGGTTGCTTGCGTGCAAGATCATGCGCTCGCGTAGGAACCAAAGACGGTTGTAATTTTTCATCTACTAATTTCTCTAAAAGTTGTTTTAGAACTGATTTAGTTGGCCCTTTTAAACTCCGAATTTGAGCCTCAATTGAGAATTCATCCGGCGCTAAATATTCTGGATCCATTTTTATTTACGCTATTTATTTCTTTAAACCCAGAACGGTACAAATTAAACACAACCCAAACGATCTTGGTAAAGAGAATCAGTATGACGATAAGTTTAATAAATTAAGTCTAACTAACACTATCCTATACGACCACCTAAACGCAATAATCATAAAATGTATAAATATCAACAACAATTAAGATCCAAGACCAAACAATCAAAAAAAAATAAATAAACTAATATAATAATTTAAAAACGTTACTCCATGCGGTATGATAGATCACAAGATATACTATGGATATAATTTATTACAGGAATTAAAATACCTAACGATTAGAATAAATAAATAAATACAATAATTTAGAAGCACAAAAATGAAAATTTCGCGAAAAATTTCACGAAAATTATAAACTATCACCGAATTAAATACTAACAATGTTCAACTAAAAGTGTATAGAATATGAGAGTCATGAGAGATTTGCCGCTGAACGCCTGCCCTTCCCTCTCAGAGAACAAAAGAGAAAAAAAATAACATGGTCATGTACTTGGAAATCGATTATGATAACTACAATCTTAAGTCCCAGCACGAGCTTACACTCGGATATACTTATCTCGTTTCCTAATAAAGAACATGTGTAAAACGAAACATACACGAATGCAAATTAATTGTCTTTAATTTTAAAAACCACTGTTTCAAAACATTTAAGGTGAAATCGTTTTATTAAGATAATAGCGTACAGAGATCTGTGACTTTTCGCCGAATAGTCAAACATTTTCCTATGGAAGAAACAGCTTCAATAATCTCAGTAACGATTAAATCTATTTAAAAAAACCGACATCCAGAAAGAAAAACCCAAAATGGAACAGTGATTATTAAAGAAATGATTGATTCAAAACAGAAATTTCCCTAACTAATCAAACATTTGTTAATTTAGAGTTTAAACATCAGTTCCGAATCAGCACTCGCTTATTGACCCTAACCAACCTTGCTACAAAGTATTATTACATACCATAGTAGAAGATCGTATAAGGAATAAAGATGTTTAAAATCGGAATATATTGGTGTGAGTGATAAAATAAAATGTATTCTACAAAGAAGAAAAAAATTGACAATTTCAATTAAACCATTAATTAAATCAAAAAAAGAAACGTTACGAAAACAGAAAAAAGTTTTCCTTCTAAATAAATGTTTTTTTTTGTTTTTATCAACTAAAATGACAATAGTTATGAGCTATAAACGCTTGGGCGCCACTGTAAGGTTTACCGTTATAGATAACGGCAACCTTAACAGAAATCATATGAGAATGTAGATCTATTTTTGAACCGCAGCATTATTTTACCCGCTAGGCATCAGGGGAGAAGTGGGATGGGTTTTGGTTCAAACAAACATATGATTTTATTATATGCTGCATTACCGGAAAATAAAAAAAAACTTCACAAAACGATCACTGTAACTGTAACTAACCTATATCATTCATCTATCACGCCAACATATTCCGAAGCCGCAATTTTCTCTGAACTAAAAAGGCATGCTTCCTACTTCCTCAATCTCCCATGACTCTCAAAACACAATACTAGTTATACCTCATTATAATTTTACATTAAATCACGAAAGTTTGTATATAAATTAACACAATACATTTAAGTTTTTGACTAAAGCTAAATAAATTGAAGTAATTAAGTCATATTCGTATTTTATAAGGAAAGAAAACAAAAACAAATTAGCCTAACGAACGAGCATAATAAATTAACAAGTTAACGAAATAAATAAATTTGATCAATTAATAAACACGCTAAATAAATAAATAAATTAGCTTAATAAATAAATAAGTTAAATAAATAAACTAGCTTAGTAAAGGAACCTGTTAAAACAATATATAAATAAGCTTAATAAATAAACAAATTAGCTTACCTGAGCTAGTAACCTGCCAAAAGCGCTTTTAGTGTCACCTTACTCATCAAGAAAAAAAATTGCTATTCTAAAAATTATTAACGTTAACTAACAACAAAAATCAATTATTTGCTTAGCATATACATAAATGATATATAAACAAAGAAAAACACAAAATTAAATTTGCACTTATAATACACGAAGATATACAATCCAGCTACAGTACGATCTGAATTGGTTACTAAATTGGTTTCCGGTTTACTTTTCAATTTAATTTACAGAGTATGCTGTTTTCTTTTCAATTTAATTTACCGAATCCAATTAGGTAACGTGCTTAATACGGTTGGATACTTGTTTGTGGTATCCTGAGGAAACAGTTATAACGGATGCGTATTTAAGTTTTTTTCTTGTTTTAATTCTTCATCTAACCCACTTCATCGCCAACAATTTTTAACTTGGAGGATAATAAGTTACAGGCCCAGGCAATTCCAATAAACCTAAGATAAATATCACTTAATTCACAAACATTCGAATCAGTTTACCCGTCGTCTAACTTGCTTACCTGGTCGGTTTAGGTCACACTAATTTCACAGTAAAATAATTCCGTATTATTTATTGTATTTATTAATGTATTAAGAAATAACTCAAACAAAAAGCAATTGAAATAACTGATGCACTACTTTTTGTGAATATTGAAAACTTGGAATTATCACTTAACACTTAGTATAATTTGTTACTAGATTTTATTAAAGTTTAATTTCATGTACTCACTGTCGTACACTTTCAAAATGAATGTTTAAAATTTGCAACAGCAAAATTCTGTAGTAACTACATAAATAAATGATTGTAATCAGGTTTTCGTAAAACCAGGAAAAACGGGATAAAGTTTGATTAAATAAAATGCGAATTAAATGATGATGATTCATTTTTTTATTTATGCAGTGCTGTTGCATTATAATGAAATGTAGGGGCTGGAACTACATTTTATTTTCAATGAAATGTGTTACAAGGTTGCACGAGGCAGAACTTGTCCTGCCATGCAGACTCTACGGTCCATAGCGCCATGTCCGAGTTTGGCCTCATAACAACTATTCCACAAACCTTTCTGTAAGTTTAATGAAATCTAAAACCAACTGTAGTGGCGACAGTTTGATTGTGCCAGCCTCTACAGTTTCAGAGCCAAAAAGCCTAGCTCTGACACTAAAAAAGGCTGGTCATACACACAAAAAGTGCTCAGAGTCCTCCTTCTCTTCAAGACAACACCCACACACAGGACTTTCATTAAGCCCCATGCTAAAAAGATGTTTATTTAGATGTCCATGTCCTGTAAGGACACCGACCACAGTGCTGAGGGTTTTCCTCTTCAGACTTAGAAGAAAATTAACATTTTTATCTGGAATACAAAAACACATCTTACTTTGTCTGCCTGTCGATGACGCATTCCACAAGGCCTTCACCTTGAGGTCAGCGTCCACCTTTAATAGTGAAAAGGCAAACGTTTTGGATAACCCTAAGGCGGGCTCTGGACCTGAGTATTTCATGCCCGCTCCAGTCCTTGCAAGTTCATCCGCTTTTGTGTTGCCCGGAATGCCACTATGACCTGGAACCCACCGCAAAGTGATATTGTTGTGTTACACTATCTTACAAAGCTTTTTCCTTTTTCCCGCACTCATTGAAGAGTTTGAAAGTAGTCTCTGGGTTTACTAGTGCTTTGATAGCTGTTTGACTATCCGAACAGATGCAGATTTTTTTTCCTTGCAGACGCAGAAGAGTTATTACATGCGTGCATTCATTGATAGCATACACCTCCGCTTGAAGAACAGTACAAAACCGTCCAAGCGGAAGTTTCTTGCTGCTTATGACATTATCTGCTTCCAGGTACACGCCAGCTCCTGCATTTTCATTGAAAAGTGAGCCATCTGTATAGAAAACATAAGTCTCGCTGGAGGACCAGTTCAGCGGGCTTCTCAAAGTTATATACTTTGGTCATGACGTCATTATGCATATCTATTTCGGGACAATCTGTCCGTAGTCTATCAAGTATGTGTTGTTGGCAGTATGAAATAATTTAATTTTATCTAGTTGAACCAACTCAGCGGTTCATAATAAAACGATTTTTCATAATAAAACGAGTTTTGAAAAAACGACAATAGCAGAGCATTTAAACTTCTTTTGAGAAAGGTCAGTTTTATGATTCTCTTAATTTTCGATTAATATTCTTGTTTTGATACCGTTTTTTGCAGATGATTTTTGGGCAAACAGAATTTTATTTAAATAATTAAACTAAAATTTAAGTCTAAGTTTATTTATAGTGAATTCTTTTCTACTTGTTCGGTACAAGTTCCGACTCCGAATTATTCAAATTTGTTTTTTTTGTATTGCTTTTTTTACAAAAGAATACAAATTTCGTTAATTCTGTGTTGGAACTTGTACCGAACAGGTAGAAAAGAATTCACCATTAAATTTCGTGATTATCGAGATTGAGCCTTCGATACAAGGCTAGTTCAAAATTGGCTTAGTGTGTAAGAAAGAAAATGTTTATTTTATTTAACTTGTTATCTGTATTGCTATGGTATATGTAACGTTAATTGTTATTAATTTTACTACTATTTTAACACAAAAGCAATAAAGCTTTAATTGTTTAAATATTTTCCTACAAACAAAGGGGTACAATTTTTAAACAACTTATACAATATACGCAAACGGTTTTATTTTATCAAGTCGCCGAACCATCTGTATAAATTCATTTATTATAGAAGATAAATATTTTCATATAAACTTACCATATAAATTTCATCAAAATTAGTAAGCTTCATTTTACGGCTATTCTCTTCTAAATTTAAATCCACACTAGTTTCGTTATCTGTATCACTTTCTTCCGATGTAATTTCAGATTCACGATTAGAATTATTCTCAATATTATTAATTTCTCTTAATAAACTGTATTTCGATTTAGAAAGATTATAACTAATATTAAACCACGATTTCATAATTATTATTAGTCATAGTCACAGTTAATTATTTTTTTTTATTTTATTATATTCTATTCTAAGGCCTTATGAAACCTAAAAAATGAACACTTTGAAATTTTTTTATAAAACTGATTGATTAATTGATATGCTACAGTCAATAATTAAACTAATTGATTGTTTTGATGGATCCCGAATTTGTTTTGTGTAGCTACTTTTTCTGTTTTTAATGTTTTAACTTCCAGTACGAATTGAGATAAGAAATACTAAAATAAACAAAATAAAATCGTATAAATTTTTCTTAAGTTGTAAGATTTTAGCATGTTAAATTATTATGAGCAAATTATCTGTAACATTAAAAAATTATTATCAGTATAGACAACTTTTAATTATTTGTTTATTTAATTAAGTGATGTTAAACCTGTGGTCCGCGAAACACGATTAATTTAAAAAAGATTTACGAATGCCAAAGTAGGTGACTAACAATCATTGCATTGTCAAGAAAGTTAAAGAAAACTACAAACCCTGGTGCTCAAAAGTCTAAACTAAAGAAACTAAAACGAATTCTTTTGATTAAAAACTTTTTGAAAAAAACCATTGGCACTTTAGAGAAAGAAAATTAGTATCAGATCTTTATGATAAATAATCATGGTTACGGCATACCGGTAAATACAAAATAAAGTCTAAAATTCGAGTAAACTCTAAATTGATCTATCTCTCAATTCGATCCGTACTGCTTAATTCTATAACTGTGAAGCGGTGAAGTGTTAAAAATTTCTTCATTTATTTTCATAAAAAAACTTACCACTTCACCGCTTCGCAATCACAGAATTTAGCTGTTGGTCTGTTTTTGTTCAAACACTGAAGTGTTAGTATTAACACTATTGGTTTTATGTAGTATACAACGCCTCCAACGCCCATTATTTCACAACAGCTTTAATTCCTTTAGAAGCTACAATGGTTGATTGAAAACTTTCCAGTATAGCAACAGCGTTAAATTTTGTGCCAATAAAATGTATTTGATCTACACGATATGATTTTCGACAACAAATAATTATTTAGTTCTGATTTTTATTTGGATAAAATGGCCACATACCACCGGCAATTATAATTAGATATCACAATCCATAGATGATATCTTTCGTTGCTGGCGGCTAAACTCATTTAACGGTGGCACCATCAACCTTAGTTATGGAATATTTTTTTATGATGGCATACGATTGGTTGCTCGAAGAAAGGCGCCTTCATTTTACTCTATATATGTGGGCTTTGATCATTAAGGAAGACAGTGCATCACTTGATTAAGGATTATTAGCAACCCAATTTTAGTTTCGTTGCTACAAGTTTTTTAAAAAAAATTTGCTTTTTACGTTTTATTTAATGTTTATTACTTCCATCCTATCAAGAATAGGGCTGGGCGATATTAAAAAAGTTATCGAAAGTATCGATATAAAATTTTCCGATATAACCGATATATCGATAAACATCGATATAGCTATAAATTGGTGGTAAATATCAATATATCTATACTTACTGATATATTTGGATACATATCAATAGTTATCGATATTTGATATATCTGCTTTATCCATATTTCTTACATCGATATTTTGTTTAACCTTTTTAATATCTCCCAGCTCTTGTAGCAGTAATAAAATACCTATAGTATTCGATTAATTTTGAATTTTTAAATTGTCAGGTTGTGGGTTCTGTCTTATGTAGTTTTTACCTGAAAGACTGAAAATTATCCTATTTATATGCGAATAGAATGATTTTTTAGGAGAAAGTTGAATCACCTTACTATATTTTCCAAAGCAAAAGTGTCGTTGGCCATATTTTTAAAGATTAAATATTTAAAAACATAATTTTGTATTATGTAGGTACTTTTCTTTTTGTTTATTTTGAACGCGTTTTTAATAAATCGATTTTTTTTTAATTAATTATTTAGACATGTTTAGCACACTAAATATGAAATATTCATTATTCAGACTCTTTGAATATCCGAAGATACCATGTCAACTAGAAAGGAAGGAGATGAGGAAAATGAAAGGAAAATTTATTTAATTAAAACAATATTTTCCATTCTCTCGCACTTTATCAGCTAATGGTTGAAAAAGAGCGAGAAAAGGAAAAGGAAAGTTTTATAAGTTAAAGGAAAGGAAAGTCATGTAAGTTATGGAAAAGGAAAGTTATGTTAGTTAAAGGAAAAGGAAAGTTATGTATCGAAAATTATCGATATTTTTTCCCAGCACTAGTAGTTGTGAGACATATTGAAATTCCTACTACACTACCCTATATAGGATAAAACTAATTTCATCAATAATTCGACAGAGAAATAGAACGAATGATTTCAAATCCACACAAGTTTATTTTAATAACCAAATTTTCCAAAAAGAAAAAAATATTCCAAAAATTCTTACAAAATCAAAAATTGAAACTTTTTCCAAATTCCAAAAATTTTTCAAAAACTATAACAAATTCAAAAATGTCCATGTCCAATTTGATTTTCAATCATAACGTCATAAAAACAGCTACATTTTTTTTCCAAAAAATTGGTTAAATAAATAAATGAAAACATATTTTGACACACTTGACATTATTTTTTTGACTAATTTATAATGCCATAATTCTCTATAATAATATTAAATTTTCATGTCATACAAGTTATTAATTTTATTTTTTTCCAAAAAATTGGGTAAAAAAATAAATAAAAATTTCTTTTGAAACACTTGACAAAATTTTTTTGACAAACTTATAATGCCATAATTCTCTATAATAATAATAAAATTTCATTTCAAACAAATAATTAATTTCATTTTTTCAAAAAAATTGGGTAAAAAAATAAATAAAAATCTGTCTTTTGACACACTTGACAACATTTTTTTGACAAACTTATAATGCAATAATCTAGATTTTGGTCTCACATACCAATCCCGACCATCAAGATTTCTCCAAATTCAATGTTCCTACTCGTAATCACTTAAAATGAAAGTTTTTAAAGCAAAACATATGCAAATTTCCTTGTTTTGATACACTTGACGATTTTTTTGACACACTTTCGGTACAGCTATCGAACACATCGTCCTTTCGGCTCTTCCCATTGAGTAAACCTATTTTTAGAAAAAAAAGTTTCAAATCAGTCAAGCGGTTTTCTAGATTTCGTAGGTTGTGACGGACGGCCGGCCGACAGACAGACATACATTTTTTTTTTTTGCTTTTTTAGAATCAGTAGGTCCTAAAACGTCGAGAAATGCCAAAAAAGTGGGGTGAGAATTTCACTTTTAGCTCATGAATGTAATACTTAGGTCTTTCAGACTGAAGTAATAATAATCTTGGAGGGTTTAACAACTGTGTTACATTGGTATACTGAGAATGAGTTTCTTTTGCATATTCTTAAATTAAATTGCGATTATCTCAAAACTATAAATTTTTAAATGTGTTAGTATTGCATTGAGGGTGCGATATGTCCCTACGAATTTTAAATGTTATCCTGTGTTGGAAAGACCATGTTTAAGCAAATAAGAACATAAATAAAAATTCAGAAAGATGAAATGGTTACTTGGAAATGGTTACCTAGAAATGCATATCTTATCTATCGAAAATAAACTGCTAATTTATATTTAAACCAGATTACGTATGGTATCTAGTTTTGGGACTGTCCAAAGAAACAAAATGAAAATCGAAACAAAGTACTTTGCTGCATTGTTAATCGTTCTTATCGTACAATCGGTGCGAAATATCATAGACAATCAATAACGACTAACTAACGGATTATTATGCGTCAAATGTTATGTAATTATTTAACGGAAATTACTCGCTGAGCATAGAGTTGTTTTGAATATATAATAATACAACAAAACAAATGTTTAACGTTCCAATCAAATTAAACCAGTAATTGACTAAAGACAACAAAATTTTTATTATAGAATATAAACTTTTTTTAGTTTCAGAATTATAAAATAGCTTTCAATTTATTTAATCTTCTTTTTCTAACTCACTATAAAAGTGAACCAACACGTTCACTTTTATTTTCCTTTCGAATGCTTTTTCTGAACACGGTCATGGAAATGTCATAACAATACTATTAATGATGATAATAATGATTTATTTACTATTAATGATGATGTATTTACTTATTAAAATGTAATTTTTGGTTTTATATCACTATTCATTAAAGCTATAGTCACAATATGTAATAAACTCTTATTTTACAAAAACGATCCAATAACGCGTGACTATTTATATTATACTATTTAACCCAATATAAACAAAACGATAATTAAAGACTAGCTATCAACTCGAACTACAACCGGTTTTTAAATTATTCCGGACTTACACAAATATTTTTCACTAATTTCACTAAAATTTCCAAGACTACAAAAACCGCCGTTTAGTTGTTTTCACAGAAGATCAAGCGATACTGAATTTATTTCCAAAATTAAACTAAACTTTAGTTAACGTATATGATGTATTTTGAATTGAATTTTTATTGAAATCAACAATAAAAAAATTACTCTAATAATAACAAAAACAAAATAATAATAATAATAAAAAAAGAAGATTAAACAAGATCAAGAGATGAGAATGTGCTCATCATTTTACGATTCAAGAAGTTGTTATTTTAACTTTACTGCAATTTTTAAAGAACCGATATTGTAATACAAATTAAAAATTAAAATAATTTCGTACGATGGTTGGTTGCAGATTTTAGTGAGATGCTTCGATAAATTTTAGCAAGAAGAAAAATGAAAATAAATTTCATACACGAATCGAGCGCCTTTGAATATGTGGTATCTTTGGTTATTCCCGACTAGCATTATGTAAGGGCTCAGATCTGGGCCGGATACCGCTTTCCCTACCACTGATAAGGTCCGAATCAGGCACCCTGAACAGGTCATGATCAGTAATGTAACGCCTCAAACTATCCAAACCGGATCAGGCAGCCATACTAGAACCGGACCAGGACCGGATCAGTTCAAATAGGGCATTTAGTAAATAAATGACAAAATGTACAGTTTTTATAAATACGTTAATTTAAAAATGTCCAATAAATTCGTTTATAAAATATTCTAACTTTATATACTTACCTATATGTCATCATAACATAACGCAAAGAAGCGATAACTAAAGTATAAATGAAAGTTCGCAAGCTATATATATCTAAAATGGATAATACTATAGTGAAGTTTAACCAAATGAAATTTATTCAAATGAAATAGGGCTCAGATCAGGACAAATAGGGCATATCTTATTGAAAAATCAAATATTATTTTGATCCGCGTCAGATCCGGCATTTACTACTAGGGATGAGATAGGTTTTCGCAGTCCGATCCGGATCAGGACAATTAGGGTGTGCCCTATTAATGAAATAATGTACGATTTCTGATAAGGGGCGGATGTGGATGCCCTATTAGGTCTTACCTTATTACACCCTGATCCGGCCGGATCATAATAGGGCATGCCTGAACAAAATGCTAGTCGGGTTATCAACTATATTATTTGACTATCGTTTAATTGGAAAAAGCGGTGTATTGAAGCCTTCATGGTTTGTCAATGTTGTGCATAAAAACACTTTCACCCTAGATGAGATTTGAACCCGGTTCCTCCGAGTCCAGCGTGCTACCACTAGGCCACTCAAAACAGTTTGAAAATTGACAAACTCCAATTTACATTTTTTCTTATGATTTTTACACCCCACATGGCACCTTGCTTGGACAACCCTATAACATTGCTTGCTTCAGCGTTTGTTTGAACGTTTTAAACCTGCAAAATTTAAAGTAGGACGGTTCATTACTGTTTATTTATTACGATAAAACCCCTGCTGCAGCAGTAACGTAATAGATTTATAACGCACTAGTGCGTAATGAAATAATAAACAATCCAATATTTTCTTGACATAGACAAACTAATCTATGCAAGAAAACAACAATTAAATAGAAATAAAAACCTCGATTGAAATAACAAGACTCATCTTCATACATATTACATGTCAAAATATTTCAAACGAAATCAAACGGAGAGAGAGAGAGAGAGAGAGAGAAAGAGAAAGAAAGAAAGAGAGAAAGAGAGAGAAAGAAAGAGAGAGAGAGAGAGAGAGAGAGAGAGCGAGAGAGAGAGAGAGAGAGAGAGAGAGAGAGAGAGAGAGAGAGAGAGAGAGAGAGAGAGAAGAGAGAGAGAGAGAGAGAGAGAGAGAGAGAGAGAGAGAGAGAGAGAGAGAGAGAGAGAGAAGAGAGAGAGAGAGAGAGAGAGAGAGAGAGAGAGAGAGAGAGAGAGAGAGAGAGAGAGAGAGAGAGAGAGAGAGAGAGAGAGAGAGAGAGAGAGAGAGAGAGAGAGAGAGAGAGAGAGAGAGAGAGAGAGAGAGAGAGAGAGAGAGAGAGAGAGAGAGAGGTTGGAAACGAGCTTTAAATTAAAAATTAAATTCTGTTTAAACACAAAATTTCGTAGAAACGTTTCTAATATTTCGCTGGATGTTATTGATGGCGTATTTGCACTCGAGAAGATCTTTAATAACATATTGCATGGCCGTTGACGATCGTTTTGCTGAATTTAACGTTTAGATTTCCCATGTGTATGTCATTATATTGGTTTGACCAAAATCGAATTCCAAATAATCATAACCACCTATTGATTAATTTTTTTACAAAAATATATGTACCAACAAAAACCATAAATTCGATTTTTTGCATGAGAGGAAAAGTAGAATCTGAGCTAACAGATGATTTTCAACATGAAAAATGAATTAAATTTCTTTTTATTGATAATGAAATTTGTTATTACGTCATCAAAACAACAAAAACAAAATAACAATACATAATTAATTTTGTAGGGATTTCTTTAACATTTTCAAGAATTGTTTTTTTCGAATTTTAATTAATTAATTCAGATGAAAAGAACAAATTTCAAAACTTTATTGTTTTCTTGATGTCGGTTTTGTGTTAATATATGTATGTCGTAACTTTAAGTTGAAAAAAATGTATGTATTTCGCGAATGATATTTAACGATGCTATTAGTTGTGGTTGTTTTGTTTTGAAATTAGTTCACATATGTAGATGGGGAGTGATGATTTAATAATAAAGAGGTTCTTTTTTATAAAATCTTAAACACCTTGAATTTCAAATATTATCAAATAAATATTTTTATGGAGTTAAAATACAAATAATATTTTAAACAGTTTTGTTATGAGGATTGTGATAGCAAAATAATAGTATATTGTCCTACTGATCAAAATTTGTTTCGCGAGCGATAACTCTAAGCTAACACACAAATTTGAACAAACCCTCCACCACCAGAAGCACGCAGCAGCTTTTGTATCGAATGTAAAAAAATTTATGATTCTAAAAAAACAAATATATTATATCCCAAAATTTAAAAGTATAATAATAAAAAATATATGAAGATGCTGAATTCTCAAGGCTCTGAGATGTCAAGACTTCAGTCTAGGTTAAGGATTTTGATGTAGCTTTCGGCAAAAAACTTTTATGAGGACATGGTTTTTAATTTTGGGCAGAGATGTATATCAAACATAACTCTTTGTTAAAGTACATGTATTTTTTTATCTATGTTTAAAATTTATTACAAAACCAACACAAAACATCAATACGTTGCCAGAAAATTATAACAGATTATAAATTAACATAATTTAGTGAAAAGATGATATAATCAGCAAACTACTCAAAAACCTCTCCATTTAGCGTTTCGAGAAAATATTACAAAATCACAAATTCATATTTCTTTCAAAATTCAAAAAATATTGTAAAAATTAAATAAAATCAAACTTTTTTCAATATTCTATAAATATTCCAAAAACTGCTACAAACTCAAAGATTAAAACTTTCTTCAAAAATTCTTAAAATATTGCAAAATATAAAACAAAATCAAAAATTGAAACTTTTTCAAAATTCCAAAAATACTCCAAAAATTAGAACAAAATCAAATATTTAAACTTTTTCTATATTATAATAATAATAATATTCCGAAAATTCATAAAAATTCAAACTTTTTTCAAAATGCTAAAAATTCTAAAAATATTGCAAAAATTATAACAATATCAAAAATTGAAACTTTTTTCAAAATTCCAAATAAGTAAAATCAAAAATTTAAAGTTTTTCAAAATTCTAAAAATATTCAAAAATTCTTACAAAATCAAAAATTGAAACTTTTTTCAAAATTCTAAAAATATATATATAAAATTCACAAATTCAAAAATTCTATTTTTTTCTCAAATTCTAAAAATATTGCAAAAATTGTTACAAAATCAAAAACACAAACTTATTTCAAAATTCCAAAAATATTTCAAAAACTAGAACAAATTCAAAAATTTCTCTATGATAATAATAAAATTTCACGTCATACAAATAATTAATTTTATTTTTTCCAAAAAATTGGGTAAAAAAAATAAATAAAAATCTTCTTTTGACACACATGACAACATTTTTTTGACAAACTTAAAATTCCATAATTCTCAATAATAATAATAAAATTTCATGTTATACAAATAAATAATTTAATCTTTTTCCAAAAAATTGGGTAAAATAATAAACAAAAATCTTTCTTTTGACACACTTGACAACATTTTTTTGACAAACTTCTAATGCAATCTAGTTTTTGATCTCAGATACCAATCCTGACCACAAGATTTCTCCACATTCTTTGTTCCTACTCATTATTACTTAAAATGAACGTTTTTTAAGCCAAAAATATGAAAATTTGCTATTATTGACACACTTAATGATTTTTTTGACACACTTCCGGTGTAGTTATCGAGCACAATGTCCTTTCGGACTTGTCCTATTTTTAGAAAAAAAAAATTTCCAGCGGTTTTCTAGATTTCGTAGGTAATGACGGCCGGCAGATAAACATACATTTTTTTTTCTTTTTTAGAATCAGTAGGCCCTAAAACGTCGAGAAATGCCAAAAAAGTGGGGGTAAGAATTTCACTTTTGGCTAGTAAAATTTTTTATAAATATATCTGCAAAAATTATAACAAGCAATTAAGAAACAAACAAGCTGAAGGGCTCACTCCCGATTTCCGTAAAACACAATTTGTGATGTACTCTGTGAACTGACCACGGATTAGTTCGGAATCATTATAAGAGCAACCTCAATACCAGAATATTATCAGATCAGGACAAATATAGGCCAAAATTTAACTGGGAAATCGTATATGATTTCTAATAGTGACCGGATGTGAACGCCCTATTAGAACTTGTCCTAGTTCACAAGTCCCAGGCCTGATCCGGTATTTACTATACTAGGGATGAGATAAGTTTTCGCAAGCCCGCTAAAAACCCGATTTTTATTCGTTCATAGAACAAACGGTTAATTTTTATTTTGGAATTTGAAAGCTTGCAATATTGCAATATTTATTTACATTAAATAATGGTGTCCTCTTACAATATTTCTAGAAATTGGTAGAAAATATATAAATAAATATTATTACCACTATTTCACTACCTAACACTAAACTAATCAATCTCTAAATTTCACAAATTTTATAATAATTCAACTACACTTGAATTTTTTTTTTATTTAACGTAACGGTGAACGCAAACTTTTATAACAAAAATTAAAAGCAGTTTTCCTATTTTCCATTACCAGTATATTGAAATTAAGAAAACAATAAAAATCAATTCCACTTCTACCATTAATCGAAGAAATAAAATGTAAAATGTCAATTGTGTAGTTTCAATACAGTTTAAAATGTAACAACAACAAAGTATTAAGCTTTTATACTGGAGGAAATTCAATTTTAAGTTAATTAAATTTTGTCTGTTAAAATATTCGAGCGCGATGTGATTGTTGAGTATGATTTATATTAGATTTTACAGTTTGGGATAGATTTCATAGGCAAATTAATAACCTATCTACCGCAAAGTGAGTCATCTAGCCATTTCGACCAAATTTTCGCCCAAGCGGAGATGGAAAAAGGTTTTTTGATGAACACCAAAAGAATTTTTTATTCGTCCACATATTAAAGTGGTACTTTATTACTGTGATTTGCGGCCGTAAAGTGTCATTTTTTAACCATATGTTTTGTTGTCATAGTTACGTCCAAAATGTAAAAAACATTTGTTTTTGTTTAAATTCTATAAAAAACAGAAATTTTTATCAAAACAACCTTTAAATTCAAAATTTCATTATCCAATTAAAATTATTATTATTATTTGTTGTCATAGTTATACAATTATTTTGAAAAAAAAAATAAATATTTTCTGAAAGGTTACTTGTTCAACATATTTTCATTTCAAAATTTATGCACAATTATGACTTTGATTTAGAATAAACAATTTTTTTTAAATATTTTGCTAGCGGCGAATAAAAAATAGTATATGACGCAAGGACGTTAGCTATTTTGGACTTAATGTGGGTGCAAATATCGGCTAGCGCCTCGATTTGCAAACACCACATACGTCCAAAATCTTTAGCTTTACGTCCTTGCATCATAATGTACTATTTTTGGAAATATGCAGACGGGTTTTATCTTGGACAAGTTCGATAACTGGGCAAATCTGGACAGTGTGTTAGGGGGCTCAAGTCTTTAAAATCAAATAAATCAAAACGTTATAACGGTCGTTTTGATCAAAATATTTTAATAAAATAAATAAAGTTTTGAGAGATTTTTAGAGTGACTAAACTTAAAGTAATTATTTTAATTCACATGAATTTTGCAATTTTTATTGCATTTTTTATTTTCTCTCAAAAAAACTTCTTTAAAACAGTTTTTGTGTGTTTCGTGTCGGGAACAAATACAATTTACAATTGTGTAATCACAGATGAAGAATTCAATTGAAATAAATATGAGATAATGAAGTTTCAATTTAGAAATTATCTGAACATGAAAATTAAAATATGTTTTATTGTTGTTTCATCCACTGTGGCTGAGTCTGTAAGATAGCTTTGAACTATGATGTCTCTGATGAGTGTGAGTTCAATCCCGACAATAATTAATTATTATCGGGAATAATACTTACAAGAATTACTTTGCGCAGTAATTACTCACAAAATCGCCCCAAAATTAATATTCCATTAATGTTGTCTATATATGGAACATATATGCCAATATATTGACTGTGTGTAAGATATTAGTTTCGCATTGATTTGCAACAATCAATAATGACTTTAAAATGACTTAAGATGTTGACTAATATTTCTCATCCTATGAATTCACATCTTATAAATTCTAATACAAAAACTTCCAAATAATTGTGATTTTTTTTGCATCATTTCTTTTATTCCTTTTTGTATCACTTCTTTTATTCCTTTTTTGTATCACTTCTTCTATACCTTCATCTAATGTATTGTCGCTATTCTTTCTGCCCTTGGTGACCATAAAATGACAACGATCAAAATTTTTTGCAACGTTTTTAGTAACCTACCGGTAAAGGAAGCGTATATTAAACCGCATGAACACTGTGAAAATTAGTGAATCCATTTTTGTTCCGTATAATGTTCTATACAAAGACACACCTGAAATCTTATTTGATCGCGTATTTTTTTATATATCCTTTGTTGTATATACATATAATACTATTTTTTTTATATTTTACTGATCAACTAGAGTGCTGATTCTTTTACATTCATATTTAAAAAAAAAAAAGATCATTTCTCATTACAACTCTTTGAAATTATTGCTACTACGTCAACAAAATGTATACACACAAACTTTATTTATAGGCGTAGCAAAGCACGCCGGGTCCCGCTAGTATAGTATATACATACATTTATTTAAACCGATCGGTATCCAGACTTAGGGTTTTTTATATAGTTTTTGGAAAATGGCTTTTATGGACCCATTTGTTTTAGTTTTGGACAGAGATGTATAATCAAAATAAAACTCAGCCAAAAAAGTACGATTATTTTATTTCTGTTTAGAAAAGTATTACAAAACTAACAGGAAACAATAGTCCGTTGTCCTAAAAGTATATTAGATCATGAATTAAAATAATAACAAGAAATGAAGTGAAACAAGGATTAACAGGGGCAACTTCTCAAAAAACTTCTCTATTTAACGTTAATAGTTATAATAAAGTCAATAATTCTCGTAAAAAATGTAAATAAATATAGAAAAGACACTTTACACTAACACCCCAATTACCAAAATCATGTCATGTCACATTAAATGACTAAAGTCACATCACATCAATTTTCGTAATTTTGAAGTTTTTTAGTGACATTGTAGTCGCCTCAATTTTACGTGTGACAATAAATTTTTCAACCATATTCAATTATTACCATTAAGAATTGATAAACTTTTGTGATTTATTTATTATATAATTATTATGTTGTGTATAAATTATATTGTGAAATTGAAGGACGTAAAATGTAAGTTGTTTTTAGTTATAGAATTTTTAGTTTCAGTCGTGACCGGTTTTATTGACTTCAACAATACCAATTTTTATGCAACGTTACATGACTCGTGACCTGATGTAACACGACTTCAGTAGGGTAAAGTGTCAGACAAAATGTTATATTTCAAACAAGTGTAACTTTTTTTATAATAAAAAGTGTTGTGTAATAGGAATTACAAAATGTGTCACAAGTCACAACAATACAAAGATACCTTTTAAGACCCAGGTCCCACAACAACATGCGTTCTGAGGGGATGGTGGATGCTTTTTTTAAATGTTTGTGGATTGCAGGCACTCGAAAATATTCAGGCTAAGCATTCCATTTGCACGATGTAGACAGTGAGTATTCTCGACGGTTTGACTGTTTGCACAAACCTGCGTGTGAGACCAAAACCTTGATTATTGTATTATAAGTGTGTCTAAAAAATACCGTGTAATGTGTCAAAATAATGATTTTTATACATTTTTTTAACCCATTTTTTTGAGAAACATAAAATGGAAAACATTTTCGATTAGAAACATTTGAGTTGTTGCAGATTAAATGTTGTTTTTCATGTCGTTTGTCGGGTTTCACTACTTCTAAATAATATGAACAGTTGGAAAATATCTGGTAGTGGCAGATTAATGTTGCTTTTTTTAAAAAAAAGTTGTAATTAGTGAACAGAAGAATTTACACTAAACGTCAAAGTTTTCTGAACGGTTTTTTGATTGAATCCACTACTTCCTTCACTGATGACTAATAGGTACAGATGGAAAATGTGAGCTTGTTTCAAACCAAATGTCGTTTTTCTAAAATAAATAATTTTAAAAAAAATGCTAAATGGAGAAGTTTGGATTAATTAGAACAGTTGTGTTGGAAAAATATCAGGTCAGTGCATATCAAATGTCGTTTTACGCAAAAATTGTAATTATCGAAAACACCAATTTAGAGTAACTGGGAAAGTTTTGTAAACAGTTTTTGGACTAATAGGAACAGTTGGGTTGGAAAATATCAGGCCGTTTTGATTAAACGTCGTTTTTACACAAAAGTTGTAATTATTAAAAATAAGCATTTACCTAAACGAAGAAGTTTTCTGAGAATATTTCTGTACTAATATAAAATTTTTGGTATTGGTAGATAATGGTTGTTTGTTTTTGAAAAGTTGAAATTGCTGAACGCCAAATGGGAAGGGTTTTGAGTAGTTTGCTGAGTGTTTAACCTTTTCACTAAAATATATTAATTTATAATTCGAATTTTATCTTCTCCACGTCAGATGATGAAATTTTGAAGTTAGTTGAGTGAGCGCACACCGAATAGTTCACACGACATTTTTATTCTCTACAAGTAATTTATTTTTTGGTATTATATTCGTATATTACACCACAAGGATATTGGTAATAATATAAATTGGTTAAAAAATTGTAACGACTGACTATTTCGAATATTTCTCTAAAAGGAATAATATTCATACATAAAGAAATTTGCTAATAATTTGCCAGTTTGTTTCAATTGCGACCTTTTTGTAAAATAAAACAGACATAAAAGCATTTATATATAGTAATAATATTGTAACATTTTTTTTAGTTCATTGCACTCAATACTAATTAGTAATACTTGTTTGTGTCTACATAGAAATGTATGGTTATGTAAAGCTTGGTCATAATGTTATATGTAAATAGAATACAGTTTTTTGTAAATAATAAGAATGGCTGGATGGGAATATTTTCTCGTTTGAATAGATGATAGATAGTTGGAGGGAGAAATTAATAATTTATATACGAAGAAAGAGACAATAGGAAAAGAAACAAAAAAATGAAGTTTTACTTATATGCTCCATCATTTTCGATCGAGGGGATTATTATGTAAATTTCAATCAATTAATTATGATGTAAAGTAAAATCTAAAAGAGCAGTGTTATTGTGGCTCAATATATAAAAAATGTATATTTTTATATTAAATTTATTAAATTAGTTTATTGTTGAAATTGATGTTTTTTTTATTGTAACAGTGTTAAGTTTTTGTTGCCTTGTATTAAGTTTTGTGTGTTAGGAAGTTTAACTAGCAACAATTTTATAACCAAACAATTGCAACATTTTGGATTTAGTTTTTTTAATAACATATTTTAGTTGTTTGTATTAGAAAACGGTTTCGAAGATAGCGAAACCTTTCATTTTACCATTCCAGATATTGGAACAAATTAAATCGATGGTGGCTGAGAAAAATACAACGGACGTAATTGAATTGGATGTCCGAAATTTTGTTCAAAAAAGTGAAAATAACTCGTCTAAAGTTCTTCGCATAAAAGTAAACGAGAAGTTGCACAAAAATAATATATTTAGCTAAATTTGTAAGTTAACGCATACAAATTCGTCGTCAATATTTGAACGTGATAATTTAATTTATTTATTTTATATAATTTTTTTGTTCTTGCATAGTTTGTCCTAAATTATTATTCTTCTTTAGCTAAATTTTTGATTTTGTGAATTACTATCCATAGTGTTTTTCCCCAGGCAGGATTCAGTATTCTTTAAAAGTCCAATAGTTTCAAAATATTGGTGCTAAGTATGTACAAACAGAGAATAATACTTGCCATAAATCGATAAAACCATACAAACCGAAAATATCCACAAAGCATCCTGGAATTCCTATATCCGTTATTGGTTTATTCTCAAGCTTCATCACGACAAGTGTTTTGGTCTCCTCTTTCAGATTATATATCGTTCGCCAAGATTTGTGAAAATTTTTTCTCAAACAATGTGACAATGTTTTTTTGACATTTTTTTCCAAAAAAAAATTGAGAGAGGGAGGGAGTTCTGGATAATTATATAATCAAAACTAGTCAGAAACTTGTTTGCATTTTGCAGTGATTGATAATCCTGTTTGTTATAGTTTTTTCTTATATAGGCCAATAGAATAACGGAAAAAGATATGGCTTACGTGTTGTTGTTCGTAACAGGTCAGAAATTTTTTTAATCTCTGGGGTAGGGTACTCACATAATGCACATGCCGAGTCCACTCACCCGGCACCTGGGAACTGGAGTTATGCAACTAAGTGTGCTTGAAATTTTTTTTTGCTTCCTTGTAAGCGATATAACTCGTAAATGGTGCACTTTAGGATACTGGTGCCATGGAACTTTTTTGTTCCTTAAATGTTTTTCTATAACTTAAAATAAAAAAAAACAAAAATAATTTGTTTTGTAGCAAATTTTTGCGAAAAAATGTCTAAAAAACGATATTTTTCAATTGAATTTAGTTGTTTGCAAATAATTGTTTATAACATAATTGACCCCTTTATCTTGTAGCAGAAACCTCAACGAAAAAAGTAAGTTTCAGAACGTTTCATTCGGCTTGACAGTTTTTGCACAATTCCATTTTGCACTTAATGCCCCTAAAAAAGTTGTTAACTTTGGGCAGGCCGCAAGGTCTGAGTTTTCATCCGATTGCAATCTGTTTGACGGGGATTGAAAGGGTTTAGTGTCAGCTTTAAATAGCATTTGTGTTGCCTATACCCATATTCAATATTAACAACAACTACAGTGGTTTGAAAAACCCGCGAAAACTCCTTAGTTGCAAAATTAAATTTCTCAACGAATTTTCCACTTAACGAGATGCGGTTTTAAAATTTGCAAATTCCTTAGAAAACCGAAGATTTAAAAAGAAACCCCTAAGATGATTTGGACCGAGGTGGCCCAGTTCGTTTTTGAAACCACGATTGTGACATTGATTTTGTAGGCCATATATCAATAGGAACCGAGAATTTCCCTACAAAATGATACTGTTGTGCTCACAAGATGCTGGGTCTGTGCCTACCCAACACGCGATTGGCTACTCTGACTCCTGCTTGTAACGTACTCTATGAAATAATAAAACGTCCTGAATAGTATACGCAAAACGTACGTAGCGACACGATGTATAATTGAGTATTATTGTAATGACAAATAAATTTAATGAAAAAGTAATGAGCTACTTATGTGTAATCATGTCCCAAATCATGTTAGAGAGGTCTATTTTCTAAAATCTGAGGTTTTCTAAGCACTTTGCAAATTTTAAAAACGCATCTGGTTAAGTTGAAAATCCGTTGAGAAATTTAATTTTGCAACTAAGGAATTTTCGCGGTTTTTTGAACCACTGTAATTGTTGTTAATATTGAATATTGGTATAGGCAACACAAATGCTATTTAAAGCTGACACTACACCCTTTCAATTCCCGTCAAGCAGATTGCGATCGGATGAAAATTCAGACCTTGCGGCCTGCCCAAAGTTAATAACTTTTTTAGGGGCATTAAGTGCAAAATGGAATTGCGCAAAAACTATCAGGCCGAATGAAACGTTCTGAAACTTACTTTTTTCGTTGAAGTTTCTGCTACAAGATAAAGGGGTCAATTATGTTATAAACAATTATTTGCAAATAACTAAATTCAATTAAAAAATATCGATTTTTAGGCATTTTTCGTAATTTTTCGCAAAAGTTATAGAAAATATATTAAGTTATAGAAAAACATTTAAGGAACAAAAAAGTTCCATGGCACCAGTATCCTAAAGTGCACCATTTACGAGTTATATTGCTTACAAGGAAGTAAAAAAAAAATTCAAGCACACTTTGTTGTATAACTCCAGTCCCCAGGTGCCGGGTGAGTGGACTCGGCATGTGCATTATGTGAGTACGCTACCCCAGAGATTAAAAAAATGTCTGACCTGTTACCGACAACAACACGTACAATCCGTAATTCTATTGGCCTAATAGTCTGAAACTATAAGCTTACTTTAAACTATTTTAAAATTTGCAATTTTTTTTAAATCAATTCTAGCTAAAAAACAAATTAAATTTTATTTAAATTATATTTAGCAGTTATTATTAGGAAATAAAATAAAAACAAAACAACATTGATTTGTTTATAAAAAAAAATTATTTTTTATTCACTATTTAATTTTATATTATTTATACATCTTTGATTTCATTTCAACAATAAAAAATTCTAGTTATATGTTCATTTCACTTAAATGTTTATACATATTTTTTTTGCCAACCACTCGGTTTTTTTTGGCATTTGAGTTTATTATATGATTATTTTAGAAAAAACAAAACTCTTCGTGAGTTAATCGTTATAAAATACAATTTATACTAAGACTTATTTCTATTTTTTCAAAACAATTTAATAATAAGTATATATTTATATACTTATTATTAAATTTTTTATTTAAATTAATTTAGGTTAATTGTTATTATTAGTTTAATTTATTTATAAGTTTTTTTTAATAAAAATCATTTATTTATTTTGAATTATTTATTTTGTGTTATTTTTTTTTAATGAAAGGGAGGAACTATTTTTATCAGACTTTTTTGTGTACTCAAAAGCTATGATTAATATTTGCTTTATAATTTTTGTTTTTAATATTTTAATATCACTCCTTAACTCTGTGAAAGCTAAATTGATATACAATCATGTGACTTTTATAGCTTTTTTAATGATAGAAAATAATCAATAAATAAAATTAAGAAATCGCATATATGTTGACATTATATCAAAATGATTGAAATATTTTAAAAAACAAAAATAATAAATAAATAAACCATTTTTTAAGAGATTTTTGTATATTTAATTTAATTTTTATAAATAATAATTATTATTTAAAATGAAAAAATATGTTTTGTTTTTTTACAAGTATTGTTTTGCTATTTTATTGTTTCTTATGCTATTATAGTTTATATAATATTAATTTTATTTAAATTAATTGGTTTTTCTGTTATATGTGTTTTTTATAATATAACATACACACGCTACATTCATAAAATAATAATTCATTATTTTGTTTCTTGACGTTGTTTTATTTTTGTTTTTTTTAATTTGTTATAAGTACTTCTACTTTATTATAAATATAAAAAAAATTGGTTTTAATTCGATTAGTTTATGGCAACAATATAAACTATAAAAAAAGGAAAATTTTAGCTTGTAATTTGGAATGGTCAGAAAATACATAAAAAACAATAAATAAATAAATAATATTTTTTGTCAGAATTGATTATTTAAAAATATATTTTTGGATTAGTATAAAACACAATAAATAATATTTGGTGTAATAATCCTGACAATAATCCTGTGACCAAATTTCACACTAAATCAAGTTAACTATAAAAAAAACCTAATTTTATTACAGGTAATAACAGATTGCACCTAAATATCGTCACATTTAATTTATAATATAATTCTCTAATTGCACAACCTATTAGTTAACTATAACATTATTTTAACTATTACACTATTTTCAGATCGACAACTAAAGCAATGTATTTGATTACCAGCTTTCAAATCAAAGCATTTAATTTGGTATTTTAATTTTATAAACTATTGCAATATGAGTCAATAAAAATTATAATAAAATAAATAAACGAACAACAAATTATTTGTGTTTGGTATAATAATAATAATTTAATTTAATGGTTATAATTCATAATTTAATGGTCTATTTCATTAATCCGAATTAATATTTAGTGTATTAAGATTAAATTTTTTATATAAAAGTTTTGATTTATTTAAATAATAATATTGTCATTATGCTGCAATTTCAATTAATTATATTACAATTGTTTAAATAATTGTAATTCGAATTAATGAAGCACATTCATAAATTAAACAATAAATACAAATTTAATCTAATAATTATAACATTAAATATTGATTGTGATAATTTTTTCTGTAGTAACTTTTAAAACTATTCTATAATAATGATACGCAGAAGACAAAATGGAGATTCAATGGGCTTTCCTTTTTTATTAATTTTATATTAACACGAGTTTTATGAAATTTTAATGGAATTTTGTGTCGGATAAAGTGTGAATTTATAAATAACGGATTTTGTGAAAAAAAGATAAGAAATATAATTTAAAAAATATATATTTTGAGTATCCTAAGATTTTTTCGATTGTATAAAATATTGTTCGAATGTTTAAGGTAAAATGATAGGTAGAAGATTACACTTTCAAATGTAGTTATGTTTAGTTTATTATTGGAGGAAAGGGTTTAAATTTTTGTCTATTACACCAAAGATTATAAATGGAACATAATAATCACTTGTGAGCAAAGGATAATAACAGTACAATCTATGAATAAAGTTTTGATTTTCATTCTTCTACCACATCATCCATTAAACATGTTAGGCCATATTTGTCTAAACTATTGTAAAAAAAATATAAATGAACTGACTAGATAACGTCTATCACTCCTAATAGTTAACTTTATTGTAATATGTTAATAAATAAACGTTTTTAATGTAATCTGATATATTGGAAACAAATGTAATACCTAATGAAAAAACAGTACACATATAAATATACTATCTAAAATACGTATAACCTAAAAACAATAAAATGGAATGAATTTATAAAAAATACAGTTAATCAAGTATTATTAACTATCTTACTAACTAATCATAACATTTTTTAAATTCTTTTAAAAATAAAAATGTTTGTTATATAAATAAATGTGTATAAATTAATATAAATATTAAAAAAACCTGCCAATTTATATGTAGAGTTTATGTTGAGGACACAAAGTAAAAAAAATTTATTACATAATAAATTTTTTTTATTTACATGCAATTAATAAAAAATTATCACGATCAATAAATTCAAAACAACATACTAATAAGTAATAGTGTAACAGTAAACGTGAATATTACACAATTTTACAATTTTCTATTAAAATCGTTTCTATATTCAACAAAAATAAAACAACACTAAAAACAAAACTAGTAAAAATTCATAATAAAAATCTAATTATATACTACAGGAAAAAGAATAAAAGAAATAATTATTCTAGAAAATTATTATTAAATTTGAAATATTTACTATTTATATTTAATCAATCAATAATTTGTTTATTTTTGAGCATCTTTTTGGCGCAAAATATTATATCATGATTTGAAGTTAAATAAATTTTTGAAAAAAACAATATTTTTATTTTTATTTTTTATATAATTTTTGAATTTAATGTGTTTGGAAGAAAGAAATGATTGTAGAATACTGGTGTCGTATTGATTTCGTTAGACTATTTCAAAATTGATGGTGATCATCTCATACACAGGAACATTTAAGAACCAATTAATTGTTCCTAACTCATTTTGTTTTCTGTCAATATAAGACCTTTGATTTTATTATTAGATCTGAACTGAAATTTTAACAACGCCGTACGTCTTGCTTACAAAATTGTCAATTTAAAAAATTAAATAAAAAATTAAGATTTTGATGAAACTCGGTAGTCGGTACATAAGTTTGGTGTGATTTCACCTAGTTTTGAAAAATGTTTGGCAAAATTGGACAAAATGGGGATAGGGCAATAGTAGTAGTTAAACGGGCAAATACCATGTACTGTTAGATTAAATATTGTTTTTCACATAAGTTGTAATTACTGAAAAGAAGTGTTTTGGCTAAACGGGGAAGTTTTCTGAACTGAGTTGGGTTGGAAAATATGAGCTCGCCTGTTGTAATTTATTGTAAAAAAGCGTTTGGCTAACTGAAGGCAATTTCTGGACTTAAGCTAGAAACACAACACGGGCGAAATCGTCCGACAACGACGTTAGTAACATTAGAATACACAGGATACATACATTTCAAACACAACTACAGCGATAAAAGAAAAAGTTTTTTTCGTCGGAGAAAATTTAGATTCTATTTCTAATTTATCGTCGGCGATGATTATTGCCAGATATCAATTCTATTTTTATTTGGCTGCAAGGGTAATTTTTAATGTTATTGTGACAGTACCGCCAAATGAAAAATATGATTTTCTAATGTTTTTCGCGTTTCTCAAGTTGTAATCGTTTTGTTTTGAGTTGTCAACTGAATTTGCAGTTTATGTTCAAAGTTCGGTTTTATTTATTTATATATTTTCATAATTTGTATTTTGTATTTTATTTTGAAAATTAGATATTAGTAGAAAAATTATTAATATTTATTTATTAGTAAAAATTAGTTATTTTTAAAATTGAAATTTGTGAAATTCATTTTGACAAAGAACAAAGTGTTTTAGTTTATGCAATTTTATTTTTGACAGATTTTCACGCTGACGCCTTTGTTGTGGTTACAACAGCGAAATTGTAGACGTTTTTTTATATCGTCCGTGTTGTGTTTCTACCTTTATAATAGAGCTTATCACATTCATATTTAATTTGTTTTTTTTTCTCTTTCTCATTTTGTTCCATGGTTATAATAACATCGTCATAAACTTTATTTATTTAACTTGTTCTCAGAGAATAACTGAACACATTCAACACATAAGAGTAACTGTAAATTAAAATACAAAGAAATTTGATATTATTCTCAATTTCGTGAGAATCTAAGTTTAAGGATAAAACAACACACTGTACTTCAGCCTTATCAACGAAAAAGCCCTTCAATTCTCTAGATAGAAAACTAAGTAAAAATTTAACAAATAGTTCTATTGTTTAAGAAGATATGAGTGAGAAACGCTTAAATAATTATTTTCGACAAACGGCTGTAAAATTTAACTTTGCTGCCGCTAGGAAGAAGGTTAAAATTTTTCCTTTTTGACATATAATATAATCAATGTAAAGCAACGTAATTTTTTAAGTGAAAACTTCTTTAGTATCGTTGTGATTTTAAACTGGATGAAACGAAATTTTAACAGTAAAAAGAGACAGTGAATATTTTTTAATATTTTCCTTTTTTACTTATTATTTTGGTGGTATTGTATTATGTATGTTATTATGTTGAAAAAAAAAATTTATTATGAAATTTTAAATTTTATTTGGTTATGTTTATGTTTAGAAGACAATAAATTTATTTTTGTATTGTTTTTGTAATTTTATTAGAAAAAATAGATAATATGTAATAATTCATAAAATAAAGCGTAGTTAGTTGATAAGGTAAGTATTGAAAAACTGTTTAATTTTTGTATAAAAGAAAATATTTTATGTTTTTTTTGTAAGAATTTTATTAATATTATAAATTTTACGCAATTTCGGTGTAGCCGTATGTAGTCTAATAAAGAAATGGATTAATGTCGATTTTATGTTAAATAGATTATTAATTATGAAAATAAATTTTTACAGGCTTCAAGATAATGAGACGAATGTAAAATTTCGGGAAGGGATACTGCGTCAATTACTGTTTTTGATCTTGTTGTTCATACAGTGCGAATGAAACACTGTATTCCAAAGATATATTGACCATATTAAGACCAAAGTATTTATTTCATACTTTAGTTACCATAAGCCTCTTGTATCATTTATCGAAAATGTAAGCTCTGAGTCTGAATAAATTTATGTAATATATACGAATAAAATGTAAAATAATTATTAAACTTTGTATCACTATGATCATGACTAAAACCAGCAATTATCCTCTTCCCGAAATTTTACATTCGTCTCATTATCTTGAAGCCAAAATTTTTGAAGATTTCACTTAGCTACCACGTGTGAATTGCACACTTGTCCCGATTTTTTTTTACGGCGGCGGTAAAGTAACTTTTATATTTTTACGGTGGCATTTTAGTGTCACCATATTTTTACGGCTGCAGTAAAGTAACATGTTGTGTTGAAAAAACTAATCACCACAGGTGTGAAGTGAATTTCAGCCCTAGCGACTTGTTTCTATGACTAACGTTTCGGGCAATAAATTTTCACTTTACACCCTTGGCACATAAATAACTATTTTGAGCTAATTAAGAAGTGTTATATAATAGGACACACTTTTTGTCTTTTTTCGTACCGAAAATTATAAAAACCAAAAAAAATTATTTCAGTCATATTTCTATTTAAAATTTGAATTACTCTACACGGTGCTACGTATACCCTGAAACGACAATATCCGACTACACGCATTTAACTTTGATCTTTGAACTGTTTCCCGTTGTTGATTAGGATTGGGTTAAATCAAACGCTAAGGACCGACATTCAAACCAAGCTATCATACCATCTTGTGTCGTTAGTATTTTTTATATATAAAAGAATGAATTTGCCTCGTTTTATTTTATTATCAATTTTCAAATCTGAAACAATTTTAAAATATTATAGAATACCTTAGCTCTAAGAGTTTCGTCAGTTCTGCCATTTTCAAGACCGAAAGTTCAATTTTATTGAACTTCACAAGATTACAAATTTGTAACACAACAAAATCTCTGAAAAAAACCAAAAACGGGCATTTAGTTTTTAATTAGATATAATCAGAAGTTTAGGCTATTTACGTTTTATTTGTTGCAATAAAATAATTATTATTGTATAATACATACATACCAGTCTACTATTATCAATAACAAGAATTTGGTATTACTACAACGAACGAGAAAACATATTGGATCAAAGTGTTTGTATGACTATTCAGCTAACCAATTGTTGCCATCAGTCTAAGCAAGCAGGACGCAGCAAATAAATTTAAAATATCGCAACTGTATAAGCTAAGTACGGTTATATACGTGCAGCAAATTGTTATATGCAACAGACAATAACAAAAACCATTCAAATTCAATTCCAATTGTTAGAGACGAGAGAAATAACATCAGTTTGTGAATTTGATATGTTTTTATTGACATTTTCAATAGAATCAGAGACATTTCGTTTTTGTTTAGGAAAACGAGAAGTAGGTTTTTTTGAGTGAAAAAGGAGAGTTGATCCCTAATGTTCATCGAAACATTTTGTATTTTTTGTACAATTAAAACAAATTTTTATTAAATAAATTTTTATAAAAAAAATAAACCAACAACCAGCAAAGCTGTAGTATTCCTAAATAGGAATATACATATATGTCCTAACGAACCTCCAAACTACACAATGTAGTTTAACATTAATTAAACGAACAGAACCATACGGAAATATCATAACAAAATCTATTATAATTCAATCTTATAAACCACCCAAAACCCAATTTCATCATAAGATACAACAATCATTTCTAAACATTATAAAATTGTTTGTTCAGAAGTTTCCATATACATTTTCTCTGAATCTCAATTTCAGCATAAAAACATTATTTCATCATCCTATGAAATAAACTAATAATTCGTATATATACAACCTTTTCTATAAAACCAAAACCCTCATCTCAGCAGTTTCTACAAAGTCAAAGTAAACATGTTAAAACACGTTTCAAACATATACATATTCCCATAAATATTCAATTCAATTATTGAAATAATACTTCGCAACAATGTATAGAACCAATATACATTTTTCGAATATCCAAAAACTTTCCAGTAACAAATCAAAAATGCCTTATTTCAGCAATTTCCATAATATAAAGTATAAACCAAATTCTAATTAAAATAATCCAAACCAATATACATTGGGAAAACTATCAAAAAACTTTCCATTAATAAACCAAAAATACCTTATTTCAGCAATTTCTATAATATGAACCAAATTCTAATCATAATAATCCAAACGAATATAAATATTTCTAAAAACCATTAAATCAAATTTCAATTAATTTTCTATGTGAAACGGAAATCCATGCAAAAGTGGCATTTTCCTATTCCCATTCATAATTTCATTAATAAAACTATTAATGAAACAATTTTCTGATTGGTTGAAAGAATTTAAAATTTATGATAAATACTATCGAAAATTGAAGCAAGAGAGACAAGTAATTAATAAACTTTTAGTGAAAACAGTCTTAAACTGCACCGCGAACCACGGGGGTCCAACCTAATGGACCCCAAAAAGTTAGTCTGAAGTCCGAGTTTTTAAACACCGAAATATCGCCCGTCGAAGATATAAAAAACGCGAAATAGTTACAAGTTTATTAAAAAATATATTGCCAATAGTGAAAATTATTAAGAAAAGTGAAAATTATTATTTGATTGAAAATTATTTAGAAAAGAAAATTTAATTTTAATAAAAAATATTTCCAATAGTGAAATTTATTATTTTATTGAAAATTATTTAGAAAAGAAAATTTAAATTTAATAAAAAATATTTCCACTAGTGAAAATTATTATTTTGTTGAAAATTATTAAGAAAAGGAAATCTAAATTTATTAAGAAAAGGAAATTTAAATTTATTAAAAAAATATTTCCAATAGTGAAAATTATTATTGTATTAAGAAAACTAAATTTATTAAAAAATTATTTCCAATAGTGAAAATTATTATCGTGTTGAAAATTATTAAGAAACGAAAATTTAAATTTATTGAAACATATTTCCAATAGTGAAAATTATCATTGTAGAACCACCATAGTAGAAGAAACTGGTGGACGTGTACATCTACAATTGGCACAATCAATCACTTGAGACTATACAATTAGTCCGGGTGGTCACCTGTACCTCTACAAAGCTTTTTGTACTCTTATTGAGTTAACATTGGTCCTTTGAGCCGGGTTTGTTGTTTTACTGATTTCGAATTGTACATTCTGAAATTATAAGGCAGCCATCATCAAAAATTAAATTAATTAGTATTCAATAAAATAAACACCACTTCTGGTCCTTCGACCCGGATCTGAATCAGCGACCTATGTTAACTCAATAAGAGTTTTAAAAAAGCTTTGCTGATGTTTTTTTTATTTACTGATACAGAAGGATATAATATTGAGTCTAGCTTTACTATAACATTTCATTGTAAAGCAGCGGTTTCCAAACTTTCTGATACTGTGACCCACATAAGAAAAAAACAAAAATTGGCGGCCCCCTTATTAGATAAAACAATAAAATAATATAAGCACATTTTCAAGTTGTAAAAAGTAATGTATTCATAGAATAAAACCAAACGAAAATTAGTAAAAATTTAGTATATTTATTGAAAAAATTTAATGTGATGGATGAGCTTGTTTGTTAGCACAAAGTTTCTCAAATCGTGGTGTTATTGTTGAAATAGCCACCCGAAGTTCTTTTTCCACTACTAAACGATTTCGATATTTCGATTTCATGGCTGCTAAAGCAGGAAATCCAGTTTCGCATAAATATGATGTTACGAATGGTAAAAGCACTATTATAGCTCTGTCCGACAAAGCAATTTAATCTTTTTTTCGTTCCACCCAAAACTGAATTAAAGTTTTACTATCAAATTCCTGTTGCAATGAAGTATCGCAAGATATTTCAATCAATATGTAAAATTAATATCTTTGTAAAATCAATATCGTTGAAATAATCATTGAAAATCAAACTTACTCAAATTTGCTTTGATCTACTCTACCTCGAACAAGTTGTGTAGTTGAAAAGCAGTTTATTGTTCGATTTTATTTAAATCAGTTATAGTTTTGTTTTGGTATTTTTAATAATAAAATGGACCAGTCAGATCTAAATATCAGCCCAAAATAAAAAATTTTGTTAATAATAAAATTGTGTGGTTTCTTTTGCAAATTTTTCAAACTTTTGGCGTTCCAAAAAAATAAAATATTTGAAAAAGTTTTGTTAGCTCGTCTTGAAACTTTTTTAACTGCCAATGAAATAATTCATCCTCAGCAATTTGGTTTTACAAGTCGGTCAAGCACTTTAACTGCTTGTGTTCATATGATAGATTTTGTACAAAAAAATATTAGTAATGGTCTTTATGTTGCATTGCTTTTTGTTGATATATCTAAAGCTTTTGATTCCATTGATCATGAATTATTGCTTCAATGCTTATTTGATTTAGGAATAAAAGAGCCAGATATTAGCATTTTTCGATCATATTTAAGTAACCGTATGCAATTTGTGCAAATTGGAGATACAAAAAGTGACTTGAAGCTTATTAAATCTGGTGTCCCTCAAGGTTCTATTTTGGGACCAATTTTATTTAATATAATGATTAATGGCGTGTTTGATCTTTCTCTTAAAGGAAAAGCACAGTGCTATGCAGATGATTCTGCGTTCATGTATGCCTGCAAAAATCATACTGACTTGATTCCAGCTATTCAGGAAGATCTTTTGAAATTAGATTCATGGTTCAATTCGATTCGTTTAAACATAAATATAAATAAAACTAAATTCATGCTATTTAAATGTTCTGATTTAATTAATAATTTACCTATGCTTCATAATAATGTAATTGAATCTGTTGAAATTTACAATTACCTTGGCCTAACAATCGATTTTAAATTAAATTGGGAGAAACACATTCAAAACACCACAAAAAAAGTTTCACCTTTAATATTTGCTGTGAAAAGAATTCGTCATTTGGTTAGCCCAAATACGCTATGGTCCATTTATCATGCCCATTTTGTTTCGCATTTGATTTATCTAAATCCTTTATGGAATTCTGCTACACAATCAAGGATTCACTGTTTAGAAGTGCTTCAAAATAGAATAATAAAAACCATTAGGTTCCTGCCGAACTTACATCCAACAATAAAATTGTATGACCATAAAATTATTCCCCTTAGAAAAATATGTAAATCAGAAACATTAATATTTATATTTAAACTTAAAAATAATCTTATTAAAAATAATATTATATTAAGAAGAGCTAATGAGATCCACCATTATCAAACACGTAGAAATGCAGATTTCTTTATTGATTTCAGAAAACTAAATGTAGGTAGAAGTTCAGTTTTGTTTTCTGGCTTGGCTGATTTTAATGCACTTCCTACTCCGTTAAAGATGGAAACATCTTTAACAAAATTCAAAATTAATGCACGACTTCTTTAATTTTTTCTAAATGTTGAGATTATGCTTTTGTTTTCATAAATACTTTTCTTAACACTAACTGTCTATTATATTTTAATCATATCTTGTTTAATTTAATTCTACTATTTTTATTATTTTACTCTAATTTACTAATTGTACTTCTGTTTTGTTGATCTTAATTTGAATTAATTGTTACTATTTCAAGGCTTTGCCTTTTTGTAACATGAAATGTTTAAATAAAGCAAAAAAAAAAAAAAAAAGTTTACTAAGCCAAAGATTCCTTGAATCGACTACTGTTGAGACCGATTTAAACACACAGTTTAACTGCACAATAAATAGTGTGTCGTCATTACGAAGTAAAATTTAGAATGCATTTAGGGGATTTTTACGACACCTACAACATTTTGTTTTTTAATTGAAGAAATATTGGTTCTTTGGCTAATATTTTAATATAAATCTAATTATATTTGATGTTAAGCCAATCTTTTTATTTTAAATTTTTTATTATAATTTATTTGGTTATTTATTGGTTTTTTTCTAGAAAACTTTTTCTTGGAGTGCTTAGTCATTTTTTTAAAAAAAAATGTGTTTCTTATTTTAATGCTAATTTATTTTTTTTAAAGCGTTTTTTTTTTTGTTTTAAAATGTTTTCTTCTTAAGTTTTATATTTAGTATATAAACAAATTTATAGTTGTTTTTTTTTTAATTTTTAAAAATATTTTTAAAAAGTTTTAATAAATTATCGTCCTTGATAATGGTTCAATTAAAAGAACCGAAACGAGCTTGTTGGACAAAATGAATAAATTATAATAAAAAAATTTAAAATAAGAAGATTGGCTTAACATCAAAAATAATTAGATTTATATTTATAATAATTTTACTAACTACAAGTTTAAATTTCATTACAATTGGTTAGTTGAGATGGGTTATATTTAATTTAATTAAATTAAGTGAAATCTCAACACATAGTTCCAAAAAAAAATAAAAATAAACTTGCAAAAGAAAAAAGAAAGAAAACAATTGAAGATCTATTTCTTCAGTTTTTGACACAATATTTCGTAAAAAGTAATCTTCAATTATATTGTACGATTTAACTTTAGCATACTTTAGTCGAGAAAATTTACCATATCTGTACGCCTATTCCGACATTTCCCTGGGAATTGGGAATTGAGAAAAAGTGCAATAAATGAAATAAAGAAATATTTTTTAATACGAATTTGTTATTTCCCGCGACACGGAATACTAGTTATGAAAAAATTGCTATAATTTATTTCTCAATTCCTATTTCACGATGTACCGGAATAGGGCTACTGGGATATGTTTTAAACTTTATTTAAACATCGCCGAGAAGGGACTGAGTATTTTAAGAAATGTTAAATGTTTATAGAGGTTGTTGGAAAGCTTAATGGTTAAGACTTAAGTATTAGGATTTCAATTCGGAGACACTGGTTAGTTTTTCCAGTGAAGAACAAGGTCAGGAAATTTGAAAAAATCGATTTTTTTGTATAGCTTTAAAGGATAGACATTTAAAAATAGTTCATCGAAAGGATTGTTCAAAATTAGACTTATTTTCGGAGTTACTGTGGCTTTTGTGACGGGACAACTAAACCGAAGCTTACGTATTTCTTCCATGCTCCATATATATGTTAATGAAAATCTATAATACGAAGTGCATTATAACGTATTTTGTTGTACTTATTACATGTTTAGTCTTCAATTCAGTATAAGTACTATTATCTGAGTTATAATGTCGAAACTGTGTCTCAAACTTTAAACGCATTGTTACGGTTATAACAAAATCATAACGAAATACAACATAAAGTTCTATTTGTGTTATTATGGTTTTCCATATTATTCACTGTTTGTGTGCTTTTGTCACTTTTGAATTAAAATGCAATATTTAAAAATATAGTTTTTACTGTTTATTTTTTTATTTTATTAATAATAATATAAACTTCCTTATAGTAACAATTTGAATTTGATTTTTTATTTATTTTATTGAATATCGATTTCGACTTACGTCATCCTCAGTTCTTAAATTATTATTCTAGAATAATAATTAAAGAACTGAGGATGACGTAAGTCGAAATCGATATTCAATAAAATAAATAAAAAATCAAATTCAAATTGTTACTATAAGGAAGTTTATATTATTATTAATAAAATAAAAAATAAACAGTAAAAAGTATATTTTTAAATATTGCATTTTAACATAAAGTTCTATTTAGTTCTACATACATGAAACACTCTGTACAAAATTAAGAAAGCATATTACATATTTTCATATTTTCTAATTACATTAAAAACAATTTTGTGTAATAATTTATATATTTGTGAATTTGCAAATTTTTAGAGCATTTGGATGAATTTGTTGAATTTATCTAACAAATAATAACATAACATTTTTATAAAATGTGTCTTATAATTATACAGCTTCATGGCTAACAAAAGTTTAAATAAATAAATAAATGTTCATACCGATGATGACATCAATGATTGATTGAAGATTATTAAAACAAAAGAAAATGGATCAAACGAATATTATTGTTGCTGTGTACAGTTAAGAGACAAACAAAAATAATTTCTTATTTTGTTTAAGGGAACATTCCGAATCAAAAATGTTTAGAATAACGATCGATTGATCGATTTTTCTAGATTCAAAGGGATAGTAGTTAAGCAAGATTTTCTAGAAAGAATTAATTGATTGTAAACGAAACGGTGTATCGTGCATATGAAACCGTGTAAATAGAAGTACATAAAATTATTTTTTGTAAATAAAGTTTCAAGTGTTATTTAATAGAAATATCTTGTGTATTAATTTGCACGGTATGTATACACTGGAAATGGCTACAACCAACCGTTGCAGTTTCTGAAGCTATTCGAAGAATATTCTAGATAGGAATATTGTTGCTGCACTTTTTTTCTGTTGTTGTGGAACAATAGCAGTGTTGTATACGTAAAAAAACCTGAGTTTTTACTTCAAATCAGCGATTATATCCAAAAAGTTATTTGAGAATTACATTTATCGAACTCAGAGTAATACCAATTCGAAGTAAGGTTAAACAAGGTGACATTATTTTTCTACTGAAACTACTTTTTTCGAGTTGCTCGACATGATACCTCAAGTTCTACTCAAACCATTCACTTGAAATACTGTGGAAATTTGTTTGTATATCACTCTATATCCCTTGGATTTGAAAACAAAACAGTAGAAAAAAAATTTTTTTTTTCAACTGTCGCCAAAATTATAATTTTAATTCGGAGTGCAATGGAATCTCAAATTTTGTTTATAAATTATAAACAAATAAATCGTAGCCATTTTTTTAATTTTTTTCCAAGTGCGGCATCATAGCGACATCTTTTTTAATGAAACAAAACATGTCTGGAAAGTGGTTAGGAAATATGTGAGCATTTCAGTCAAAAATTAATCAGTTCCTTTTTTGGTAAACATTTTTTTTATCAATATATGGAAAAAAATAAAATCGAAGTTGATTTCAAGATATTTATTACGATGAATATTTTATGTGTAATGTATGTGTAATAAATGCAATCATATGGAAATACACATATAAATACCAAAAAAATTTATACTTTTGAGCACATGTAAAAAAAATAGAATTACAGACTCAAGCAAATTCTATAGCGGCACCTTGAATTACAAAAAAAAATTCTTTTTAACCAAACCAATAGCGCACACCAGTTGCACAATCACTTCATATTCTAATCTTTTAACCTAAAATCATTTTGCTATTAAAATAATAAACAAAACTTATCAAATAAAATTTTAAAAATTAAAATAAACCCGAAAATTATTTGAAAATAAAAACGAAATCTTAAAACTTGCACATTTTTTAGTTAATTTTAAAAATAATAATATAAAAATATTGTTAAACAAAATTAAGAAAAGGATTTTTATAACGCTTAACTTTTAAATGACAATATATCCCATTTTTAATGTATGCCGGATTCTTGTATTATCCTTTTATTTTTTTGTTACTATTAATGAATTTTGATTAAAACTATTTTTGTTTGTTTTTGTTGTTATTAATTTGATCAAACTATTTTTTACTGTTGTTTTTGTCCTAGAGGTATAACAAACCCGTTACCAAGCGGCTTATTTGCTATATCACTCTTATTGTTTAATTTTTGATATTCTGTATTATTGAAATGTTTACTTAATCCTCCACCACTACCAACAATATTATGTCCACTTCCAGAACCAAAAAATGAATTACGAAGATTACCAAAACTCTCACCAAATCCTGAACCATTACTTCTCCCAACTCTACTACTTAATCCGCCACCTCCAGCTTCTAAACTATATCCAGCTCCTCCTATGTCTATTTTTCTTCCTTCGTATATATCATTACTACGTTCTGATGTTGATAATGTTAGATTTAAACTATTTTTGTCATCCCCTTTGCTTATGTTTGAAAAAACACCACTGCGTTCACTTTGAGATGATGGTACTATATAATTGTTTAAAGTGAATATACCAGAACCCATTCCACCACTTCATGTCGGAATGGTTTATAGTTTATATATATTTTTGTATTTGTTTTTAATTTTTTTTATTCGAAAGAAAAATAGGAAAATTTATAATTTAGTTTTAAAATTATAATAAAATTATTTTTAAAATTTAATTTTTTTCTAAATAATATTGTCTTAAATCTAGAAAAAAAAATTAAAACAATAAATAAAATAAATTAATTGTAAATTATTAGATTCGGTAATTATGTTTTACTATTTTTTGGTATAAATTATAAATAGATATCCACATATTATATCAAAACGAATATAATATGTAGTTAGTTTTTGTAATTAAAAAAAAAATAAAATATAGGTGGGAATTGATAAGTATGGAGTTTTTATTATTACTAAACAGTAAACAGATCAAAAAAATTCTATTGATAAACTGTTTTTTAAAGTTAATTTTGGAATGATTACTTCAATAATAACCGAAAATCTAACCAAATGTTTTATTGTTTTTATAGTTTAATGAATAATGCAAATAATTTACTTTATTTCATAAAAATAATAATAATGAAAAATGATAAAAATAATAATAAAAAAACATGTAGAAATAAAAATATGAATCGCGGATGCCAATCACAAATGAAAATTTAAAATAAAAAGTAACAATAACTAATTATGCCGATTAGGAATAGATAAGTAATAAAAAAAAAATTTAATAATTATACTAAATTTTGAAAAGTTTATATAATAATAATAAAAAAAAATACAATTTTGTTCACGCTCAATGATTACCTAAAAATGAAGTTCTCACCTTAACGGCGAGTGTGTTGACCTTATTCTTGGGAGTGGATCTTCCTCTTCATGTGCTAAATGACTATCATTTCTATCAAATGAATAATTATCAGGATCTACATCCGAACTAAATACTTCTTCGTGTCGTAATGGCGTTGTTACATCATCCAATGTGGCTACTATTTTGATTTAAAAAATTTTAATTTAGAAATTATTTTAATAAGTTATAAAAAAATAATTTACAATTGAATAACTTGTTTTTAAATTTACGTGACTTTCATTGCCAAACAAACAACAAATAAATACGACATAATAGTTATTTATGTACCAAGGGTGTAAAGTTATAAATTTCAGTCCCAATTGAGAATTTGTAGGCCGAGACGTTAGTCGAAATTAACTTTAAGCCTATGGTGCACACAACATTTTTTACACTTCCTATTATTTATTAATTTTATGAGAAAAATATGCTAAGATTTTAACAAAAAGAGGGCGTAGAGTAACAATAAAAGGGCGTAAAGTAATGAAAAAAGGGTGTAGGTAGAGTAAACCGTTCGGAAAAAATGTTTTATGCCAACCTTAAGGAAGCGTAAAATAGTTCATTATGTATAGGAAGTGTAAAATAGTTATTTATGTACCAAGGCTGCAAAGTTATATATTTCAACCCGATTGAGAATTTTTAACCGAGACATTAGTCGAGGAACAGCTAGGGCTGAAATTAACTTTACACTTGTGGTACATACAATATTTTTACACTTCTTCAAGAGGGCGTAAATTAATAAAACAAGGGCGTAAAGTAATAAAAACAGAACGTAAAATAACAATAAGCGGACGTAAAGTAATCCGTACGAAAAAAAATTTTTTTACACAAAATTAAGGAAGCGTAAAATAGTTCATTATGCAAGGAAGTGTAAAAAATAATTTACTCAATAGCAATAACAACGCGAATAATAAAAAATATGTCGGAAAAAAAATTATTATAAAATAAAAACGTACATCGAGCGAGCATTTGCGCCACCAATTCTTGTCCTTCATTCGAATGGTAGAATGATACATTACGAAAGTTAGGATTTGCATCATCAAGTAATATTGAAACTATATTCAAAAAACTAGGACGTGCACTCGGACGGTGTTGCCAGCATCTTCGCATCATATCGTATAAAATATCGGGACAATTTTCTGGACGTTCCATAACACCGCCATCAATAACATAACGTAACACTTGATCGTTTGATAATCCCTACAGAGGAACAAATTTATATTTTGAGCTAAGTAAATCAAATAAATTTAATACCTGATACGGTTGTGATGCTAATGTTGCCATTTCCCATAATACAACACCAAAACTAAATACGTCACTTGCACTAGTAAAAACCCCATCTTTTAAACTTTCAGGCGCCATCCATCGTACAGGTAGCAAACCTTTTGTTCCTTTGCGATAGTAATCCGTTTCATAAATATCTCGTGTCATACCAAAATCACCTATTTTAACAGTTAAATCTTCAGCAACCATACAGTTTCTCGCAGCTAAATCTCGATGTACAAATTTTTTAGCAGAGAGATAGGCCATACCATCTGCAATTTCGATGGCCATCTAAAAATTAAAAAATTTATTTGAAACAAGGTGAACCATTATAATTTAAATATTTATAGTTACTTGTAATATTCTCTTTAGTGTCGGTGGCTGAGATGGAGGTCGTTCAGTTTTTGCAGCTTCAGCATCAGGTCTATGTGATCTTAAATATCCTTTTAAATCTCCATTGGCCATTAGTTCCATAACAACCAGTGTAGGCTGTCCACATGAAACAACCCCCAATAATCGGACAACATGATTGGTGTCAAATGCTTTCATCACGCTAGCCTCTTTCAAGAAGTTTATTCTTTCGCGATCTGTGGCATTTTCATTTACCGTTTTTATAGCACAAGGCATATCTTTCCCATTTTTATGTAAATCTTTTATAATTCCCTCGTAAACCATACCAAACGATCCTTGTCCTAACTCACGACTTTTTGTTATATCATCACGAGGAACTTCCCATTCATCCGGTGTGTACTGCATACTAACATACTCTGGATTAACAGACGCTATAATTTTCAAATCATTTACCGGAAGATATTTTCTACGAATGAAATATGCAACAAGCCCAAATACTAATAGTAAAACAAAAACCAGGACAACAATAATTATAACTAGTGATGACTTCGTATTCATTTCCTATAGAACAAAATAGAATTAGAAAATGAATTAAATTAATTGTAATATTTTCATTTCTACATACAACATAAATATATTTCTTTTCAGAATAATAACCATCTCCAGCTAATGAAGTTGCCATTACTTGAACACTATAATTTCCTGTTTCTAGTTTTGTTATTAGATAGGTTTTGCTTTGATTCAAAAACATTCGATGTGTGATACAATAAGCTTGAGGTTTAGAATTTTCAACGTCAACTCGTTGGTATCGAATAGTGTATGTTACAATAAAACCATTTGGACGTTCTGGTGGAGACCATGTTAATCTAGCTGTCCCAGAGCTTTGATTCCCTTGATCAACCATCACTTGTAGATTGTAGACATTATCAGCCGTTTCTTAAATAATCAATTATATGTTGTTAGTATTAAATATTTCACATAAAATAATTAAAAATTAATTATATAAATGGACAAATAAAGATAAATTTAATATAATAAATTTATAAATGGTTTGTTTAATTATTTTTTATGATTAATAGTGAACGTAAAATATGATTTTACTAGATATTAAATTGGTGACCTCTACGAAATGATATTTTAATCGCCAGCATGTTAAAGTTAATAACAATGTGATTTCAAACGCAGTAAACGTAAAACCGTTTTTTGAGCTAACAAAAATACTAAGACCCATCGTCCAACTACGTGGATACAATGACGTTTTGATGGGCAACTTAGATTCATAACAAGTCAAAACGCACTTCTCCTAAAGTTTTCGTCTCCTAAGCTCTCGACTCTTGTTTTCGCATCTCCTTACGTACAGTATTACGTATATCTCTGCAACCTCCATAAGAAGGTCTCTTTCAGATCATTAGCCGCGATGGTAAAAATTTCGTCATTGACCGTAAAGGTTAACACATTCGAGTGATTAAAATCGACATCGATTAAAATCTTGCTTTAGTGAACAATCTCCAAACGCCTTCTTCGAGTAACAATTGTAGTCGCGCAGACGAACCATCTTCCATTAAGGTAAACGTTCATCCCACTCTTCCGGAAACATCCTCGCCTTCCCATTCCACCTCTGAGGAAGCGAGGAAACCCGACGCAAAGGCAAATGTTCTAGCCAGGAAAGTCAAACTCCACTCCGTTCCCCAAACACATTATTTTAACCCAACAAACGCAAACATAGGGCGAACATAGCTTTAATAGGCGAACATAGCTTTAATAATTTTTTGCGATATTGTTGGTAATGCCTAGGTAACAATTCTAAAAAAGTGAAACAAATATTATTCATACTTGTGTGGCGATAAAAAAGTTTCCTAAATTTTTAACATGTTATAGATCGTTAAGCAAAAAGAACTGAAAAAGGAGGAATTCCTAAATATATATTCTGCTATAAAAAATAATAATAAAAATAAAATAAAAAATTTTCACTATAAAGGAGTAACTTAATAATCTAAAACAATTAAAAATCTTTTACTTATACTTAATTGATTATCAAAGTGATAAAAACATACAAATTACAAACCAGTGAAAATAAAATTGTGGAAAACCATATTAATATACATATTCTTAACAAGCCTAGGAAAACACAATCTACTGAGACACACAACTGGAAATAAGTGCTTCTATCAAGGAAGATTAAAAATGTTTCCCAAATGAGCTAGTATATGTAGTGTACACTAGCTCAGTTGGGAAACGGAATCACCTGTATCCAATGTTTAATCTAAAGTTATCAGAGCAGCTATGGATATAAAACGAATTTTTGGATTACTTTAATTACTTTAGTCCAATTAAGCTGGACTTAAGCGAAAGTAATCATCTTTCATATCTCTTCCCAATTTGAACACATGTTGGTTTGTTTGCGTTATGGACTTTTGATCGTTTGCCTATTAAGGACTTTTGACAGTTCTTTGTGTGTTCCGTAAATAATTTATTTGGAGGTTTTAGCAGGAAACCCTATTTTGTTTTCATAGGCAATCTTAAGCTGTTTTTTGAAGTTTTAACTGCGACATGCTCAACAAATTTACACCAATTGAATGCAGTTTATTCCATCAAGAAGGATCTATCTTGGGAGACAAATGTACTAGGCACAACGGACAACAAAATCCATCAAGATCACATAGTTATTCCTTTAATACTAGTATATTAAAAGAAAAACAATTAAAATGTGTATGCCTTAGATGAGCAAAAATCAGAGTTTAAAACGCTCCTTATATAATTCCTTTACTCCGTTATTTCAGAGCGACTAACATAAAATAAATATAACACTCCTAAATACAGGAGTAAAAGTAATAAAATATCGTTCTTACTCCGATATTGAAATCAACATTTTCTTTCAAATACTCGAACATTTAATTTTTGCTTCGTAATTGATGCTTTCCAAAGTAAAAAGTGAATAATTTTTGAGAATGTTTTATTTAATTTTTCGTGTATTTTTATAAAAATATATAAAAAGGATGACGAAAAGGTACTAATTTTCTTCTTTTGCAAATACATAAAATTAATAAAATAACTAGTGGGGTGGGGGTGTGACCATAGGGGCCACGCCAGGAACTTCCCGTAAGATTACAAACAACCAGTTACTGGATAAGGTATACTAAAATCCCAAACATAAAAAAAAATTATACAATATAATTTAACTGCATTGTTCAAAAATATTGTTACGTTTTTCCAACCTTACTTCGAATTGGCCTAACTCACAATTCGATAAACGCAGTTCCCAATCTCTTTCTGAGTTCGATCACTGATTAGTTAGCAAACACACCAGGTTTTATTAGGTATTCAACTCCTTAATTGTTCCACAACAACAGGAAACAATACAGCGCACAATATTCCTAACTAGAATATTCTTCCAACAGCTTCGAAACTCCAACGGTTTATTGTGGAAATTTCCAATTCACAACGTTCAAAGTATTTCTATACTCAATAAAACTTAAAACTTTATTCACTAATTTAAAGATCACTTTTATAATTTTAACTTCACAATCGCAGGTTTAAAATAAAACTAATTAAAAACTACAAAAGGTAATTTCCTTATATACATTCTGCCTAATCTCTAGAAATTTCGCGGTCACTTTTTAGAAACCTTGAGAAAATATTAGAATATTCGATTATTTTACGTTACGTTGATTTGATTCATTAAATCATTTGTTTTGTGTAGACCTTAATTCTAAGAACAAGTACAACAACAACAACACTATTCATTTCATTCACTTTCTGTTGTGTTTTGTTGATTTTATTTTCCTGGAAGTGACCGTAATCGTCTAGATTTTTCTGTACTCGTAACAATATGTTTTATAGAACATAAATACAAATAAAAAACGAAAAATTACAAAACAAACATTAAATCAAATTTGAAAAAAAAGTCAACAAAAAGTGAATATTAGCTCAATTAGGGTTTTTAAAACCTAAAATATGCAAAATTAAGATTTATTTATTATACGACACATCAATTATAATAATTTAAATAAAATTTGAATGTGTATGTGTAATCATATTTAAATTTAATAACATACTAACACTCAGACTGCAAACTAAAATAAGTTGTCTAGACCGATTCAGAAGATATTGAAAGGTGAAGATATCATTAAAATGTTAATATCAAAAATGATCTCCAACACAACAGTCAACAACCTAACCTATTGGTAAGATAAAAGGTCAGTATTTGTTTGATGAACACCGACCACTATATACAAGACACCTCAAAAGCAAATTTGTTCTATATTTCTTCTATGTTAACTGAAACATTTTACCAAAGATTCGTCAATGGCTGTTGTTGTGATATATTTAAAAGAATAAGATAAAGCTAGTTGCAGAAGATACAAAAACCTTATGCTCTAAGTTTCAACAAAATTGAATGTCAGGACTGAGTGTTATTGAAGTTGAAAAAAACAGTTGTTCAACGATCCACAGATATCCTCCCCGACTCCTTTGCCAAATTTTGAAAAACCTCATATTTTCTATATTCAAATAAACCCGAATGCGTTTGCAGCTCATTTTAATTCAAAAGTTTCATCAAGATCTCATGCGTTTGCGTAACGAAAATAACAACTATTTTTCAAATTTTCTTTAAAACTCAAAAAGTAAGATAGCAATTGTTTATACAAATGTCATTATAAATAGTTGACATGATGACAAACAAAATTGGAGGTAAATGGTCTTGATGGCGTTATTTATTCTCGTAATATTTGCAAGAGCTAATTTTCAGTTTTTTGGAAACCACTAAAAAAGAAATGAACCGATTTCGTTAGAAAAGGACTGGGCTGTAAGTTACGTCCCTAAGATACATCGATTGTGACCTTTGCCGTTGAAATCGGATCATCCGTTGTTGAGAAAGCGTTGGACAAATTTTTGTCCACATACGACGATATACACGCACATACACACACATACATACTGCCAGCTAAAAAAAACCTAAACAGTTTTAGGAGGTCTTGAAACAATCAAAAATTCCTATTTCGAAAGTCGACCCAAAAACAAATATCGTATCTACCACATGGATTCAAATCAGTGGAGTATTGAAGGAAACTGGTTTGAATTCATTCATGTGAACAAAAATTTCAGGAAAAACGTTAAACTCAGTCTTGATAATTTTTTTTTAAATAAACTTACTTATTTCTTTTGTTGTTTGATGTGTAATCTTTTCATTACTACAAAATTCTCTATCATCATCATTAGTTTGATTACGACAAGCCTTAATTGAGATTGAATACATTGTATAATGTCGTAAATCTCTAATAACATATGACAACGTCGATGCGTTTACAACTTTATAAAATAATACATATATTCCATCTTCTTTAATTGATACAGTTTCTTCAGCATTCTGCTTACGAGGGTTAGAGAGATTTGTAGTCGGAAATTCAAATTCTTTGTTACTTAGGGGCGCCATTGTTGCGTTGTCAAATGGAGGAATTTGACGTTTCTTACGACTTGATGACGGATGACGTCTAAAATTATAAAGAAAAGAAAATGCAAAATGGTAATAATTTGAGCAACAAACATACTAAGAGTAATATGAAACAAATGTAAAAATAATGTTTTATAATTTTTTTTTTTAAATGAGTGCAAGCATGAAATTTTTAGTGTTAATGTTTTTTTATAGAAAAATGTATTAATAAACAAACAATCAAAAATTTTGCAGATATATATTCCAGTTTATTTGACATCAATGTAAAAGCACATTACCAAATTAATTTTTATGGATACAAATAAAATTTTATAATTAAAATGATCCTTTTATTTTGTACTTCTGGTCTTTCATGCATACACAGACCACAAATCTATCTGTAATTCACTTTTTTACTTTAGAATACTACCTTTTTCGATCAGAAAAGTGGAACAAACACATGCATATTTTAATAAGTCTAACGGTGTTTTAATATTTAAGTTTGTTATAATGCGCTAATTACTTCTTATATAAACTAGAACTTTTTGAAATAAAGTATTGAAGCGGTCGGTTGAATTGGGTAATTATGTCGAGATCAAACCTATTTGAGGTCATTAAAAATACAGAAATCTTCTGTGTTTTTATGAATACCTACGACAATTCATTTATACAAAGAACTTTTATAGTTCAATAGAAGAGATTAGTAGAAATAATCTGATATCAACAAATCAAGTAAACAGATCATTGATATTCAGATTAGATAACTTTAATGGATTTAAAGATTCGAGCTAACAGCCTAATCTAAATTCATCATTTCTAACATAAGATGACATGCCGGTAGTATAAATTTCTGATTGTATTTATATACATATGTATACGAAAAAAATCTCAATGAAATTGAGTAAATATGCGGTGTATATTTTTTTGTCCATAAATTTTAAAAGTTTACCTTTCTGCAATCTCATTATCTTTCGTCATATTCCTGGAAAATAATATACATACAATTATAGTTTATTCAATAACCGTTCAAATTATTTATAAATATTTTAAAGATCAAAATTGATCAAATTCAAAAGAAATAATTAAAAACTAACTATATCTTAAAAAACGAAGTTGCCCAAGTTAACGATAACTTTCCCTACCATTATAACATAAAACATAGATCTGTTAGATCGTTATCACTAATTGTGTTGTTTTCATTCTCTTATCCATATTAATTTCAAACATTTCAATGATTTCTTCCCAAAGATTTTATTTCCTAGCTAATCAACGATAATAAAAACTACAAAATCGTCTTTTTTCTACGTTTTAAAAACTAGTTAAATTTATATGACAAAAACAAATTGTGCATGCAGTTAAAAGCTTGATTATATAAAATTTTAAAATACGCTAAATATTACACAACGCCAACAATACATATATACCATGGAAAGTATAATTCTATAACTACCAAGTACTACTTAATGAACAATATTCAAACCCTGTTTACCTGATATTATGCAATCAACGAGCACAAACAGACAACATTGAATTATAAACATTGAATAAATATCAAACGTTTGTTCACATATAAAACACACAATTGAAAAACATAAATAACAAGTATTTTCTACTAACAATTACCACGTTTTCATGAGGAATTCAAAACGATTTAAAAACCAAATTCGGATTGAGTACACAATGAAAACCGCTACAATTACTGTTTTGAAAACGATTTTTATTTAAATACGATCCCCTGGGATCGTATCAATATTTCAATATCCAAAAATTTATGAAAACACTTATTTGGATTCAGTCATGCGAAGTAAAGAAAAAAAAACAAAAACATCAAAATGAACCAAATTTACCTGAATTTAAAATGTTTTATTTTATCAACTGCTTTTGTATTGATGTAAAAAATCAAGTACCAGCAAAGAAATTTTATTACTTTATTTCGTCAATACTAAATTCCACAGTTTTTCGATACAGTTTTAAAAATGTTTTCAAATTGTTTTCAATTATGCCATGAAAACACTTTATACATAGTTTGAATACGGAATAAGAATTGAAATCATTTTGGATCTACATGAAAACGTAGTAAATACATATCCCAAAATCGAAATTATGGCAATATTTAAATAAGAACCTAGACAATTTAAAACGCTTATAATCTTGCGTTCATCCACCGATAGAAAAAAATGATATATTTCTCATTTGGGGAAAAAACCAAGGACTGTGATTCTTTTCCACAAACACCTGAAAGTATTAAAAGTTAACTTAATTTATCTGCAGAGCACTTACAACGATATAGGTAGAAATGCATCTTCCTAGGGTGGATTTTACAAATTACTCATATACGCTACTGCAAACATTCCGTAAGATAAAGAAAAAACAAACCCAGAAATTGCAAAAAATCATAAAGCACACCATGTGGAAAAGTAGTAATATTAATACAAAATTCGTCCAGAGCTTCTTAGTTCACTTTGAGCAACATAAAGACTGAGAACGATATTTGGAGCTACCATGTCTGGATTCTGGAAGGACGGTTTTATATATAAAAACTGACCGATAATTTCATAGAATGGTAACATGAAAACGAAGAGACATAAAGTTTGAAAACTCTTCCATAGAGAATAAAAACAAACGACTAGAGTACCAAGTAGCTATAATCAATTATAATCATTTGGACACAATCGAGTCATTCGAACCGTAAAAGGCAACAAGTGATGGTATTTGACCGGTTGCTCAAAAATTCAACTTAAGAGAGAAAAAACTCAGCTTAAGTAGGTAATAAATAGTGATAAAATTTCAATTTTAAAACACGAATCGTCTCGGCGGCGTACTAGATAGCGTGTCTGCCAACAAATTCGAACCATAACATTACAGAAAAAGAGAAATAGAGTTTTTCTATAAGAAAAATCCAAAATATACTTTCGAATTGAAAAATGCAAATATGTAATTTCTAATATAAAACCTATTCAAAATTCAAATCTAGTGAATTATAATTATAAACCAGTTCATGTACACATAAGTCGTTCATTTATACAGAAATATATAATTGAGCAAAACCTAGTTTCTTAACAGACATGTTATTGTAAGTCACTAGAACTGAATTTATTTATTTGAATTGAATAGATCTATTGGTATTTGAATAAAATGTTGAATTAAAATTGGCGATCTTACAACACTATAAGAAGGAATGTGTCTTTTATATTCATATATTCATTCGATGTTAACTTAGTTGAAGTTTAAAAAACCCGTAAAACGTTTTGTTAAAGTAACGAAAAAGACAAAAAGACACCAGAGTTGATAAACTAAAATTATGAACATTTTAACAAATTTTAAGTTGGTTAAATAACTTAAAATAATGATGGTTTGGTTTCCAGTTTAAATTAATTTAAAATAATTTATTTAAAATAAATTTAATAATTTTTATGCTTTAGCAACTTTTTTAATAATATTTTGTTACATGTTTCAACCATAAATGGTCATTCTCAAACATTTAAAAATATTATGAATCAAATAAAAACATTTTTCATTCAACAAAATTTTTGTTTGATAAAAAGCATACTATAGAAAATTTTAATTGAAATAACTAGAATGAAAATTATTTTTATAAACAAATTTTAGAAGCTTACTATTTTAATTTTATGAATGAAATATGATTTTTAACAGAAATTTTAATTGAATTATTCCAAAACAGAATTGTATAAAATATTTGAATTAAAAGAAAGTTTGTCATTTAAAATTAAATTTGGTTGTGTTTTGAACCCTTTGTAAATTTCAAATTCTTCAAGAGAGTCCATTAAAACACCTTGATTACATAAATGTAAAGCCTTCAAATTTTGTTCAAAATTGGTATAATTATGATTGTTATCGACTAAATGGTTTGCAAAAATAGACTTTAGATTTTGTTTGTTTTTCTTCATTGGAAGATGCTCTTTGAATCTATCTTTGAAACATCTGCCGGTTTTCCCGATGTAAAACTTTCCACAAGAATCACATTTAATTTTATACACTCCTGAACAAGATTCTAATTAACATCTCAAAAGCATTTGATCGAATTTGGCATGCCAACTTGATCAACAAGCTCGTTGCGTACGGTTTTCATCCCGCAGTCGTGAAGTTGATTCAAAATTTTCTCTCTAACCGATACATCTCGGTATCTATAGATGACTTTTCTTCTGAGTCTAAATTAATAACCACTGGTGTACCCCAAGGCTCAGTTTTATCTCCCACTTTATTTTTAATTTATATCAACGAACTGTTGCAAATCACCAGTAACCCAATGAATAGTTTTGCAGATGATAGTACACTGCACAAGTCATTCGTCTTCCTATCTTCAAAGGGTAAAATGCATGAACGAATAAATCCCGTCCGGAGAGACGCTGCCATAAATGTAAACGAGGACCTAAAAAAAAACGCCGATTGGGGTGACAAAAATTTGGTCAATTTTAATTCCACCAAAACACAGCTATTGATTGTTTCCAGATCAAAGACCGAGTTTCCCAACGATATTTCAATTAATATGTGTGACGACCAAATAGACGAATGTGAAAGCATTCGTTTATAGGGAGTCACAATATCCAATGACTTACTCTGGAACGATCATATAATGGCCATGGCAAAGAGCGCGTCAAGAAAACTCGGTTTCCTCAATAGATGTAAAAAATATTTTACTTCGCATCAATTACTCCACATTTATAAGTCCTATATTCGTCTCTGTATGGAGTATTGTTGTCCTGGCTCTTTTGGACTCTGTTCAAAAGCGAGCTATACGAATTGTTGGTGATCGAGATTTAACATTAGATCTTGATTCCCTGCAACATCGTCGCACTGTTGCTGATCTCGTTGTTTTTTATAAATATCGTCACCAGCAGTGGTCGGATGAAATCAGGTCCATAATGCCTCAGACATATGTTTTTCCCCGTTTTACTCGTCAATCGGTTTGTAGAATGCAAAGGGATTTCTTTATGCGTACATCGTACACATGGAATGCTTTGCCCGAATCAATAGTCTCGAGTGCCTTCAATCCACAAAGATTTAAAAAAAGCGTCCACCTATACCTCAAGACGCATGTTGTTGTGGGACCTACGTCTTAAAAGGTATCTATGTGTTGTTGTGACACATTTTGTAATTCCTACTACACAACACTTCTTATTAAAAAAAAAAAAAAAATAAATTATTTTAAAATAAAATTATGATTTTAACGTGACAGGCAAAACAATTTTTTACCTAATCGCAAGTCGAAGGCTAGAGACCTGACTCTGATTAGAAGAACGCCAATTCAATTCTCGAACTCAAATTGAGAGAATTGTTTATAACGCAAAGCAAATAATAGGTAATACTTGCATTTGTGAAATTCAATAATATATATTGTTTTTTCTTAAAAACCTTAAACCATAAAACCTAAACCATTAATTGTTGCCATAGTTCTTAGCAATAATTTTAGAAAATGTAGCACTCCAAAAATAAATTCCATTTCCAATTAAAATACGGTTGTCTCAATCTCGCCGAATCGAAATTGATTCAACAACTGTACAGTTACAGAACGGTGTAGATGAGCCAACCGCACCTAATTTTTAAGTTTAAGTAATAGTAGTTCAATTAATTTCAAATACATACTTCTATTTTGAAATGAAAAATTCATAATACGTGTGTTCCATTTACCACATTTTCCTTTACTTTTGTACTAAATTTCGTTTTCAAGTTAACCATATCAAATGATGGTAAAGCTACGTGACAAACTTACGCTTCTATTCACCGCCAGAGTTTTTGTCAGTTTAGAGAATAATTTCAAATATGTTTGCCCAAATGCTTATACAAATTTAGAATTTCTAGCCTAAATGTCATATTTTTGTCCAGCTTTCTTTAATTGTTTATATTTTGCATGAATCATAATTTTAATTTTCAGAAATTTTTTAATTTTTAATTAATTTTCTTAAATTTAACAAACTCAAAATAAAATTTAAACTTAAAATTTTGTCAAACTTATAATTTTCTTTTACGTTGTTTAGCAATATTGTTTTTCAAAATTGTCAAAACAATTTATTGTCAAAAAAAAATGTCGGAAACGTGTGGTAAGAAAGAAATTGAGTTGTAGTAGATCAAAAATCTAATACACCTCACATTTAAGTCGTTCCATTTAAAATTCGGTTCGGGTAGCAAGTTTACCTAAAAGGAACACGGGTAATGTAAGGCCAAAGTTATTTTTTTACCATAGAAATAGTTATTAACTTTATACAACTACTGTTGTATTGCATGCAACTCTTTTTATTTTAAATAAACCTCATTCTGTTATCAGGAAAATGTTTACCTTTCTCAATCACCGTGAAATTGTTGCGACTATTTTTTTTTTAATAATAAACTGCTAACTTCGAGATGAGGTTGTCATTATTTGAATTTTTTCATTGTATTACAATCCGGCAAAAATGGATTCACAGCATTGTTTTGATCCGTCTCAAGAACCAAAGAATTAGGCGCGCTATACACTTGAGCTAAACTATGCGAACTATGTTTTTTGTATATAACGTAATAATACAAAATACATTACGGAAACAAAACATTTTAAAATTAAAAACGGCAACATTACATTTTTTAAAAAAATCATTATTCGCATTAAAACATTATTTTTTTGAAAAACATAGTTCGCATAGCTTAGCTCAAGTGTTCGGGAGTTGAAGTTTAAAACCAACAAGTGTTTGGAAGTATATATAGAAATTTTAAGAAAATTTTAATTCGTAATTTTGTGTTTATCGAAATAAGTAAGGATCGAAAGAGTAAGACACTTGGCTCGATAGTCGATATAAATATTAAATTAATTAAATAATATTATACACATAAAACAAATTTAACAACCAAACGATATACGGTTATGCAAAAAAAAACTAGAAAAAAGCTTTAATATTAAAAACTCACTTTACATAAACCCAGTCATGCAGTTGATCTTCAAAATCTATTTTACTAACGGCATCCAATTCCGTTACTTTTGTTCGACCATAATTCTGAGTTGAATACGGATTTGAACAGTTACACGATGGATCAACTGGCTTCATTGGTTCAGCAGGTTTTGTTTGCGTAACTGGTGGTAACGTTATTGGTTTTAGAGCTATAAAAAATGAAACATTAATTAACTTTATACATAAACATCCAAATCGATTGATATATACGTTCTAAGCAATAATCTCTTTGCTCCAATAACTCATAATTATCATTTGTCAATTTTGCTTTTATGATGTAAGACGTAAGGTTTCCATTCGCTTTCTTTGGCGGTTCCCATGATATTATGATTTCAGAACTATGATTCGAAGATACTTCTAGCCTTTGAACATCTTCCGGTTGTCCTGGCTCTGTGCGAAAGTATTGTATCGGGCTTTGAGCCCCCGTTCTTTCAGTGGACACAGTATAAGTTGTAACATAATATGCATATTGTGTATATGGTTCTAAATGTGTAAGAATATGTGTGATTGTCTGGTTGGGAGCAAACTCAGTTACATCGTCAATAACCCATCTGTAAAAATGTTCAAAATTAAAAGACACAACTTACAATTAAAATTTGTATTTACGTACCCATCGCCACCACAAGCATCCCGACCATCATATAAGCTAACATTTTTAAAAGGAGCCAAAATATGATGTACGGTATATGCTAATAACACACGATCATCTTCTAAATTAAACGGCGCCCAACTCAATAAAACTACCATACTTTGAATCATAGTGACATTAACAATTAAAGTTGTAACATTACATGCAATTTTATCGCCGTTAGAACTTTTGGCAACATCTTCATCACTAAACTCAGAAACCCCTGTCAACATTGGCTTTAAATTTTCTATTTTTTCAAAACATAGTTTCGGATTAAAATGAAACGACACGGTTCCCTTCATAAATTTTATATCATGTCCTTCGTCCCACAGATCTAGTAAGCTTTGATTATCCATAACGATAAGAACATATTTATCTTTCTCTAATGAATTGCCGTGAACAACTTTCAAATTTTTTAAAAAATTCAATGAAACCAACGGAAAGGAACGAACAACTTTTAAATATCCATCAATCTCAACAATGGATGATAATGACTGTTCAAGCTCTTTAACAATATTATTTCCACCTTGGCTACGAATTTGAATTTCAAGGGCACTGGTTATATGGGTACAACCGCGTAATTGCTGTGCTGCTGATATACTGTCAATTTTAGACACAGCACAAGATTTTCGACAAGGCCCTTAAAAAATCAATTTTAATTTAGGAATGTGTGTAACTTTTTACATGTAAACTTACCATCACATTTGACACATGTTAGTTTACCATTAGTTTTAACACTGTTATAATTAGCCGGACAAGCAAGAATACATTTACCTTGAAATGGAATAAAAGAATTTTTTTCACCAATTGATACCGGAATTTCTGAACATTCTGCTTCTGTGATACATCTTCGATCCATATGCTCAAATGTTCCAATAGGGCATTCCTTAACACATTTAAAAGATGCGTCAGTTTTATTTTCAATATGAAAATGTTCACAAATTGTACAGTTATCAACTTTTGAAACCGGCGACAAAGAAGGTGAACAATTGCCAATACATGCTGAAGCACAACATTCACCATTTTCATTACATGAACGATTACCACAATGGGCTGGACACACTGAAGGTTTTAAAAAATAAATATTACTTTAAAACGAAAAAAACTATGAGCGTACAATACAAACCTTTTTGACAATAGTGTTTATTCCAACATAGGCGTTTATCCAAACCTGGCAGAGTGCAATTAATTTTCGATGTTCCACCATTATCATCTTTATTGTTTTCTAAACCGGGACATGTTCGACATTCATTATCTTTTTGATTTTGCTGAAAGAAACAATGTGGGTTATTATTAAATGTGGAATTAATTAATTGGTTTTGTACAACAAAATGCAGCACGTTGCAGCAATTAAAAATAAACGTTTGAGACAAATACAGTGAGTGGAGTTGCACTACCCATTTGAGAAAATTTCGAGTAGGTTTTGATTCGTTTAACAACATGATGCTGAATGTGGTCATGCTACAAATAAAAAGATTGCTCCCAAATTCGGCCAAACTCCACAAATTTCCTAATGATTTTACAAATTCATTTTACGTCTGACATGGTTCTTCATCGAGTGATGTTTAAAATTCTTCATCTTCAAGTTTTTCGGAGCGCTAGAGCGCAAAAAACTCACTAAAATTAGAGATATTGGTGCAGTTGGCTTTTGCAGAAAACTAATCTTTTATAATATAAGATGCATTTCAAGGTTACATCAACATCTGTTGAGAATATCATCTGCTTTAAATGTCGAGTTAGTGGACATCGTGCACCCGGTTGTCCGCAGAAACAAATCAAATTGTATTGTTGGAAGTGTCACAAACCCGATGTGATTTACCGAAATTGTCTTGATTGTCATCAGGATTTAAACTAAAGACCGGGAGTAGATTACCGGGAACAGTACCTCCGGGTTAGAATCTTAAGGCCCCGAGAACTATAATGAAAAACATGGCTACTCAAGTCGAATCACACCTTCCACAACAGAAGCAGGAGTGAACGCAGTTTTCAGTTAATTAAAATTAATTTAACATAATAAAATAAAACGTATTTTCAGCGCCTTCAAAGCTATTTTAACTATTGGGGGTTGTGTAAATTAACTTCAAAAACTTGTGTTTCACCAATTATTTTAAGTATTAAGGATCCTCGGCCACATTCATCAATCAAAATTTTTAGTAAGAACTTTTTAGGACTTCTGAATAGTAGATTTTGGGAAAATATTTCTTGCAGTTGTTAAATTCTGTCGGCATTTCTTATTGCAAGTTTACCTAATACATCCGCATGGTAGATGGTACAATTAATAGGATTTTAGGATATGTCGATGTACCCAGCACTCTGAATTGCTCCACTGTAAGGAGACAAAATCGATATTTCCTGCGCCTGTTATTATTATTATTAAACCTAAACATGCTTAACTTCATATAAAAAAATGCGATTCGATATTGTTCCTGGTTTGCGTGAATAGCTTTACCTGGGAATCGATTTCTGGAAGGCTTATGGTATCGTTCCCTCATTTGTCAAAGAGTTGACACGAATTAAGTTTGATAATGTCAAAGTTCATGATTTCACCTCTGATCAGCTTTAGGAACTTGCGAAGGTCAGGTTGTATTTAGACTACCATTGTCTTAATTCTCTGACCAAGAAGGACGCTTACCCCACTTAGTTGATCGATGACCTATTAGGTCGTCTAAATAGCACGAAGTATATCTCAAGTATTGATCTCAAGAAGTATGCTTTCCTTCCAAATTTCTTTGACAGAAGTATCCAGATATAAAACAGCCTCCACAGTGCCTGGCAGACCATTGTATCACTATATGTGTTATTATGGTTTTCCATATTATTCACTGTTGGTATACTGATTGTATCAGTTCAGGTTCTTGTACACTGATTGTATCAGTTCAGGGTTATGTCTTGTGAACTGTGCAATGCACCCCAGAGAATGTGTCAGCTGATGCATAAGGTAATTCCTCACACATATCATGAGTGACTCATTGGTGGTCTCTTCAACGTTCTAGGAACATTTGGAACTGCTATCTTGGAAGAAGTAAAAATGTTTTAAAAGAAATGCCTTATTTAGTTTTTATGTTGGGGAAGAGTGAAGACGACATTTTTTTTTTTTTTTTTTTTTTTAATAAAATGTGTTGTGTAGTAGGAATTACAATATGTGTCACAATAACACATAAAAACCTTTTAAGACCAAGGTCCCACTACAACATACGTTCAAAGGTGTTGATGGACGTAAATCTTTCTTTTTTTGTTTTTTTTTATATTTTTTGTTAAAGAATGGATAACTAAACAAAAAATCCTATCACTGACAAAATATGACATAGGCCAATATTTTATGATAGAATAGAGAAAATAAAAGTAAATTAAAAAGTAAAAACAAATTTTTACAAAAATTTGCTGAAACAAAACAACAATGAAGTTGCCAATAATCCAGCCGGTTGCCTATTCCTTGATCCTGTGACGCACGGTCTTTCTTGAAGATTAAAACCCACATATAGTTATATGAAGGCTCGTTTCCTCAAGGAAGCAATAGCGTCTCATCACCAAGGATTCTTTCACAGCTAAGATTGAGGATGCTACCGTTGACTGAATACAGTTCATCCGCCACCACCAAGATGTCACCTTGGCTTGTGATATCTTACTGCTATTGCCAGTGGTATGTGATATCTCACGTTAACTCGTATGTCAATAGCAGGGACTGGAGTACGCGGGATTGTCACACCCGTAGATCAAAAATAAAAAAAAAATTTCAAAACAATAAAAACTGATCCCTCCACGAATCCTGAAAAAATACGAGCGGTTGCTGAATATCCTGCACCTACTACTGTGAAGCAGGTGTGCCGTCTTCTGGGTATGGCGGGATGGTACCAACGATTCATTCCTAATTATGCGAGTGTAGTAACACCAATAACCGATCTATTGAAGAAATGTCCGAACAAGCTAAGGTGAACTTTAGAAGCCCAATTAGCTTTTGAAAATTTGTAGACTCTGTTGACTTCAGCTCCAGTTCTAATTACCCCGGATTATAATAAAGAATTCTTCATCTGGTGTGATGCTAGTCTGATAGGGGTCGGTAGTGTCTTGTATCAAAGAAGCTAAACAAAACTCAACGAAACTATTCGCTTTCAGGCTTAAGTGTCTTGCGATACAGTGCGTGAAGAAATTTAGGGACTATGTCACAAATTCACAATTGTAACCGACCACTCGAGTATGAAGTGGCTTATGTCACAGAAAGACTTAAGTGGCAAACTGGGTAAGGGAACCCTAAAGCTTCAACATATGGAATTTACTATTATCAAAAATAAAATAGCCAGAATAGTCCATGCTTTATCTCGTCTTTATGATGATACACATGAAGAATTTGCCTAAGCACTAACACACCATAGTAATGATATACAGTTTGACGATGAAGGTTATCAACATAAGGACTACATAGAGATGATATCTAAAGTCCAAATATCACACAAAGTTTTCCTTTTGGTGAAACATTAGGATGGCAACCTGTATATCACTGTAGAACCAAAACCTGATGCAATGCCGAATGATTGATCTGTGTGGAAGCTCTGGGTACCAAAACCTTTAACACCGGAAACGATCAAGAGACATGATGATAGTATAACTGCCCATGGAGGTGTAAAGAAGACGTTGAAGTTATTGCGACGTCTATACCATTGGCCTAGTATGGCGTCACAAGTCCTCAATTACGTTGTGTCTTGTGATACCTGCAAACAGGCAAAGGTTTCGAATCTCCGATGCAATCTCAGTTCGTAACTGAACGTCCATGTTAGAGTAGAGAATCTACATAGATTTTTTGGAACCGTTCCAAACTCGGGAGTATGGTAATATTGATTGTATTGTCATTTCACTAAATTTGTATTACTCAAACCTCTTCGGAACGCAACTTCACCTAACGTGAACGCCTTCTTGAAGAGTGATATGTTTTAAAATGTTTTGTACCAGAGTTTCTACACAGCGACAATGGTACACAGTGGCTAAGAAAATCTTCTCAGAACTTACTATCGGATTTCAATATTCAACATGTTAGAACTGAGGTCCACAATCCAGAGTAACCGTCTTCGATGCCACACGTGCGTATGTGAAGGGTCAACACACAACATGCGACTCTCATCTGGGGGGATAACTTATGGTTTGCGAGTTGGCCATGGTTCCGCTGTACTCCCCGTATTACTTGTTGTTTGGACAACATACAATCTCAGATGGGAAAACATATCAACTTATGCAATCCCTTCACATCCTCGATGGTACAGTTATTTGTTAACGAAGAACTGGATCGTTTGGACCATCTGCCCATACTCAGAAGTCGTGTTCAACATCTGCCCATACTCAGAAGTCGTGTTCAAGTGAGCCTTAAATCTGCATTTGAAAAATCGCATCAAACATCAATTGAGTGATCATTTGAAACATCATTTGAGTGATGCGAATGCAAAAACTTGGTTGGAAAAAACATCGGGGTTCATCATGCTAAAGATATTGAAGAATAATCTTTTTGTCCTACTTCCTACAGTTCTTTCGTCTCTTTTTGGTTCATTAGGGTTCATTTTGCTCACAGTTATTATCGGGGATCTAACAAAACTGATTTCTTAGAGACAGAAAATATATTTAGAATAATAAAATATTATTAAAGTGTATAAGAAGTCTTTTAATCAAAAAAAAAATTTTCAATAAATTTAAAATTTTAGAGCAATTTCACGCAAGTTCAGCAAAGTTTTGGGAAATTTTGACTTGACCCCTTTTAATTTTGATTATTTTTTGTTTATGGATAGTCTTTCATAAATAAAAAATACAAGTTCTCTTAGAATTTTTTTTTTCGACCAGGGGTCTTCACAGGGTGCCCCTCAATTTTTTGTTATTTTGTGATGTGAGTGCATTTTGACGAGCGATTGTAGAAAAACTACTGAATCGATTTTTATAAATGATATGTCGTTGAATAGGTATTAGAACAAAGTTTTTAAAAATGTACACTGTTTATGTACACTAACCACTTGTAAAAGTTTGGGACTTGTGTTATTTTTTGTTTTAAAGATAAAATTCGTTGTGCATATGACTGTCGGGAATCAGTTTTTTTTGTTCTGAAGGAAAATTATAAAAATGGCGATTTTTAGATTCAGATTTTTTTTATGTTAAATATCAAATATTTTATTATTAAATGAACTTTTTAAAAAGCAATTTCAGTCAAGTTCAGCAAAATTTTGCGACATTTTGACTCGACCCTTTTTAATTTGGTTTATTTTTAGTTTATAGATAGCCTTTGATAAATGAAAAATACGACTTCAAGTAGAATTTTTTTTAAATGTAATAATATAAATTATTATATTTTTAAATATAATAATATAATTATAATAACAGTATAATTATAATAACAAACAACAGTAATGCTACGCGTCATTTGGTTGAAAAAAGTAAAACTCTACATAAAAATAATTTTCAGCATTCATCTGCGACGGATAAAAGAGGTGTATCCACAACAGATATAAATGTTGTGGAGCAGTTCTATAAAAGTGATGAAATCAGTAGATTATTGCCAAGCAAACGAGATGCAATATCTTTTAAAAAAGGAGATGAGCGCATAAAAACACAAAAGCGCTTATTGCTATGTACATTAAATGAAGCTTATGTGGAGTTTAAAAATAAGTTTCTTGATGTGAAAATAGGATTTACTAAATTCACGTCCCTTCGACCACAAGAATGTATAAAATTATCCCAAGGAGTTCATAATGTGTGCGTGTGTACCATACATCAAAATATAAAACTAATGATTCAACACTCTAAGATGTCTTGGATTACTGATGCTGCTTTCCAGAATTATAAAACATTAATTGACTTTGTTTCATGTGGTGAATTAACAGAAGATTGTCATACTTTGAAGTGCAATGAATGTTCAAAAAAACTTCAACAACTGGAAGAAAAATTACTAAATGATTTTGACGTTAAAGGAATCAATCCTTCAAGTAAAATATCAACAATGGAATACCACTGATCGATGCAATTTGGATACTTTAATAGAAACTCTTCATTTATGAAAAAATTTATTTACCGTTCACAAATTTTGATACCACACAACTTTATAGCAAAACAGCAATCTACATTCATTGAGGAAAAAAAAATTAGAAGCAGGAAGTGCTTCGTTCAAGGGGATTTTTCTGAAAACTACGGCTTCATAATTCAGGATGCGGTTCAAGGCTATTATTATAATAATTCACAAGCTACTATTCATCCATTTGTCATTTATTTTAAAAGTGCCGCAAGTGAATATATACAGCACCGAAGTTTTATACTCATTTCGGATATAAACGATCACAACAGTACTACAGTCCATCTTTTCATTACAAAACTTATTGAATTCATCAAAACGCATATAAATTCTAATATTACGAAAATAATTTATAACACTGACAGTGCACCTTCTCAATACAAAAATAAACATAACCTAATTAACTTATGCCACCACAAAAAAGAGTTTAAGATTGATGCAGAATGGCATTTTCATGCTACCAGCCATGGAAGGGACCTTGTGATGGAATTGGTGGTACACTGAAGCGTGCTGCACACCGTTATAGTATAGGGAGCAAAGATATTATTGATACATCAAAAAAAACTTTTCGAATGGGCTTTAAAATAGGAATCTACCATGAACTTTGGATACGCCGATAAAAATGAATATCAATTAACAAAAAAAAATACAAAATCGTTTTGTAATTTAATGTTAAAATACAATCTTTTACTTTCTGACCATACTAACATAATACGAACATAATATTTCTCCAGTCAAAAGTTCCTAAATAGATTTTGTTATTTATACGGTTTTTTTGTTTGCAGTCGAGACTGTCAAATTATTTTTTATAAGAGTGACAAGTGATTACTAAAAGTGACAAATGACAAAGTGACAAACATTTCATTTTTTTATAAGAAAATAATTGCAGAACTGTTTTCCTATTCAAAAGAAACTTCTGTTTGTAAGATAAGTAAATCATTTTTAACAATTGTATTTATTTTATTTATTGTACTACATATATAATTTTTATAATGTTTTAAAAAGTTCATCTAATATTAAAATATTTGATATTTAACATAAAAAAAAAATCTCTTAGTTTATAACGCCATTTTTATAATTTTCCTTCAGAACAAAAAAAACTGATTCCCGACAGTCATATGCACAACGAATTTTATCTTTAAAACAAAAAATAACGCAAGTCCCAAATTTTCACAAGTGGTTAGATATAAAATAAGCTTCAATTTAGTTAAAAAAAAAGGCTATGCCATCTTTTTTTCAATTACACCGTTTTTTTCTTATGTTACACCGTTAAAAATTATTTCAAAAAATTAACAGTGTACATTTTTAAAAACTTTGTTCTAATACCTATTCAACGACATATCATTTATGAAAATCGATTCAGTAGTTTTTCTACAATCGCTCGTCAAAATGCACTCACATCACAAAATAACAAAAAATTGAGGGGCACCCTGTGAAGACCCCTGGTCGAAAAAAAAAATTCTAAGAGAACTTGTATTTTTTATTTATCAAAGACTATCTATAAACAAAAAATAATCAAAATTAAAAGGGGTCAAGTCAAAACGTTGTTGAATCTGCGTGAAATTGCTCTTTAATATCATTAAATATTTTTTTTTGATAAGGAAGTATTTTTTTTTGTGATGGTTTCAAATAAGAGATTTTCCAATCATAATTCCCGGCTTTTTCATTTGTTTTTTTGCAAGTAAAAAAATCTAGCTGCAACAAAACAATTAAATGAAATATTTTGGTAAACTCAATACATATAACAAATACATATTAATTAATTAATTATTATTACATTATTTATGTTTATTTACTTGGTAGTTTAATGTTCTATAATGGCCCGAACAGTTTTAATCAAACTTCAATGGTTAAAATTGTTTGTTAATAGAAATTGTTTGACAAAATTATGGAAAATTAGAATTTTTAATCGGACTGAAAATCTTTAAAATTAAACATCTCAAAAAAAAAACGATCAAACGCCAATTTGTAAATTTGACTAATTTTAGAGTAAGGATAAAACTATTTTCTAGAAAAAAAATTAAAATTTAATTGTAGGTTGACCCTAGCACCTTCAAAAAAGTTGTTAATATTTTACATAGAAAACTCTTTTGTTTGGTAAAGTTAAACTTGGTAATTAAGAAATGTTTCCCACTAAAAGCCTAATTATATTTGCCATATAAGAAAAGTTTATTACTAAACCGTCTCGAAATAAAATAATACGAGTTTTACTTATCTTTTTGACTTACAAAGCCATCAAAACAGGGTACATAACAATGGTCAATCTGGAAGAAAATTAACTAATCGATTGACAGTCGAATTGTTTATACATTTTGTCTTTTATATAATTTAAAAAAAAGTTTCAAATAATTTCAAATAAGTTTTAAATAATGACTTATTCAAATAAGTTTTACTTATTTTTAAAAAAATTATTTAAACCAAACGTTAAATTTAATTTTTAAAAAATTTCAAAACAATATTTCAACAATTGTCCACACATTCTTATTCATATTTAGCTATTCATCACTATTCGTCGAACAAACCTATAAACTTATTTACGTCAAAAAACAATAAACCCGTAACTGTTTAAAGATATCTATAAATTTAAATCTTATTCATTCATATGATTTCATATTAATGAATGAATGACAAGTGACATAATTCTTTAACAGAAAAAATATACAACAGCAACAAAATACCGTCACAAGTAACAAACAAACAACACTCACACGTCTTTCTATATTATTTTTGTACATTCGAAATGCGGCGCAAGAGTTCATTTTTTCAATTTTACTACAATAGGCCATAGCCCATAACAAACTATTGCATACGATCAAAAAATTTATGAATGAAATAATCATTTTAAAAATAAAATAATTGATAAAATAACAATTTTTTTTAAACATTAAATAAACATAATTTTACTTTTAAATAAATGAAATTACAATCACGTAATCTGTTACGGAAGTTTGAATATATGTTTATAAAAAAAAATCCAGTCGTCGTCTTTCAGTTAACAATAGACTCAATACACTATCATTATATCAATAATTCAGAAGTAAAAACAAACAATACAGTAACACCACAATAAATACGATCAACAGGCTCTAAAACTGTAATGTATCATCAGTATGTTTACGGCTAATCACTAAAAAGATAATAATTTAACACCAACTCTTTTATTTCTATGATCTTCATAGTTTAATGAAAGGTTTTGTTTTGGGACAGAACCAATTCAATACTCGATTGGTTAGAACAATAACTTGCAGTTCTACGATTAAAAATAATATAAATATAAAAACACCTTTAAGTTATGGCTTATTCTTATACGTACTCGACTGTATGTGTATTTAGAAGTTTAAAGAGATATGTATAAATATTATTCAACATGAATAAATAAATCATTTTATACAATTTTTCCTTGTTAGAAGATAACATCACCACCGGTTGATATATTTATGTTATAATTAAATTTTATTTAAAACTAAAAATAGAATCTCAAACAAAAATAACATTTGTAAGTATGTAAACAGAATAAAAATGAGAAGAATTTAGGTTAAATATTTAGGCCAAATTCACTATCTTACAAAATAATACAAAAAACAAAATTTAAAAAAACTGTTTTCTTTAACATTTAAATATTGAATGTTGAGTCAGACAAAAATATGTAACAAACTCTAAAGTACAGCTCAAAGTACATTTCTGCTGCTAAAGCATACTAGATGTTAGTTAGATCCATGGTAACTTTTAAGCTTGACGTCACCAAAATTATAGCTAAATGAAACAATTGTCTATCAGCAGAAATCTTGATTCACTTGTATTATTTTTTACAATGAATGTATTTAGCTGTCCTTTTAAGCAAGCTACAGCTACCTACAACCAATTTGTCAATCAATTGAAAACGAAAATAAACTAAATAAAATTTAGGGGATTTTTACACTAAATTTTATTTCGTTTATTTTCGTTTTCGAATTAATTGACAAATTGATTGTAGGTCTGTAGCTTGCTTTACATTTATAATTCTGGATTACAAAAGAAAGAGCTGGTTAAATTCGAACATAACGACTCGAGCAGAAATTTGTTAGGGCTCAAGTAAGGCCCTGATCAGGTTTGCCCTAGTCCGGATCAGGCATTGGTAAGGCTGCCTGATTGGGCCCTGATCATGAGTGTAACGCTTTTGCCCTATCAGGTCCTGATTGGGATTACCGGATCAGACCCTGATTGGGATAATCGGATCAGGCCCAGATTGGGATATCCTGACCAGACCCTGATATATATTTATATATTATATACATAAATTAATCAAATTAAAATAAAAAAATTACAATGGAAAAAATTAAAACATACATACCACCTTAGTGACTATTATTATAGTCGTTCAGCTGCGAGAAGCTACAACTAAAATATACATGAAACGATTTTAAATATATATTTCTAAAATGGATAATACTCTAGTGAATTTTAACTTATTTAAATTTCAGCTAGGGGTCAAATACGAAAAACCTGATCAGGGCCGGATATATTCAAATAAGGTTAACCCTAAAAGGGTATTCTAAATCAGGCCCGGAACAGGCCCACATCAGATTGCCCTAATAGGGATTGCCCTTGTAGGACTGACCAGGCCCTGATCACGCCATGACTGTATTCAGGTTTTCCCTAACTAATTTCTGCTCGGGGAATTCCCTGACGGTTTCGTTGACTGTCCAATGTCCATACTCTTTTTCCATAACCAGTTGTTCAGTTTTTAGGGTTCTGTTTTTTATACGGAACACTATTGGTGAGAGTACAACGTGTTTTTCACATTATTTCGATTATCTCGTGAACCATTAATCCGATGAACTTAAAATTTGAGGTGCTTACAAAACTAACTTATCCACACAAGATGGTGGGTTAAAAAATAAATAAAGTTGTGTTCGTTTGTTTTAAGGAGGTACGATGTAAAGCCTTTGAAAACCTACATTTTTTTATCGAGACGAGTAGGGTATAATATGAAAGGGCTTCATTTCAGCATTATTTAAAAATATATTTTGAAATTTTACACCTCACCATTTTTTGTATAATTTTGAAAAATGACGTTTTCTGGATGTTTTATTGTCCCGAATAACTCCGACCCTACTTCATCGAAAATCTTGAAATATATTTTGAATGATAGAAAATTGAGTAGGTTTTTAATGAAAAATATAGAAAAGTGGCAGATACTCATAACTATATTTATTAAAGGGGTGGGAATGTTAAGAGGTAAAAACATCATTTAAAACCAGGTCATGTGGGGTGTCATTTGAAAGAGCACTTGATTTTAGAAATATTGCCATTTTTTTTAGAATTTTGCAATGCATAGTTTTTGAATTATTATCAATAAAGCAGTGTTGTGAAACGTTATTGTAAGGTAACGCAAAAACGGAAAACCGGAATTTAAATATCGTACCCGTAGCGAAAACGGAAACGATATAATCCAAATTAAATGTAACGAAAAACCTAACAAAAACGCTATTTTTTTTTAGGTTATTACGTTACGGTTATTACATTATATTTATAATAAAATATTTTTTGTACGAGCATAAAATGCAATTTTATGATTCAAAAATCGAATGTAAAGCAAGCTACTTTTTCGAATGCTTAAAACTACTATTTTACGTCCTAAAGTTTAAATATTTAAATATTTATTATATAAAAGAAAAGTAAGTAATAGTACATTATGATGCTAGGACGTAAAGCTAAAGATTTTGGACGGATGTGGAGTTTGCAAATCGAGGCGCTAGCCGAGATTTGCACCCACATTAAGTCCAAAATAGCTTACGTCCGTGCATCATATACTATTTTTTATTCGCCGCAAGCAAAATATTTTAAGAAAAGTTGTTTATTCTAAATTAAAATTATAACTTTTCATAAATTTTAAAATAAAAATATGTGGAACAAGTAACCTTTGACAAAATATTTATTATTTTTTCCAAATTATTGTGTAGCTATGACAACAAATGATAACAACTATTTTAATTGGATAATGAAATTTGGAATTTAAGGGTTGCTTTGATAAAAAATTTTATTTTTCATAGAATTTAAACAAATACAAATGCTTTTTACTTTTTGAACGTAGCTATGACAACAAAATAAATACTTGAAAAGTGATACTTTAAAGCCGCAAATCACAGTAATAAAGTAACACTTTAATATGTAGGCGAATAAAAAAGTTACTTAATGTTACACAGTGTCTTTGATAGTGGCATATAGTATGGATTGCAATCCCGGGATTTTTTACATGACGAATCCCGGGATCACGGGATTCGTGAAGCAAAAAATCCCGGGATTGCAATCCCTAGCATATAGGAATAGTATATACAATATAGAATATGTTATGTTGTGCATTTAATAATTAATTTGATTATATTTTATTTTATATACTGATTTTATTTATAATTTTTATACTGAATATTTATTTGAATAAACTGAATTTAATGAATAATAATATGTAACAAGTTAATTGCTATCCATAATTCATTTTCCAATTTTTATTTTTATCTATTCATTAGTGATCTATAACGAAAACGTAATTGTAACCGAAACGTAACGGAAACGTAACGAAAAACGTAACCAAATTAATTTGTCGAAACAATAACTGAAACGAAAACCGCTATTTTAATTTATAGAATAACGAAAACTGAAACGAAATAAAATTTTTTTCGTTTCACAACACTGCAATAAAGTGACACAAAAAGTTGGTCCCCCCCCTTGCATTTCGAGCCTAATTAACAGAAAAATTTGAAAAAATTCACAGAGACAGGAAATTTGATAAACTCTGAACGAAAAATATAGCGAACTCTCAAATAATTATATTTTTATGCTTTTAAGGGATTGGGGTGGGGAAGGGTGAAAAAAAATTTTTTGACCCAAGCGAGTGGGATGTCATTTGAAAGAGAACCAAATTTCAAAAACTTTGCAATTTTTTTTAGAATTTTGCGGTCCACAGTTTTTGAGTTATTCTAAAAAATGTGCAAATTCCAGACCGTTCCCCCCTACGTTTCGACACTGATAGACAGAAAAAATTGAAAAAATTCTTAGAGACAGGAAATTTGCTATATTTTGAACGAAAGTTATAGCGAACGCTCAAATAAGTATATTTCTGTGTGTTTAGGGGATGGGTGTAAAGGGGGTAAAAAAAACTTTTTTTGACCCAAGCGAGTGGGGTATCATTTGAAAGAGCACTAAATTTCCAAAACATTGCAATTTTTTTTAGAATTTTTCGGTACACAGTTTTTGAGTTATTCTAAAAAATGTGCAAATTCCAGACCGTTCCCCCCCCCCCCCACCTACGTTTCGACACTGATTGACAGATAAAATTGAAAAAATTCACAGAGACAGGAAATTTGCTATATTTTGAACGAAAATTATAGCGAACTCTCAAATAATTATATTTCTGTGTGTTTAGGGGATGGGTGTAAAGGGGGTAAAAAAAAACTTTTTTTTGACCCAAGCGAGTGGGGTATCATTTGAAAGAACACCAAATTTCCAAAACATTGCAATTTTTTTTAGAATTTTCCGGTACACAGCTTTGGAGTTATTCCAAAAAATGTGTAAATTCCAGATCGTTCCCCCCCCTACGTTTCGACACTGATAGACAGAAAAAATTTAAAAAATTCATAGAGACAGGAAGTTTGCTATATTTTGAACAAAAATTATAGCGAACTCTCAAATAATTATATTTCTGTGTGTTTAGGGGATGGGTGTGGGGAGGGTAAAAAAAAACTTTTTTGGAACCAAACGACTAGGGTGTCATTTGAAAGAACACTTAATCTAAGAAAAATTGCAACATTTTTTAGAATTCTGCGATGCACAGTTTTTTAGTTATTGATAAAAAAAAGTGCTATTTTAAGTGTATGTATACCACCCTATATTTCGACGCTGATTTATAGATCAAATATTCCCTATGTAGACCATTAAAATACTGCTTAAATCTTTCTTTAGCTAACATTTAACCTCAAGTAACATTTTTGATCAATGTAGATGTGATTGACATTTACGATTGACGTTTACGATTAAACATTTATTCTGTTATGCGTCCATAGTCTGGCGATATAAAGACTTTACAACATAACTTTGTCATTTATTTTTGATATTGTGTTCTTTTACATTCACGGAACCCTTGGCGAGCGAATTTTATTCGCACTTGTCCGACTTTTTATAGTTAAAAATCTTTTTGATTCTTATAAATAATTTAGTACACTGCTAAGTACACTTTGTCAACAATCTGTCAATACAAACACACATTTTTGACGACATTTCAAAAACTGTCCAATGTAAAATATGAATGACAAATTTTAATATTACGAACAAATAAGTTTACTATGAACAATTAATTCTTTCAAATGACATCCCACTCGCCTATGTTAAAAATTGTGTTGTATCCCGTTTCACTTAAAATCCCTCCAAACTATAATTTTGAGTACTACTACTAGGAACATCACTGAATTATTGTTCGGCCATAAGCAAAGGGGAAATAACATTTTAAATGCACACTTTTTCATAGCAAAATTATATTATAGGAAAAACTGTTCAGTGTTACATGGCATTACAAATGTTTAAGGGTTCACTTTCATATGATACTCTACTACTTGACTGTGTAAAAAAAAATATATATTTTTTAAAGGGATTCATTCTCGCTTTTTAGAACAAAAGAAAAAAATCTTATTTAAGAAAATCAGTTTTATACTCATCATCAATTTCAAAAAATCGATGGAAAGAGATAAGCAAATAACATCATGCACATTATCATGCATGCGTCTGGAAATAAATATAGACATATTTCGAATGTCTCTTAAATTGTTCTAACAACGAAAAGCTAGGTTATACACAATATTTATATGCATCAAGAAAAAAATTTACATTCTAAGGGACTTCTTTGTATGCACATCCACAACACTTTTTCGAATGTCTCTTAAATTGTTCTAACAACGAAAAGCTAGGTTATACACAATATTTATATCCAACAAGAAAAATATTTACATTCTAAGGGGCTTCTATGTATGCACATCCACAACACTTTTGTTCCACAGAATTTCACCACACTTTTTATTGAAAAAAAAAATTCATCATCATCATCCATAGAATGTTTATGAAACAAATACAATATTTGTTGTAAATATTTTCTAGGAAGGATACAAATACAATAACATTTGTATTGTTTTTGTTTTTGTAAAATATGTATTGCGTTTTTTTAGAAAAGGGACAGTACAATAACAAATACAAATTATTTGTTATTTCGTTGTAAAGAACATTCCGGATAAAATAATTTTACAATGCGGTCGATTCTTCTAGAATGGAAAGCATATTATTTAAAACAAGTTATTTTAAATTGAGTGAATTAATTGTAAACGGAACGCTTTATCGTGAACATAAAATCGTGTAAACAAAAGTAATGTGATTTTGTGTAAGTTTTATGTAAGTTGAGTTTATGAATTATTTTTGGAAGCAGGTGTTTATACTGGGAATTTTTAGAATCAACTGTTGGAGTTTTTGAACGTATTGTATGTTTTTATGTTGGTCTGTATTGTTTTTCTTTGGTTGTGAAACAATCAAGTAATTACATCCTTTCTAATAAATGCGCCTCTTCAATTTTGTAGCGAATACAAAAACAAATTTTGCTCAATATAAATTCATTTGAAAACAAAAAAGTTTTGAATTTGAGTGTGACTTTCGAATGGGCATATTTTCCAACCGGTCGCAGAAATTTGTATCTTAAATGTTCGAAGAAAAAGACCGGAATTCTCGCGATTGAAAATAGAACTGCTTGGATATTTTTATTGGATTGTTGGTGATTGTCCCGTCTGTTGGTGATTGTTTGTGCAATGTCTTTTTTTCACCATCTCTACTATTCGGTACTGCCGCGTGGAAGTACTAAATTCAAAAATACATACTACATTTTGGGCCAATATTTTTTTGCTGTTTTCGATTAATGTTGGCAAACAAGTTAGGTGCACCAATTAGAGAGAATTTATTCGTTGATCGATGGTTGTTATGCTATTTTTTCTCTTAAAGTGAATGTTTCTTGAAGAATAACACTGTCGTCAGAGAAAAATAATGTATATCAAATTTTTAAAAACGACCATTCTCCTAATTTTAAAACAGTATAATATTACAAGTTCATCTAAACTTCCAATTAAAAGCGACATACTAAATAAAGCTAAAGCAGAAATGATACTCAAGAGTGAAAAATAAAATATAGCATTAGGTTTTTGAACATACGGTGCCAAGAATCGATTAAGATTAAAGAGGATTATTGATGATCACACTTCAATAATCACAATAAAGTAATTCCACAATTATGTCGAAACTTTGTTACCAATGTCAGTCATTCATCAAATTCTACATAATTAACAGTGTAACAACTAAAGTTGGCACCACAAGTGTGTTGTGGGAGACTAGCGGCAAGCTTGACTTGAACTCAGCGGTTGAAAATTGAACAACGGCTTCAGAATTATCCCCGACTATTCTGCTTCTAGCTTTTGTTGGAACAAAATTCATCTACAAAAAATCAGGTTTACAATAACGGCGGATTAGAGTAAAAACAGTAAAACCTCGCTTAACAAACACCTCTCACAAGTAATTCGCAAAACAAATTATAAAAAAAATGACACGCTTAACAAGCAACGTTTCGCACAACGAGGGATTTGACGTTTCTGTATCAAAAATTATTTTTTGTTTTGTATCAAAAGGAATGTGAAAATACTAAAACAACACACGATTTCAAATGAAACAATAAATTAAATATATTACAAAGCTTCCGACAGAAAAACATTATACATTTATATATTATAAAAACAATTCGACAATTATTTATAACTCTGAAGAGTTCAAGACCCACATTTGTGTTTGCAAAATAAACTATAAAATACATAGAAATCAAATGATTGTTAAAGAAAGAAATAATGAATCAAATATAAAAATTCTTCAATCACCAAACTAGTTCAAGTTTCAAATCCCGTTTCTTACATTCATTCATAAATTATTTTTTTTACGAGAAAATAAAACAAAATGATAGGCTTTTAAAAAAAATATAAAAATTCCACATAATACAATTTAAGAAATAATAATACAATGATATCACTTTCTTTAATCAAATGGTAAACAAAGTATATAAAAAAACCTAGGAATTTATAGGGCTAACTAAACAGTTATAATAGTAGAAGTGGTTTATTGATCATTATATGAATTGAAAATTGAGCAAAAGAGAAAAAGTAACATTCATGCAGTACATATATGTGGATTGATTTATAATGAATCATATGTTTATTTATTGTACATATATCATATGTCCATGATGGATCATAAGTTTCATTGCTTATTTTTTAAAGTTAGACACGCCGTCTGATGTGTTTTCAATTGATGGCCAGATGTAAAATTCCGATAGTTATTTGTGTAACAAAAACAGAAATTGCAAGAAATTGTCGGTTGAACAATGTTTGCTCCTACAGTCGGTAGTGTAACAAAACGCAAAATCCTTACTAGTACGACGTTGTTGAGCGTGACATTTGGAAGTTTTACGAACATTAACACGTCGATTTTAAAGCTTTACTACTTTATGTGAAGCTTTAACACACAAATATTCAGGTAATTCTAGAAAAATGTATAACTTCCTGATATAGGCGAAGTTCTTTTATACAAGTCAGTTTTCGAACTCAGAACTTTGATGATCACGTTTCAATACCTTTTGAATAGGGATTACAACCCCGTGATTAGCGTTTTATGCAGCCCGGGACTACGGGATTTATAAAGTGCTAATCTCGGGATTTGTGTGTTTATTGGATTCGGGATTTGTGTGTTTTCTGGTTTTAAAGACGAAAAAAAGCATATTTTTGTGATTTTTTTGCGGCGACATGAGTAGTGTTTGCAATCTTGGTATCCGGGTACCCGGATACCCGGCTATTTAGGCAGATTTTTTTGGGTATTAAATATCCGGATATTTTGGCCGAATACCCGAACAACAAAGGGTCCAGTTTGTTCTCAATAAAATTTACAAAATAAAATTCAACTCATTCTCTTTTTGCAAATTTGAATTATTCTTTATGCTAGTTGTTAACAAATGATTCTATTCTAACCATACAAATTGCAATATGTCCATAAACATTAAACTATAAAAATTAAACCAGCCACATTCGTAAACATTAAACTGCCTCTAGTTAATTATTATTGTTGGGATTACGAAAACAACAGAAAAACGACGAAGAAAACATAACAAAATTTATGGAATTTTAGTTCTTATTAAAATTAAAATTAGGTCATAAAAAATTAAGGATCTTCATTGGTTATTTGTTTATATTTAGTTTAAAATAGAAACGGTAAATATATTATGATAAGTTTTTATTTAAGATTTAAGCTAATAATTAAAATAAGTGTCATCGAAAGTGTGGGACCAGTTCAAGAAAATGTCATCAGATAAATCTCGGTGCCACGTAGTTGGATGCGCACGAATAATTTCAACTAAATGGGGAAATACGCCAGCAATGAAAAATCAAATCGGATAATGATGCGGCTAATTATAATATTGAAAATTTACAACTACAAAAATGTATTGCTGTCTACACAAGATCTACTATAGATAACAGTGGTACTACAGTTGATAAAGAGCTGAAAATGCTGTTTGTAAATAAAGAAAACCGAAAAAATGATAGAAAATTTAAATCAATCGTTATTGACCGTGAAGCCAACATCCACTTTATCGGAGCGGGTTTTTTCTATTGCAGGAATTTAAAAAAAAAATACGAAATCGGATGAGTACAGCTACCCTAAATGCTTTAATATTTTTGAAATATTATTTTACAATTAAAAAATGATCAATTTTTAGTTTACTACTGTGAGGTTTTTTTTATTGTTTTTCATCTTTTAATTTTTTTATAACTACCCGGGTTATCCGGGTAATTTGGAAAATACTAATCGAGTAACCGGGTAATTTGAAATTGGGTAATTTGGCATCACTAGACATGAGTAATACAATTTTATTAAATTTAATTACATATTATTGTACAGCTTTTGAAGTATGTCAGAAAAAATTTTCCATTAAAAATATTGATAAATAAGCCGGTGACGTTGAATCTCCAGAGGCGCCTGGAAAAAAAGTGGTTTTGCGGTGAACATTATAACCCGTTACCGGATCAAGTGAAACAAAAATATTGATATGCATTTTAAAAGTGATGTATTTCTCGAGGTAATCACGAAGAGTCTTTTTTTCTATTTTTTGCAGCACTTGGAAGTGAAAAACGCGATTTTAGCTCAAAAAATCGCGGTTAATTTGTTATCAAAAAATAGAAAAAAATGAAAAAAAAAACTCTTCGTGATTACCTGTTGATTTATGTGAAGAAGTAATGTTCAAATTTTCAAAAGGATCGGTTCAGTAGATTTTGAGTTCTAATATTCACGAACTTCAAAAATGACGTTTTCGGGAAAATGGGGTCAAACGGCAACCCTGTTGAAACGCTGTAACTCCGTTAGTTTTACTCGGATTGACTTAAAATTTGTACACAATATTTTCGAGTTATTGTTCATTCAGAAAAAAAAATGCAAAAAAAAAAATTTTAAAACCATGCCTGTTTTAAATTTTAAAACCTGCCTATAGATATTCCCTATCAAATTACACCTCTTCAACTGCATACATACTTCACAAAGTATGATAAACACTACTATACGTTCTCAATTATAACATTACTAAATCACAGTATAAAACCACAAAACTAAAACGTAGGTCATATTACTCCACTACCTCTATCATCTGATATATCTTCCTTTCCATCGTTTTCTACTGCTCCTATTCCTAAACCAAACCTTTCTAATTCTACACAACATCCGTTGCCAACACTTGCTTCAGTACTAAACAATCAGGGAACTTTCCAATCCTATATACACTTTTTACAGCCATAAGTTGCATTAGCTCTTCTAACGCCTAACTTTTAAATAGTACAACTCACTCTAGAAATACCCGACTAGCAATTTGCTCATGTATGCCCTAGTATGATCCGGGCCGGATCAGGGTGTAATATAAGGTAAATCCTAATAGGGCATTGGCATCCGGTCCCTATCAGAAATCATACTTGATTTCACTACTAGGGCGTGCCGTATTTGTCCTGATCCGGCCCGAATTTAGAAAACCTATCTCATCCCAGTAAATGCCCGACCAGGGCCTGATCAGAATCATATCTGATTTTCCAATTAAAGTATGCCCTATTTGTCCTGATCTGAGCCCTATTTCATTTTAATAAATTTCATTTGGTTAAAATTCACTAGACTAGACTATTATCCATTTTAGATATACATAGTTTGCAAAATTTCACATATACTTTAGTTATCGCTTCTCTGCGTTATGAATACATAAAGGTAAGTATAAAGTTAGAATATTTTTATAAACATTTTTTTCTAATGTATGCAGTAGCAAATTTTCTAATTTTTCTAATGTATGTTAAGGAAAATTTCCTTCAATTTTAAATGATCCGGTCCTGATCAATTTCCAAAATGGGTTTTAAAAACACACGGAAACAGTTATCCTAAATGTTTGTTTTTTGGAATGCTTTGGAATTACTTTTCACTAAGGCTTTGTGCGTAACGACGAAATAATGACAGGTGCAAATTATTAACCGTCAAAATTTTGTCTTGAGAAATTTTTATTTACTAAAAAAATTAAAAAATTGAGTAATGCCACCTAACCTCTCTTTATATTTACCTCTCTAATGTGACGAATCTATTTGGTTAAGAGCTGTACCTAAATTACGTAACGCAAAATTCCAAATTGTCACATTTTTAAAACTCCCACCCCGACCCTACATGTCATTTCACAAAATTTTATGAAAATTTCTAAATGTAAAAACGTTTTTTTTAAATAAAAATTTTTCACAACCATTTTTATTAAATCGATTCGATGTTTCTCCATTTCTATATTTGCTGGTGTGGCTGAAATCTTCAATCCTTTATCTGACTGATAACGGAATTTGTGATGGTAAAATTCGTCCAGGCATAAAGTGAACTACGTGGATCTAAACAATACTCGATATTTTTGCATTATACTATTTGCGTAAACTATTGACTTGTTCTAACATGCTCTGCTATCCATGAAATATCTTTAGGCAGTAAGTTATTTTCATCCATTTCAGGTTCAATGTCAGGATCATCAAAGGTAGAAAATCCATCTAAAACTAATTGATGCTATATTTCTGCCAATGTTTTACCACAAAATTCAAAATTATTTTCAGTTTCTTCATTTATTGTCCTACCTTGATAATCTAAATGTAATTTTTTTAATCATTTAATTTTACAAATCAAAAATTATTAACATTTTGAAATTGTATTTACAAGGCATCTATTATCAAACATTTAAAATTGTGAAATAGTTTCTTAACCAAACCAAACAGTTTATAAAAATTAAATATTTATACTTTTTAATTTTATACAAATATTGTAAGCTTAAAAACTCTTAATCATACCGATCTAATTATTATTGAGGCTAAAAATGTATGTCACAAAATTAGAAAATATGAGTGTTTGTTTCCATTGTTGTAAAGTTTTTTTTTGAACACATAATGGCGTAATCAGTTCATATGTTAAAAAAAAGAATATTATTATATTGAATATCCGATATCGGCAATTCATACGTGAAGTTTTGGAAACTAGAAAAAAATCACTAACAACCTGCAGCGACATTTTTTGGAATAACGAGAACAACATAAAAGAATAAAATGTTTGTCATTTTTGTTTGTATTAGTAAGAAAAATTTATCTCTATACACATTTTTAAAATTGATCTAGTGACGAAAACTGGTTAAAAGTTCATTGAACTCAATATTATTAAATTAAGCTAAAAGCTTTAAAATTATCATTTATATTTCAAAGTTACCAAACAAAAGCTGCAAAAAAAATATTTTAATTTTTTAACCTTGGAACGATTTTATATTTCCCACGACAAAACATACAAACAATATTTAATTTAAAGATAACTAATAGTCTTTTCTCGATAAAGGCAATAAATTAGTGTTATCTTGATTCGTAAGCTAACCACTGCTCAAAAATATATTACATACAACCAAGCAAAATCGTAAGCTATTGCTCTTCGATTCGCACTAAATCACTAAATTTTAAATCTAAATGACAACCAGTAATTAATAGGTGCTTTTAGAACTATTGTAACTTTTGAAAATGTTCAAAGTCTATTTTTCTACAAAAAAAAACCAGAAAATTATTTAGTTTCATTAAACAGAAATAAATATTAACTCAAAGAATATTAATCATTTCACATAAATATTGATAGAAAAACAACATTCCTCAGATTAGAAGGTTTTTTAATTTCATTTATAAAAATATAAGTTTTAATTAATTTGCATCTCATTAAACCTAAAGTGGTGCAGAGCTTTTTATATTTGATGAAAGTATTAAATAAATCTATTTTTAAGGATTAGAAACAAATGAAATAATATTGTTCGATTTTGACGCAAGAGATAAAAATTTTAACTGATAGGAATAATACCAATATTTATGATAAAACGCTGACGCCATGGCGCTAATATAAATCTAATTAGATATTTTGCTTGTAAATTTACTACTTATTAGCTCTATTTAAAATCAACTTCATACAAACTATAATTTACAAAACAAAATTCTAAATAAAATTTTATTTTTAAATTTAAGGCATCAGGCTTTACCTAAGAATGCACCCAATCGTTGGCAATAATGCATAATGTTGCTTTAGACTTTTATTAAACTGGCCCGAAATTTTATAATAGCAAGAAGTAACTTAAGAATAAGTTACTTTAGTTAAAGACTCATTGTATTTAATCACAATTATTTCTATGCGTTAAATGAATTTAATGGTCTAATCAACATTTTCAATTTTCTAGCCTTCCAATATGGTCAGAGCTTGTATTTGAACCATTTGTCTTAATCGGAGTTTTTGTGTTATCTACACATCATAAGAGCTTCTGTGGCTGTTTAAGCCAATTCTCAGCACAGTACTAGTTTCCACCTTTTAGCCATTTTTTAACTGAATAGAAAATATCGCCTCTCTCTCTCGTTATGTATATACATATTTACCATATTTTTAAACGATTTTTTACAGACACTCTGAACTCTTCGTTGATGACAGCCAAAATTGAAGTAATATCAATTTGCAGCTCGCTAGGTGGAGAGAAGTGGGGTGTGGGGTGTGGAATAATTTCAGAATAAAATTGTGGAATAATTTCAGAAATTATGTCGTGGCACACTGAGGCAACCGAATTAATTTGGTAAGTACATTTTTGTATGCACTTTCTCATGAGTTATTTTACCCTCAGTTTTTACATGCTGGAGCGAGCGATCTACCCTTATTAATAGCGATTGGTGTTTGCCATTCTTTTACCTTACTTAAGAAATCATTATGACGCTGCTCATAGTCCTTGCGATTTCTCATTCGTGTTGGAACCCCTGAAAGAAAGTATGTTTAGCGTATCGTTCATCCAGTTCAAATCGGCAGAGAATTTTTTACTGTTGACGAACAGCTCCACGTCCACTTTTTGCTCTCCGACTGTTTGTTTCAGTGGGTCTTGTGCTGCCTCTCAGTGGTTAAGAATAGAAACGTAATAACCAGATGGAATCGGAATAAAACAACACAAAGGTCGAGAAATGGTGTGGCATAATGGTTGCAAATAACCTTAGAGTATATATAAATATAGAGAGAACATAACTTGTATGAAGAGAGAAATAAAAAAAGGTGATAGCATATGGCATAGTCAATTTTTCGTTTTTCCATTTTGATTTGTTTTTATATCAAATTGTAAATTAAAAATATTTTTAAATTTGAAATGCTAAAAAATATTAAATGTTTTCTAAATAGTTGTGCTAATTTTTATAAAATGAATGACAATAATTAGGAGAGTAATTTTAATTTATTGTGTTATTTCCAGTGATTATTTAAGTCAAATATTTTATAAAGGACAAGCATTATTTTCAAGCGATATAAAATATCAAAAATTATATGTTTGGCTATAATAAAAACCTAAATGTCAGCATTTTAGGTAGATTTCATATAAAAATCTACCTATTGCAATGTCCGTCATCTCGGAATTTCGGAAAAATTTTGATACCAAACGACTATATATTTAAAGCGGAGACGGAAAAACAAAAAAAAAAAAAATTATATATATGTATATATATAACGATATGAGGTATAACGGAATTTAGCGGCACTCTCACGGACGCATTTGTTGACCTAGACCAAAAATTTTTTCTGAGCGTGTTGCGGCAAACAATCTCTTGGATAAGTTCGACAACTGGCCATATCCGGGTACAGGTTAAGAGTCTAGAGCCTTAAAACTGTCAAAAACAAAGCGTTATAACGGCCGTTTGGGGCAAAATATGTAAACAAAATTTATAAATATTAATTATTTGAACATATTTTTATCATTTTTTAAAAAGACATCTGCAATAAAAGGTTCTTTAGCTATCTGCAATAAACTGTGTGAAGTACAACGGCATTTAGCGGCACTTTCACGGTCGCATTTTTTCACTTACGCTAAAAATATTTTCTGGGTATGTTGCGGCAAACAGTTTCCTGAATATGTTTGACAATTGGCCATATCGGGGTACAGGTTAAGTGCCTGGAGCCCAAAAACTGTATAAAATAATGTTTATTTTTAAAGTTTGTGGAATACTTCTGTTTTAGGTAGATTTCATATAAAAATCTACCTATTGCAATGGGCTTCATCTCGGAATTTCGGAAAAATTTTGATGCCAAACGACTATATGTGATAAGCGGAGATGGAAAAACAAAAAAAAAAAAAATTATATATATATATATATATATATATATATATATATATATATATATATATATATATATATATATATATATAACGATATGAGGTATAACGGAATTTAGCGGCACTCTCACGGTCGCATTTTTCGACCTACACCAAAATAATTTTCTGTGTATGTTTCGGCAAATAATGTCTTGGACAAGTTCGTGAACTGGCCATATCCGGGTACCGGTTAAGCGGCTAGAGCCTAAAAAGTCGAATAATCTAGGGCGCTATAACTTCCGTTTTAATAATAATATTTTAATAAAATTTAAAAATATTGAATATTTGAACCTTTTTCTATCATTTTTATCCAGATGACAACTTTGGCGTTTCAGGTTCCTCAAAAATCAGCTGTTTTAAAAATTTACTAAACTTTGCTGCCCTTGACCTAGCTGAAATGGCCAAGCTCATATTTGAAAACTTTTTTTCACGTACTTCAAATATAAATCTTTCCAGAATTTAAAAAAAAAATGATCCAAGTCCAGAGGTTGAGCCGCTAAGTTTGTTGAAACCAATACAAACGCAAACGGCTATGCTTTCATCATTTTTAAGTTTATGTTGTTTAAACTCCTATTTTCTCTTAGATACATTTTTCATTTATAACGTCAGAGATTTTCAACGTTCTAACAAAATAGGTTCCAATTTTATAAGCATTATACTACACCTATTGTGTGAAAAATCTAAAGCCAGTGAATACCACTAAGAAAATTATAAAAACCGAAAAAAATTGAAAAATAAATAAATAAAAACACAAAACAAATCATATCTAAATTCATGCATACAATGGGCGCTTAAAAAATTAAGTATATGAAACGTATTTTTACCAATCAATTAGACTAAATAATTACAGATAAGTGTTAAACTTATAAACATTAAACAAAATAACCGTAATCCCAAACAACCTTAAAATAAATTTATTGTAGATAGATAAAACTACATACATCACCCCTAAAATCAAATTAAAGTTTTTTTTCTTTGTCTATTTAAAAAAAAAACAAAAATTGTGGGAAAATGAAAAGAAGGAGTTAAGTATTGGTTTTTGTTTATAGGTATTTGTTTTGTTTTCGAATTGTTTAAAAAAAACAACATTTGAATATTATGAGATTGATAATGTTTTTCTAATATTTTTTTAGCTAGATTTTTTTATAGGTAGATTTCATAGAAAAATTACATTTTCTATTTACCAAAATGAATTGCATTTTGGGTCAAACTAAATTTCCAAGCGGTTTTTAGAAGATTGCATATATTTAATGAGGTATTTACTTTTATGTAAGAAAATGTTAGTAAAATACGTGAAATAGAGAGATAATAGATCTGCAAATGGAAATGATAATTAAAACAATGTGTGTATGGAAATTGTTAACTTGTTGAAAATATTGGTTGGAAAAAATGTTTTGCGTTGTTGTAGTTGTATGCACCTATATATGTGATGTATGCGTATGGATAGTTGTAATCATATTAGAAGCAAAAAATGGTTTAAAAAACCGTTGAAATTATGCAATGGTAATTATCACCTTATAATCGTTTCTAAATTAGTTTAAGCTAGACTGTTAGAAGTGTTAGTTGCAACAAAAATTATAAGTCAACAAAATAAGAATAATTATTTTAATTATTTGATATATAATTATTTAATGCTAAGGTCGTGTTTCAAATGTTTTCGGTGAAAATTTCCAACTTCCTACGAAAAACAACAAAAAAAAAATCTTGTACTCTACCTCAGTGGCGGTAATTAAATTTTTTTAGGCAGATTTCGCATAATTTTAGTTAATTTTATATCTATTTTAATTAATTTTACATTCATTTCCATTAATTCACAATATGTTTTTTAAAATGAATTGTTAGTTTTATTTGTATCTAATGTTAGTTTTTTTTAAAGTAATCTGATAAATCCGATTCTAATTGCACACATAACTGTCTGATCCCGAAATCTACCTATTTCTAGCGGATATACCTGCCGCTCGGACTTTTTTTTAATTAGTGTTTTTTATAAAGTAATCTGATAAATCCGATTCGAATTATACACATAACTGTCTGATCCCGAAATCTACCTATTTCTAGCGAATATACCTGCCGCTCGGACTTTTTTTTTTTGACACAGTAGCAGGAACAGTACAATTTTGAATCAAATGAAAAAGCTACGCACGTCTATGAGGAGAAATAACGGTTTCTTAAAGAAGAAAACAAACAAACACAAAAACAATTTGACGTAAGTCTATGCACGCTAAATATTTGTTGTGCTAATCGGTTGCAAATAGTTTAAATCACGACATTTCATATTATTTTTACTCAACAGACTATAAACAATACATTGACAAAATAAATTTAAGAAAAATAATAATTATAATTAATTCAAATGAGAAAAAATTATCCATTCATAAAATATTTTTCATATGACAGTGTATCTTTTCTTCTTATTGTTTTGCTTTTTTTGATGTGGGATGAGGGATTTCAAAATTTTTTTTTTCTAAAAATAGGTATAGTCAAGGGACAGGTCCGAAAGGACGCTGTGTTCGATAACTGTACCGGAAGTGTGTCAAAAAAATCATTATGTTTGTCAAAAATAGCAAATTTTCATATTTTTGGCTTAAAAACGTTCATTTTAAGTGATTACGAGTAGGAACATTAAATTTGGACAAACCTTGATGGTAGGGATTAGTATGTGAGATCAAAAACTAGATTATTGCATTATAAGTTTGTCAAAAAAATGTTGTCAAGTGTGTCAAAAGAAAGATTTTTATTTATTTTTTTACCAAATGTTTTGGAAAAAAAATGAAATTGTTTGTTTGAAATGAAATTTTATTATTATTATTGAGATTTATGGCATTATAAGTTTGTCAAAAAATTGTTGTCAAGTGTGTCAAAAGGTTTTTATTTATTTTTTACCCAATTTTTTTAGAAAGTAATAAAATTAATAGTTTGTAAGACATGAAATTTTATTATTATTATAGAGAATTATGGCATTATAAGTTTGTCAAAAAAATAATGTCAAGTGTGTCAAAAAATGATTTCATTTATTTTTTTATCCAAATTTTTGGAAAAAAATTGTAGCTGTTTTTATGACGTAAATGTCATTTAAAATGAATTTGGACATGGACATTTTTGAATTTGTTATAGTTTTTGAAATATTTTTGGAATTTTGAAAAAGTTTGTATTTTTGATTTCGTAATCATTTTTGCAATATTTTTAGAATTTCGGAAAAAGTTTTAATTTTCGATTTTGTAAGACTTTTTTGAATATTTTTAGAATTTTGAAAAATTTTTATTTTTGATTTCATTATAATTTTTGGAATTTTGAAAAAATTTTCAATTTTTGATTTTGTAATAATTTTTGCAATATTTTTAGAATTTTTGAAAAAGTTTGAATTTTTAAGAATTTTTGGATTATTATTGGAATTTATAAAAAGTTTAAATATTTGATTTCATTCTAATTTTTGGAATTTTGAAAAAAGTTTCAATTTTTGATTTTGTTATAATTTTTGCAATACTTTTAGAATTTTGAAACAAATAGAAATTTTGAATTTTACATATACATATATATATTTAGAATTTTGAAAAAAGTTTCATTTTTTGATTTTGTAAGAATTTTTGGAATATTTTTAGAATTTTGAAAAATTTTATATTTTTGATTTTATTATAATTTTTGGAATTTTGAAAAAAGTTTTAATTTTTGATTTTGTAATAATTTTTGCAATATTTTTAGAATTTTGGAAAAGTTTAAATTTTTAAGAATTTTTGGAATATTATCGGAATTTAAGATTTAAACTTTTCCTAAAAATTTGATTTTATTCTAATTTTTGGAATTTTGATAAAAGGTTGATTTTATTTAATTTAACAATATTTTTGGAATTTTGATTATAATTTTCCGGCAACGTATTGATGTTTCGTGTTAGTTTTGTAATAAATTTTTAAACAGAGATAAAAAATACTTGTAGTTTAACAAAGAGTTATGTTTGATATACATCGCTGCCCAAAACTAAAAACCATGTCCTCATAAAAGTTTTTTGCCGAAAACTATATACAAATCCTTAACCCAGACCGAAGTCCTGATATCTCAGAGCTGTGAGATTTCAGCCCCACCATATTTGTCCTCATAAAGTTGATAATTATTCAAATTGTTTTGATTATAGTAGAGATAAATATTTGTTGAAACAGGCGTTAAAAAGATGACACTATTTAATTATATAACAAAGAAAACAATAATTGGAACAACAACTTCTGGTTTGATTAAAACATGAAGTGCCTTTAGCTTTCATGAGAGATGGTATTATATTTTGCAAAATTACCTGAAAGAAATGACAAAACAAAAACAGTCTGATAGAGTTAGACAAGAAATAAAATTTAACCCCAAAATTATGGAAATCCTCGTTTTGGAATTTAAAAATTCAAATGGGTTCCCATATGTTGGAATTGGTTTTAAATGGGATAGACAAGGTTGTTTCGTCTATTCTAATAGTTTTAGGCCAAAAACCTTAATAAAATTAAAGTAACTAGTAAAAAATCTGCAAGTTTAACTGAATTTTAAACCCATTTTGTACAAAATTTTTCTTGCCGATATTTGATATTTTAGCATAATCGAAAACATAATATTAATTTTTTCATTTTAATATCATAAAACTTATTTAAATTACCAATAATTGACATAAAAATATAAATTGTATCGCTATTCTTTTAGCCGATAGATGCGCTATTAACAGAAGAAAGAATAAAACAAAAGAACTGAGTTGAAGTTTGCTGAACTATAACAACATACAAATTTTTGATGAAGATCGAATAATAAATTGATGCTGCAATATTCAATGATTAAAAGGAATAAAATAAAAACAAATTTAATTAACATACTTTCATTGGATACGAATTATAATAAATTCACGTTTCTGTTTCATTGGTAGTTTTCTTTAGCGAATATTAATTTTGTATATTATTCATTTATATTGATTAATACACCGCAGCGCACCCACTTTGAGTTTTTTTTTAAATAGCGTATAGTAATATTTGGTAAACAAAACTATCAATCTGATGTATGAATTTAATTTTGGGAACAAATTTTTGTGTTATCTGTGTTAATTAATATCTTTTTTATTTATTTTTAAATATTTTAGATCAAATGTAAAAGCAAGCAAATGATTATTTACTTTAATTGAGAGATAAATGTTTTATATCTTTCAAAATTAAAAAAAGATACCGAAAGATAAATTTAAAGATAAATCTTAAGTTATTTTAAAACACAATTTTAATAAAAATGTGTTTTATTCAAGTTTCGAAATGAAAATTCAATCGTTCACTTATTTTTAAAAGGTTTGGTCGATTCTTAAGGTTTGGTATCGATTCTTAAGGTTTGGTATCGATTTCTAAAAATGTGCACAAGAATGGTTAAAATCAGGAGTCGAATTCAGACTTCTAGAAGACTAGCACTTAAAGTATTGACTAGAACTATGATTAATACAATAATACACAATAAATAGTAACAATGGGCTTTCGTAAACAACACCGTTATTAAAAATCCACGGTTTGCGGCTCACACCTAGGCTTTAGAAAGCTACATAATTAAGAGCGCTGAACAAAACAGTGCAGGCGTTAAACTTCTAAATATTGAAAAAGTTAACTGAGTAATTAGTATAAAATGTGTCGTTAAACTTTGTGCTTCCCACTATTAGCAATAAAACATTGAACTTGGCAAATAAACACTCCATCATCCACATCAATTTTACAATTATCGTACATTCAAATAATTTAAACTGAAACACGTGTGAATAATCAAACTGAAACACAAATATGTATAAATAAATTAAATACCACACAAAAACTGTTAATTGACAAGAGAAAAAGAATAAAGATGATAATTTTTGTTTTTTATATATTGTACTTTAACATTTTCCTTTAATATCTTTCACAACACCAACAACAAAAACTACTTAAGAAATGATATTAAATAAAAATAAAGTAAAACATACAAACAATATTTAAGAAATATGTTTTCTTGGAATTTTGTTATTTTATGTAAATACAAAAATATCACATTCCAATCCAATCTATCTCTCATTTTCTGTTTGTCTTTTTCTATCATATTTAACTTAAATAATTTATAAGAAAACCACATAAATAATTTGTTGTTTTGTTTTTTATTTTTTTAAATAATAACCATATAAGATTCAATCAAATGATTGTTAATACAGTGCGTACAATAGATTTGAACGTTTTTTTATAGAAAAAATGAGAGAAAATATGTAATCATCAGCTTTAAATCGGTGCCGTTAAAGGGTGCTGTTTAAAGAATGCAAGCATAGTGGTAAGACGGTGTCTATCTGTTCACCTTTGCGGTCGGTTATCTCGTAAACTACTATACCAATTTTTTTAACTAAAAAGTGTTGTAGGAATTACAATATGTTCACAAGGGAGCACGTAAGGTTCAGGAGCAGGCGCAGCAGTAGGAAACTCCTGTGCTGGATATGCAGGAAATCGGACCAATCTCACAGGACTGCTGCAACAGGATTCTTATTTAACAGAAACCTGTTGAAGGTAAAACTATAAAACCAAGAAGTGAGGAGAATGTAGCCTACATCTCAATGTCAAGAATGTCAAACAATGGTGAAAGTTTGTATCAAAGCAAAAATCGAAGGCAACATTTGCATCATGATTCATGACACTGGATACAGATTTAACTCGAACATTCGTTCGCAAAGGTTTGATTGGCAGCATTTTGGAATCATCAGATGGATTAAAACTTCAAACAATAACTGGAGAAAGTGTTGAAGTGGCAGGTAAAAAGATCGGCAGATATTGGCAGCGATGAAAAACGGCATATATTTAAAATATTTCGGCATATTTAAAACCGTCATTCAAACCAATGAGGAGAGAGATGCTAAACAACGCAGACGTTTAATGAAACGCAAATTTTTTTTAATAGGAAACAAAGGTGAGTGCATAACGACGTGACCAAATTAAATGAAATTTTTCAAAGAGCTTCAATCTGAAACGAGTCGCAATCGGAAACTGGAAAAATAAGAGTAGTTCAGAAATGCAGAAAGGTTGCAAATGCAACATTCAAACGGAAAACATAAGTAGAACGTAAAATAAATAAGAACCTAGACTCATTAAGGTGGGCTGACACAGAACAAAGTAACGGGCAAAGTCGTAAAAAGGGACAAGAAGTAATTTTAAACAGCCTGAGAAATGTAAAAAGAAAAAAAAACAAAAGTGGGGATTTAACAATTGGAGAAGAGATATTTAGAACATTTACAGGACGAAGAGGCTTAGATGGCGGGTAATGTTAGATTCTACATAATTGTAATGCAATACAAAACAAAACTCAATTTACGATACACAATATTTCAAACGTTCAAACTCCAAACAGTGTTTAAAAGTCACATTGCATTCTAAGAAAAAGGGTCAAAACATGAAATAAAATAGTATTAATTACGTAGGTTTACGGTGCTTTCTTTGTAAAGAATGGATTTTCCTAGAATATACGAGATATTAAGCTGAATTATATATAAGGAATGCCTTTTGTAGAATCAGTTAGTTGTATTTTAGACTGCGATGCCGTAAAGTTAAATTAAATAAAACTGCGATAGTGAAAATAGTTTAAGTGGAATGTGAAATGAAATATAATTGTGAATAAAGTTTTAAGTGTTATTTGATAGAAATATTTTGTGTGTTTTCTGTACGCTGTGTGTATACTGGAATTTTCTACAAGCAACCGTTGACGTTATTGAAGCTATAGAATATTCTAGATAGAAATATTGTTTGCTGTATATTGTTTTAAAACAATATATGTACATAGTTGTGAAATTCTTAATAAAACCTGCTGTTTTTGCTTATCAATCACACTCAAAAAAAAAAATCTTAAGTAAATTTTACAAAATTTTTATAAATAACATAAATTTTGTTGTAAGTTTACTAAAAAGTAAAAATATTGTACATTACAAAAAAAATTATTTGAAAAAACCAAAAATTTATTTGATTTAGATTATTTTTGGATTTGAAGGAAAAAAATTGTTGTTTTATCAAAAAAAATTGTGTGTTGTACATTTATAAAATTTTTGTATAAGTGACTTTTATTTTTTTGAGTGCAGCAATCGTATCCAGAAGGAGATTTGAGAATTGCGTTTATTGAGAGTAAGGCCAATTCGAAGTAAGGTTGAAAAACGTGACAATATAATTAAATACTTCTGTTATATTACTAAAAATATTATATTGATAATACAAGGGATAAAGCTAAAACTCTATAAATAAACAAAAATAAAATAACACCATTAGTTTTTGAAATACTGTTTTTCACCAAACGGTCGTAAAATTAAACTTTACTGCCGCTATGCAGAAGGTTAAAGTCTTACTTTTTTGACATATAATCAAAGCGGCAGTAAAGTAACTTTCATATTTTTACGGCGGCAGTAAAGTATAACTTTCTTGTTTTTACGGCGACAGTAGTGTCACCATTTCTTTCCATAATTTTACGGCGGCAGAAGAGTAACATGTTGTTTTGAAAAAAAAACTCATCACATATTTATAAAACATTTGAACGTTTGCCGAAAAAATAGTGTATTTAACTCTGAGCTAAAGTGACTTTTTGTGTTTCGTCTATAATTATCGACCGTCAAACTATAGACTCAACAAAAAAGTATTACTTTAGCTCAGGGTTCGCAACTGAATTTTATTGGCGTGCCGAAACAAATTTTTTTCTAGCAATCACTATTTTCGCGTGCCAATCCAATTATGAAATAGTACGTTTTGTAATACCACGAGTCATTGAAATTTTTTCGAAAATTTTTTGATTTTACGAATTAAATTATTTAGCAACACTGCGAATCAAAGCGCACAATAAACCACGAGTCCGAAGGACGAGTGGTTTAAGTAGTGGTTTGATTGAGCAGTGTTGCTTAAAAATAATTTAATGAGTAAAATTGAAAAATTTTCGAAAAAATTTCAATGAAGAGTGTATTTAATGAGATAATTTTTTTTTAATAATAATTTAGTTTAAAATATAATTACACTAGTTTACAAGAAAAATCTCCCGAAATAAAACCAAACTTTTCTTATAGATTTGGACCTCCTGAACACGAATATCATATTCATTTTTTTTTGTTAGCTCTTGTTTTTGAGATATTCATGAAAAACCAATTTTTTTGGTGATCAAAAATATTGTTTCGGTTTTTGGGTATCATATTTTACAAAACAAACAAAATAAAAATATTAATGAAAAATATACATAGTAAATATGCTAACAAACATTTTGAGCTATATTTTGTAAAAATCCATTAAGGATTCTGCAAGTTACAGTCGAAAAAAGTTGAAAAAATACGAAAAATTCACGTTTTTTTAAAACTTTTCCATTTTCAACGCCATAAATTTTGAACTAATAAAGACACTAATTTTTTTTAATTTCTTGAAGCCAATAGTAGCTTTAATTTTCTTTTTTTTTAGCTAAAAGACACGAATATTGGTGCAGTTTGCACCAAGTTATTCAAGTTTTCCCTAAGAAAGTCAAAACTCAAAATATGGAAAACATAATTTTTTACTTAATTTATTGTGCCATAAATAATAATTTTAAAAGTTCATCGTTCTCAAACATCGGTAAAGAATTTTTTTAAGATAGTAAAGCATTATTTCCATTTTTGTTTTCGAAGGGAATTGGATCGATATGAGACGTATATAGAAAAATATAAACATAAGATAATGAATTGTGAGGAGAGGCAAAACATCATAACATCAGAACTATTTAAGTTAGTCAAGCACCATAAAGTTAAACCCCTATTTATGTCTATTAATACCTGTAAGGTTTGTTTCTTTTCTTTTTTCTCTTTAAAATCATCGCCCACCTTGTGTTACTCCTCACGTTTATGATCATTTTAAGTTTAATTTAAGAAAGCAATTACTTCTCCTTTTTAATAGTTTTTCGGTTTTCCCAACTTTTGTTTAAACAGTTTAAAGAGGTTTCTTTTTAAGTAGATAATTGTCGTATGATTAGTTGCAAATATAATCTCTTTGAGGATAAATTTGAGAGCATCACCCCATTTATAAGAACTGCCTATTTTCATTACTAACTGATATTTTCCAATTCCTAAAATAAATCTGGGGTGGGAGGAGCTAGATCATGTCAAAAAACTTCACAAAAAAAATCTCGATTACGAGAAAAATCATATACAAATAAAATACAACTTTTGTCAAAAAAAGACATTTCATAATCAACTAACTGATATTTTTCAACTCCTACAATAAGTCCGAGGTGGGAAGAGCTAGATCATGTCAAAAAACTTCACAAAAAAATCTCAATTTCGAGAAAAATCATATACAAATAAAATACAACTTTTGTCAAAAAAAGACATTTCGTAATCAATTAACTGATATTTTGCAACTCCTAAAATAAGTCCAAGGTGGGAGGAGCTAGATTATGTCAAAAAACTTCACATAAAAAATCTCAATTTCGAGAAAAATCATATGCAAATAAAACACAACTTTTGTCAAAAAAAGACATTTCATAGTCAACTAACTGTTATTTTCCAACTCCTAAAATAAGTCGGAGGTGGGAGGAGCCAGATCTATTACGAAAACAACTTATATATAAATTAATTATGTTTCATAATTTAAATTATTCTTATAGTTAAATTTTTTTTCCAAATTTTGAGTTTTGACTTTCTTAGGGAAAACTTAAATAACTTGGTGCAAACTGCACCAATATTCTTGTCTTTTGGCTTAAAAGAAAGAAAATTAAAGCTACTATAGGCTCCAAGAAACTAAAAAAAATTAGTGTCTTTATTTGTTCAAAATTTATGGTGTTGAAAATGGAAAAATTTTAAAAAACGTACACTGGAAAAAAAATTGAAGTTCATGACAACCTCATCTCGAAGTTGGCAGTTGATTATTCATGCAAAGAAAAATTATTTGCAAACAATTTCACTGTGATTGGGACAACTACACGATATCATTTTCCTAACAACAGAATGAGGTTTATTTAAAATATAAAGTGTTATATCCAATATAACAGTAGTTGAATAAAGATAATAACTTTTTCCCTGGAAAATATTTTCTTTGGCCTTATATCATGAATTTTTCATTTTAAAGTTTAAGTATTTGAGATTAATTGAACTATATTTTATTTTCACATAAATATTTCGTGTGATTGTCTCAACTTCATCGATTTATAATTGTAGAGTTGTTGAAGCAATTTCGTAGTTTGATTCGCCATATGTGACCACACGGTGAGGTTGAGACAATTGCATTTCGATTGGAAATAGGACATGTTTTTTTCAGTGTAGATTTTTCGTATTTTTTCAACTTTTTTCGACCGTAACTTCCAGAATCCTTAATGGATTTTTACAAAATATAGCTCAAAATGTTTGTTGGCATATTTAATATGCACATGTTACATTAATATATTTAATTTGTTTGTTTTGTAAAATATGAGACCCAAAAACCGAAACAAAATTTTTGATCACCGAAAAAATTGGTTTTTCGTGAATATCTCAAAAACAAGAGCTAACCAAAAAAAATGAATATGGCATTCGTGTTCAGGAGGTCCAAATCCATAAGAAAAGTTGGGTTTTATTCAGGGAGACAAAAAAAGTTCAAAATTTGTAAACTAGTGTTATTAGTTTCTAAATAAAATTTTTTCTACAAATTATTCAATAATACAAAATTATGTAAAAATGCAATTCACAAATAATAAAAATGTCCGTTTTCATTCACAAATGGTTGCATGTTTAATGTTTATGTTTATTTGTCAAAAATAAATTTGTACGAATGAAAAATAAAATTTCTGACAGCAAAAAAAAATTATCAGCCAAATCGATTCAGACATTTCAGGCAAATTGATGCTGATTCAAAGAATTCGGAGGTTCCCTTTTACTGGACTAACAGTAATATTTAACTTATTACAAAATATCTGAAAAAATCTTTTCTTTATTTTGATTCTTAAAACGCGAATTTAAGGACAATTTTGAACACAATTTCAGAATGTTTGCCGTACTGTGCCAGACAAATTTTCAAATGTGCCAAGTCTGGCACGCGTGCCACGTATTTGCGATCACTGCTTTAGCTCCAAATTAAATAATGTACGATTTTAACACTACAATTTATAATAAAATAATTTTAAAAAACGCGCATCAGTTATTAAGTGACGTCATTATCTTGATCAAAATAACGTAATTGTAGTCTACTCAGTTAATATGTACATTGAATTTAATTTTACTATTATTATTGCATTACGTGTTTCCTTTTTAGAACAGTAATTACACTGTGTATGAAAGTTATTTTTAACGTATCTAATAATTTTCATATTTATTTAATTCTAAATTTAGTTTCTTCTGAAATTATAAATTAAAATTCTTTTGAGAGGGGAATTTTAACAAATTTTAACAAATTATTTTACAAAGATTAAATTGCAGTACAATGAACTTGAATTTCATAGGGTGAAATGAGATTGAAAACAATCGTAATAATTAATTAGAGGCTTTAAATGTTTCTATAACACATAAAAGTGAACCTTTTAAATTGCATATTGCATTATTTATTTTTCTTCATTATTTCGTTTAAGTTTTTATTTGTTAAAAGTTTTTTCTTGATTTAATGCTATTTTTATGTTTTAAAATTTTTCCTTTTATATTTATACCACTGCGTTTTTTTTAAGATGATAGAATAATCTGAATGAAACGTAAAATAGATGCATGAAATTGAACAGTATTGAATTATGCGTTAGTAAATTGTAGATTCGTTACATAACATATAATACCAGCTGAAAATCATTTATATTTTGATCAAATTTGGTTAAATAAAATATTTACGACTAAAGTTTAATAGAGTCAGTCCAACAATATGGCGCATTCAACAGAATAAATAAGAATGAAAATAAAATTATTTTGACGCTGATGCATATACATAAGCTAATATACATTAAATAGTTCAATTATTGGCTAACAAATGTTATAGATTTCACGTATTTCTATTTATAAAAACATTGAAGAAGGGTGTAGTATCCCAACAGACATAAATTCTATCGTACGAATAGGAAAAGTAAAAAAAAAACAAAACTGGAAGTTACAAACCAGAAGTTCGAATGAAGAACTGTTACAAATCATACTCTAAGGATATACACTAAGTTTAATCAAAATCAATTATCAGAACTAATCAGTTCTTAGTCATTTAAATCTCTATCTTTTGTCAAAGTGTCAATCCAAATTGATAAATAAACGAGGTCTGAAAGCTCCCAACAAACTTTAAAAACAAAGTGTGAAAAGTCAGCAGATGGACCCCACCCCACAATTTTGATGACACTTTTACAAAAGATAGAGATTTCAATGACAAAGAACTGATTAGTTCTTGGACGATATTGGGAGTGATGGGGGCCTCCCGAACAAATGTTTATTTGAAACTTCTATAACAACAGTTTCTGATAATTGTTTTTGATTAAACATGCTAAATATGTTAGAGGATGATTTGTAGCAGTTTTGCATTCCAACTTCCGATTTGTCACTTTGATTAAACAATTTAGTTTACTTTTTCTGCTCGTACAATAGAATTTTTGTCTGTTGGGATATTAAAACTTCTTTAATGAACTAATTTTGATGAGACTTTAGCAAAAGATGAAGATTTATAGGATGAAGAACTGAAAAGCTTTTGAGCGATAATAGGCAAAGTGGTATGGGTCTCCGTAGCACTTTTTTATAATTAGAAAGATGTACGTAATATCTATAACAGTAGTTAGCTATTAATTGAAGAATTTAATGGATATAAGCTTACTTACTATATATCCATACCATTTTGTTTCCAGATCTGTGGTGAAGTTAACCTATCCATCAGCGTCGCCAATATTTTTTAATAAAATGTATTGGATAGTAGAAATGTTCAAAATAATCAAAATAATCAAGAATCAAAATAAATTACATAAATATCGGCTGTATGTTTATGTAAAATAGTCGATTAAGATTTTACTCACGTATAAAATATTAATGATGGTTCCGAACAACTTACTTGAAAGAATAAGAAAATTGAAATCAGTTTTTTTAGTTTTTATGCATATTCAAAAGCGTTATTAAATAAGGATACGCTTTTTCAAATTAGCATAAAAAAATGTAAGAAACTATATTTTTACTACATCCAGTCAGAGACTATTTTGGTTTAAAAAAAATGTCATCTAATTTCATAACTACGGCTTTGTTTTTGGATAAAAAAGAACTACAGGGCAGGGCGTTGTGTGGGAAGGTTTTACAAATTTGATAAGTCATTATTTTGGTATATACGAATTTTAACGGTTCATAAATAACATAACGAATGTATAAACGTGGCAAATTTACTATCGAAAAATAATCAATACACCCACGTTTTTTAATTTTAAAACATTTGATCAAAAAACAACAAAAATCGTACAAAAACATCATAATGAATGTGTGAGGCTCAATTATATTTACATGGATACGTTAATAAACATTTTAATTGGTTTTATGCAACAAAACATTCTCAAATTATTCATCAGTTATCTTTGCATCCATGGAAAATAAACCTTACTTTTTGAAAATTTAAGTGACGGTATACCCAAGTAGGTTTTGCCAGACATTGACATACGGCCAAGCACTGGTCCATTAATGGTTAACAGTACTTGGCTATTGTTACTGGGCCAATACTAGAACCAATCATCGGCCGATCTATGGTTTACAGAAAATAGCCAGTATATTGTCACCTTTGAATGACCAAGCACTGGCCCATGAATGGTAAATATTACTTGGCTATTGTTATTGGGCCAGTACTGTAGCCATGAATTTGCCGATCTGTCATTTTTTTTTAATTTCACTAGAGCATTATCCCTTTTAGAAATACATAGTTTGAAAAATTTCACATATAGTTTAGTTATCGCCTTGTCGGTTGAAAGGCTATGGTAATATAGAAAAGGTTGGTATATGTTTTAATTTATTTTCATTTCCATTTTATTTTGATTATTTTGTAAATAATTTATTTAAATTTATGTATAAAAAATATTATTTTATATTTTTTTTAATGGCGGAGTACTGGCGGAGTCAGGGCGGAGTTTGCCATTACTCAGCCATTTCTGCAACTGAACCAGTTGTATGGGGAGTTTTGAATTTTTTCCGTCATTTTTATTTTATTTTAAATTTCTTTGTATTTAATTTATTTAAATTTACATATGATAATAATGTATATTTTTTTAACGGCCCAGTCATGGTTGCCAGTATTTGGCCCAAGAATGGCAACCATTTATTGTCCGAAGTTATCATCCAGTAAAATTGTGTTAATGGCCCAGTCGTGGTTGCCAGTACTCGCCCATTGCTGCATTACTGGCTGCCAGTAATGGACCATTACTGGACCAGTTGTACAACCTTGTATGGGATAGAAACTGTTAGCGTTATCGTAACGTGATAACTATTCAAAACGAGTTGGATGTTTTGGGCTTGGTTAACATGTGGTTCCAACATACGATCTTCATATAAAAACAAATTTACAAGAAGCTTTAGCTTAAACAAAACATTCGTAACAATATTAAGGAAAACCGATTGAAATCTGTGATATTATAAAAACTTAAATAAAAAAGATCCAGGATTTGTGAGGTCAACAGAGTTGAACATTTATCTGATATTTAATTTGATTCCCTAAATAAAGTGTTCATAAACTTACAAAAAAACAGATAATCCTTCCCACCGAACGAGCACTCGTCTTATTCTGCTCCAATTTATTTATGCTCAACATACATAATTGTTTTTATTATGTAGTAGTATTGTATGTAGTATTGTTCATACTACATACATAATTGTTTTTATGATATTCAAAATAACTGTATGACTAAGCAATTAAATCTAATTCCTTCACACCAATAATCATCATCAACTTATATCGGTTTCTGTAATTTAATTTATTTGACTGCCTTTTTTTAAAAACGAAATAAAGATCAAACTTACTAAAGTAAGTGAGCTCTTTATTGTAATACAAAACAAAACACATAATGAATGACACAGTGTGTACCAAAATAAACCTAAAAGTGTATTTATAAAATTTTATTATTATTGTTAATTGTATATGAGATGTATTTTTTTGTTATTTTCAATTATGTTATTTTTGTCGTATTTTACAAAACAAATAATTTTTGTTTTTAAAATTTCAAACCGCGTAATTTTAAAAATAAAATCTATTTTTGTAAATATATCGAAGAATTTATAACACATAAAAGAATAGTATAGGGTGGGGTTTAAGTATTGAAATTGTTTTGAAAACGTCAATCACTAACTTTGACGTAAATTTAAAAAATATAACTGTAAATTCATAACAAAGGTGTGTGTCATAGATTTTCGTTTTTATTTCACCAGTTGAAAGATTTAAAAAGTTTTTTAAAGGTTTTAAATTAAAAACAAAGCAGCAAACAATAGTAGATTTTTAAACGAGTGGTGAAAACGTCTCTTTTTGCGTGACTGAACGGTTTGTCCACGAGACGCGACAGCGTCGAGTGGAATAAGTTCAGGAACGCAAAAACGTTTTTACCACGCGTAGAATACGCTATTTTTTCTACGCTTGTAAATATAAATGATAATATTTACAAATTCATCTACTAAAAACTTACAAAACGACATATATAAATTTGACAGTGTAAAAAATTAACAATTATATATCGCATTTTTATCAGTGTAAAATAATGTTGTTATTGTGTTCGCCTACAGATGGCATAATAACAGGCGAACACAATTATAAAGGAGCCCATCCACTTTGAAACATGTTTCAAAACTTGGTTTGTGTTTATAGAATGTTTTATAGTGTATAGTGAAGTTTGCGAACCAATTTGACGGTTTGCAAATTGGTTTTAGTGAAATCAAAACGCTTTGAAGAAAGAGTTTATTAAAATAACAATAGAAATTGACATCTATAATTATTGTAAGTTTATCAACCAAGTTTACAAACACGTTTCATAATGTATGGTAAATATGCAAACAAGTTTGTAAACCATGTTTTGAAACATGTTTCAAAGTGGATGGGCTGCATTATAACTTTATTTTATACTGGTAAAAATGCGATATATAATTGTTTATTTTTTACACAGTCAAATTTAGATATGTCGATTTGTAAGTTTTTAGTAGATGATTTTGACAATATTGTTACGAATACAGAAAAATCTAAACGATTACAGAAAGATCTAGACGATTACGGTCACTTCCAGGAAAATAAAATCAACAAAACACAACAGAAAGTGAATGAAATGAATAATGTTGTTGTTGTTGTTGTACATGTTCTTAGAATTAAGGTCTACCTAAAACAAATGATTTTATGAATCAAATCAATGTAACGTAAAATAATCGAATATTCTAATATTTTCTCAAGGTTTCTAAAAAGTGACCGCGAAATTTCTAGAGATTAAGCAGAATGTTTATAAGGAAATTGTCTTTTGTAGTAATTAATTAGTTTATTTTAAACCTGCGATTGTGAAGTTAAAATTATAAAAGTGATCTTTAAATTAGTGAATAAAGTTATAAGTGTTATTGAATAGAAATAATTTGTGTATTATTTTGAACGTTGAGTTACTGGAAATTTCTACAATAAACCGTTGGAGTTTCTGAAGCTGTTAAAAGAATATTCTAGTTAAGAATATTGTTTGCTGCATTGTTTTCCTGTTGTTGTAGAACAATTAAGGTGTTGAATACTTAATAAAACCTGGTGTTTGTGCTTACTAATCAGTGATCGAACTCAGGAAGCGATTGGGGATTGCGTTTATCGAATTGTGAGTTAGGCCAATTCGAAGGAAGGTTAGAAAAACGTAACAATATGAATAATGAAAATAGTTCATATATTTTCTCTAAAAACTTTTACAGATATTACAGATATTTTTTTTACCGACTGGAAGTCATCCTTTAAAGTATAAATTTAAAAAATTGTAGGTAAAGTTTCAATTAAAAACAAATAAAAATAAATTTTTTAATAAAATTTATTATTATTATTTATTATTTATTTATTCATTTAATAAATTTTTTTTAATTTTTTTTTTGGCGGAAAAAACTCAGAGAATATATTTTATATCTGACAGCTAATTATTGGAGGAAAAAATTATACGATATATATATCTGATACAAATTTTATTCTGTTGCTTCGATTTCTCCGATATAGAAAAAAAACACACTCATCTCATTATTAGTTTAATTAATTAATTACACACAATTGATATAATGATTAGTTTCGATTCGATTCGATCAAAATATTCAAAATATTCAATCCCTTCAAAATACTGCGATATTGACAGAAATAAACACAGCAACCGAAACAACAACAGAAACAGTAAATCAAATTAAATCTCTAATATTCAATTCTTTTAATAACCACCACCTGTAGGCGACCACCGAAACTTATTTACTTTCAGTCCTAGTGACTGAAAACATTTTCAGTCACTACTTAGAAAAAGTTTCCCTTTCACATAGGTTTTACTATATATTAAAATGACATTTTCGTAGCTTGAAGTAGAAAAAACAAATTATATTAAACAATATTGATATCAAACGTGGAATGAGAGGGCGTTATCTTATGCACTATACGGATTGATAAATATTTAAACAGAAAATTTTTATTTAAATTTATTTCAATAAAATTCTCAAATATGTAATGACATCGTTGAATTTGACCAATCACATTTCAATTTCTCTGATAGTTTCTCTAAGGCAATTATCAGGAGGTAATTATCAATTATAATTAATTATAGTAATTATTATAATCAACATTTTTTATTATATTTAATTATTATTTCCAAGGCAATGGTCCATTATATTATATAATAAAATTATAAAATAAAATTAATGAACTAATAGAATTATGAACTAATTAATAAATATCTTAAATTTTTTAATAATTGTTTTAATTACATATTTAGTTAATAAGTGAAAAAATTTCTAAACGAATATCATCCCATATAATTTTTTGGAAAAATTGTTTAAGCAAGATGCATTGATAACTAACTAGCAATCCACTTGCTTGGAGCATTTAATTTTTAGTATTGGTCACATTTAATAGTATTAGTATTCTATCTGAGTGGTTCTGTTTACAACTTGCATATTTACATTTTCAAAACAAATAAAAGAAATAATTTTAAAGATAAATCTAAAACCCTAATGTTGAATAAAATATTAACTAACTTTTTCCAATAATAGATATGAAAAGCCGCCAGAAACTCCCAGAACAGAGCTTCAAGCACTTAAGGAGGCATTCATACAATCGCTACAACCGTTGTGGATGAAGAATCCAGAAAATTGGGTTTATACCATAGAGGTCCTGTTTAAGCTTAACGCAGTTACCAAGGATGAAGCCAAATTCACTAACGTAATACAAGCATTGTCACCGCAGACCAATAGTCACATTACCGTCCTTATAAAAACCCCTACGGTCGATAAATAAAAGCGCTCAAAGAAGCACTACTTACCAGATTACCACCGACCCGAACACAAGCTCGAGGCTTTACTTGGTGACCAACACATACGGGACAGTCGGCATTCTGCCATGTGGCGGCACATTCAGGCGCTGGCGGACGAAAACTTTCAACCACACATCTTAAAATCTTTGTGGATCAGAAAGCTCCCAGAAGCAGTCAAAATAGCAATTTCGACTATCCTAAAAATCGTAACGCAGTAGGAGTTGTCAAAGACAACTGACAAAATATGTGAAACCGTTTTATCGACGAAAATTTCAGCAGTGCAACATCACTCCTGTTCAACAACCCGCAATGGGGTGTTTCTTTTAGCAGTATGTATTATGTAACTTCCACAAATAAAACAAAATGAATTTGCGCTATTTTTACACTTGAAACTTCTTGACGACGCAATTTAAATAAACTTGACTTTACACTTTACTAACAATTTATGTTGCTTTACAAGGCAGCTATCACTTTTGATTTATTGATTTTTAAAAACAATACATTATTTAAAATTTATATTTGTAATATTTTTTCTTTTTTAATTAATATTTTCACTTGAATGTTTGGAATTAAATTTATTCTCAGAGAGACTATATTTGCAACGACAATTATCTATTTAAAAAGAAACCTCATTAAACTAATTAAACAAAAGTTAGGAAAACCGGAAAACTATTAAAAAGGAGAAGTAATTGCTTTCTTAAATTAAACTTAAAATGATCATAAACGTAAGGAGTAACACAAGGTGGGCGGTGATAGAAAAAAATTTACATTATCAAAAAACAGAAAAAAGAGAAAAACGAAAAGAAACAAACCTTACATATTAATAGATATAAATAGTGGTTTAGCTTTATGGTGCTTGAACTAATTTAAATAGTTCTGATGTAATGATGTTTTGCCTCTCCTCACAATTCATTATCTCTTGTTTATATTTTTCTACATACGTCTCATATCGACCCAATTCCCAACTTCGGAAACAAAAATGGAAATTATACTTTACTATTTTAAAATAATTCTTTACTGATGTTTGAGAAGGACTGAACATTTAAAATTGTTATTTATGGCACAATAAATTAAGTAAAAAATTATTTTTTCAAAATTTTGAGTTTTGACTTTCTATGGAAAAACTTGAATAACTTGGTGCAAACTGCACCAATATTCGTGTATTTTAGCTGAAAAGAAAGATAATTGAAGCTAATACAGGCTCCAAGAAATTAAAGAAATTAGCGCCTTTATTTGTTCAAAATTTATGGCGTTGAAAATGGAAAAATTTAAAAAAAAACGTGAATTTTTCGTATTTTTTCAACTTTTTTCGACTGTAACTTCCAGAATCCTTAATGGATTTTTACAAAATATAGCTCTAATAATGACTATACAATCGTGACTTAGAATGTTAATTAGAATAGAAATGTTCCCCATTCTATGAATTCACACAAAGTATTGTCTAGAAATTTAATGCAAAAAATCCCATATAATGTAAAAGCATTTCCATAATATGGAGTCTAATGACAGTGGAAAAATTCAACTTAAGTAAAAAATAATTAAGTGATGAAGAAGTTTCAACTTTGAAATTGTCATCGCCTCAACGGCGTAATCGATAGCGTGTCTGCCCAAGGATTCGAGCCGGGCACTGACGAGGGTAGGTTCGAATCCCATCCGAAACACGTAAAATGTGAATTGAAGTTTTTTTCTGAGAAACTTCAAACCATACCTTTTCATTGAAAATATTCCAATTACTTCTTTACTTACTTGAGTTTAATTGATCTCAAAAATTCAAAATAAGTTTAAATTCCCTTAATGTAGTCTAATGTTAATACATATAGGACTACAAATTGACCAAGTGTCAGCCATTGATTTCACATTGATTGGAAACAATCAATAATGACTATACAATCGTAACTTAGAATGTTAATTAGAATAGAAATGTTCCCCATTCTATGAATTCACACAAAGTGTTGTCTAGAAATTTAATGCAAAAAATCCCATATAATGTAAAAGCATTTCCATAATATGGAGTCTAATGACAGTGGAAAAATTCAACTTAAGTAAAAAATAATTAAGTGATGAAGAAGTTTCAACTTTGAAATTGTCATCGCCTCAACGGCGTAATCGATAGCGTGTCTGCCCAAGGATTCGAGCCGGGCACTGACGAGGGTAGGTTCGAATCCCATCCGAAACACGTAAAATGTGAATTGTAGTTTTTTTCTGAGAAACTTCAAACCATACCTTTTCATTGAAAATATTCCAATTACTTCTTTACTTACTTGAGTTTTATTGATCTCAAAAATCCAAAATAGCTCAAAATGTTTGTTATCATATTTACTATGCGCTTGTTTCATTAATATATTTAATTTGTTTGTTTTGTAAAATATGAGACCCAAAAACCGAAACAACATTTTTGATCACCTAAAAATTTGGTTTTTTGTCAATATCTCAAAAACAAGAGCTAACCCAAAAAAATAAATATGATATTCGTGTTCAGCAGGTTCAAATCTATAAGAAAAGTTGGGTTCCATTTCGGGCGATTTTTCTTGTAAACTAGTGTTATTGGCGCAGTCTTTTATGCAAATTCGGTATTTTTGTTGACCTCAAACACCTGACAGGATTCTACCTGTAACAAAGCAGCATTCAATGAATTCCAACACATGGTGGAATTTAGAATTAGCAGACCATTCTCTTCTCCAGTATCGTGTCCTATACATATGGTGAACAAAAAAGATCACGATTGGCGACCATGTGGGGACTATCGAAGGCTTCACGGTCACAACACCTGATGGTTATCTGATACCCAACATTTAACAGTTCTCCATGCATTTACATGGCTCCGAAATATTTTCTAAAATCGATCTCGTCAGAGCATATCATCTCGCACCTGAAAACGTTTACAAAACGGCAATCGCTGCTTCATTTGGCCTATTCAAATTCACCCGAATGCCATTTGGTCTTCGCAACGCCCCCCAAACGTTTCAGCCATTCATGAACGAAGTACTTACAGATCTAAACTTTTTTTTTGTCTACATTGACGACAATATTGTGGCACCCCAATCCGAGGAACAACACAAACTTCACTTGAATCATCTATTGAAAAAGTTAGTGGAGTTTGACATTCACATCAAACACCCCAGTGCATCTTTGGTGTAATTCTCTTGATTTTCTCAACCACCCCAAGATCACTCTTGATGGCACTCTTCCCTCTGATGAACGCATCAAGGCAGTTTAAAGATTCTCAGCTCCAAATTCAATAAAAACCATTCAAAGCTTTGTCGGTATGGTAAAATATTAACTACCACTGATTTGTACCAAAAATTGCGAAAACTTTGACTACAATTCATTCTCTTAGAATGCCCAAGACAGCTAAGAACTTTACATGGCCTTGTTAATGCGGCGAAGCATTTTTATACACTTCAAGAATGAATTGGCCCAAACAACACTTCGCTGTCATGCACTAAGCGACTCAAATCTTAGCATCACTACTGATGCATTAAACACTGCGGTCAGCGTAGTTCTGTAGTAGTTTTAAAATAAGTGAAACTTTCGGATACAGAAAAGAAATAATTAATAAGCCGCATTCGACAGGGAATAAGTAGCAATTTATTTAGCAATCAAACGCTTCAAATATTATGTCGAAGGGCGAGATTTTATTATTTACACAGATCCGCATTCGCCAGGGAAATACTAGCAATTTATTTAGCAATCAAACACTTCAAATATTATGTTGAAGGGCGAGATTTCATGTATCGAGCTTTCTCTGAATCGAGCTATCTTGGATGGAAATTTTAAATAAACGTTTTAGTTTTATTATATAGTAATATAATATTTTGCGTGCTATCATTGACGCTCTGTTTTTATTGAGATTTTCTAGAACCAACCTTTAGAGTTTAAAAACTGTTTAAGAAATATTCTTGTTTGCTTAAAAGAAAATGCATGTTTTCACCTCCTCAAGTTTAGCATTAAGGAACACAGCCAATTGGGGCAATTTGGACGATGAATGTGTTTATTTATTTACATTTATGTGTTACACTGTTAGTACATTAGCACAGTTGCCATTTGAATGTGTACTGTATAAATCTTATTAAACGCATTTAACTACAAGCCTTAAACGTTAGTAAAAAAACAGTTTGGCATTCTGGAAAGGCCATTCAGTAATCAGTGTTAACCATCTGTTGCATTTATAAATTTTTATTTCGTTTTTTTTATACTTTATCAAATTGTTATGGTTGTAACAAAATCGTAACGAAATACGAAAATAAAACTAAACATCAAGGAAGCACCCTATAACAATATAAAGAAAGTTAATTTATCATCATTAATCATTATCGATAGAATAATTCTAAAACAAATACAATATTTTTGTAATCATTTTCTAGAAAGGATACAACAACAATAATTGTATTGTATTTCTTGTTGTACAATTTGTATTGTTTCTTTTCTAGGGAAGGTAGAGTACAACTAGAAATTACTAAAATAATTTTAACATGCGATCGATTTTTCCAGAACGGACGGAATGCTATTTAAGCAGGTTATTTTGGACAGCATAAATTAATTACAAACGGATGGCTGTATCGTGAACATACAAATCGTGTAAATAAAAGTAAGGTGATTTTTAATTGTAAATAAAAAATTTATGTTGTTTTTAATAATAAAAAATTTATTTTATTTGTGGACAGTACTGTTATGTTATGTACTAGAAATTTCTACGATCAACCATTGGAGTTTCTAAAGTTATTTGAAGCATATTCTAAATAAAGAATATTGTGTGCTGTATTGTTTTTCTGTGGTTGTGAAACAATAAAACTGTTCAGATAAAATTCGTGACAGGATTTTGATGAAAATTATTCTATTTACTTTGACTGTTGTTGTAACAAGCCAAAACAGTCGCATTTTTTAGGTTTATCCAAAAACGCATGCTACACCAAATGCTGAATAATCGACAGTTAAATGAATACCTAGTATTGTGAGATTCAATGTTAGTAATAATGCAGACAACAATGATAATTTAGGTTTTTGTAAGTTTTTCACAATGTTTGACTCTGCTGTGGAGACAATATGGTTCTATTGATTTCTTAATCGATTTCCCCGATAGTATCAGTAGTTGCGATTCGTATTTTTTTTTATTTCTGTTTCAAGTGCGTTGATCAAAAACCACTTACAGAAATTTTGATTGACTCACTGTAAGCTATCGACTTTTTTCGACAAAGTGTCGAGAGTTCAACATAGCTGTGTACCATCTCTTTATTGATTTCAGGCAGGCCTACGACTTTTTCGAACGACATACCCTATGGTCTGCTCTGGTGTCAATGGGAATCCCTTGTAAACTGGTATCACTATGCAAAATGACAGTACAGAACTCTAAATGCTGTGTAAAGTCGACTCCGATTTAAGACCAGGTGATGCTATCTCTCCTATACTCTTTTATTTAGCCTTGATACTTGGCACATACGGTGGCGTCAATATAAACTACCGACTAATAACAATATCTTGTCAATAAACCCAGCACAGATGATCACTTACCCTGATGATGTTGCCATCCTCCGTAGTGAAGCTGTTTTGAGTGAGACTTTCATGTCGCTTGAGAGTTGTGCTAGAAAGATTGCTCTGCACATTAACTACGATAAAACCAACATATGAATGTTTTAAGAGAGGATGAAAAGAAAGATTTAATGTGCGGCGAAGAACGAATTGAGGGAGTTGAATCTTTTAAATATTTGGGATCACTGCTTGACTCAAACAACAACATAATTACAGATATAAAAGCTCGAATCGCTTCAGGTAATTGAACTTTCTACTCAATTAAGCCTCTTCTTGAATCACCGTATGTGTCAACTAACACCAAACTCAAGCTATACAAGACTTTGATTAAACCAGTTGTGATGTACGGGTCACAAACGTGGACCATTACATAAAATGACGAATCGTATTTATCTGTATTTGAGCGTGATCCTACGCTACATTTTTGGTCCACTTAAGACAAAAGATGGAGAGTGCAGAAACCAATAAAACTTTGAGATCAGAGACCTTCTTGAGGGTGGTTATAATAGGTTCTGTTATAATCCATTCCAACAGGATTGCTTGGTTTGGGCATGTTCTACGGGCCGATTCACAGTCTGAAATGATTAAAAAAATGTACGCTAGTACTCCAGGGAGTGGACGACCGCGAGGTAGACCACAACTACGATGGGAGACGGACGTAATGAACGACCTTAAAAAATCGGCTCCCATGGTAATTATGCCGCTGTAGCGAGTGACCCGCCCAGTGACCGTGGTGAATATTCAAAGCTGATGAGCTTGACGATGCTCCTAAAAAAACTGTAAGCTATTGGTGTTTTCGTGATTCCAAATTGTGAAAAAGATCTTTGTTGATCTTTTGGTTGAGTGTTAAGTTCATTGTCGGTGAGCCAGTTTCATTGCGGGAGAGGCACTTCTGAATGTGAACTCTAGTTATCAGAAGATTTTTGCTGATTTATAATATTTTAATATCATCAACTTTGGAAACTACTTTTACTTTCGCCGGAGGAGGTTAAGATTTCTTGATACATAGAAATTAATCATTATAGGAGACAGAACTCTTATTATTACTATTTTACCTATTAGTATTTTGACTTTATGTTGTTTAACTCAACATATGTTTACCCCGAAATTAGTTGTTTTAGTGCTATTTTTTATCATTTAAGGTAATGTAAGGAAAATAAATTTAGCAGCAGTTAAATATAACTGACATTATCATTTTCACCGGCAAAATCTTAAGCCATCAGATGTGTGAGGATTTGCCCGCATTTTTTATTCAAACCTCTATGTACCACATATGTGACAGCCTGGATGATAAAGGTAGTGCTGCGTTCTTTATTGAAATCATTTTGCAGGTAAGAGATGAGTTTTCAGTGTCTAAATTGAGAGGTACTCACATAGTTTAACAATCGGTAACCGTAGTAAAAATTGTCCTTCCATTTGTGTGCGAACGTCATTTAGTCGTTATATTGTTTTATTGGTTGTACAGGAGTGGCAAGATTCTATATAATTTGACACAGGCCATTTCATAGCAACGTTGAATTTGACTGATGCCACACTATTGCTAACGATATTTTTGTAAACTGAACTGTAACAAAAACATATTTAAAACAGAGTATGAAGAGTACTGCCATACTCTGTATAACCGTCATATTCTGCATATTCAATCATTTTAAATGTTACCACACAGACAACGCTTAATTAATGAGAACAGTACTCCATCCATATTCGCTGTAAGATAAAACATTCATTCAATCTGGAAACATTTACAAAAAGGGATGTAATCATTGAACTTTTTTAATAACTAAATTGAAAAATATATAAAAGGAAATACCGGATTCTCCATCAAACGATTTTATTAAACAACTTTCACCAAAACTCATTACATACATTAAAAATAAACAAATAACAACTTCAGTATACCACAATTAAACAACACATAATTTAATTTTAAATAATAAAAATTATCGTCGATTTCGATATAAATTTTGACGATTTTGATAAATCTTAATTGATAATTGACTTGATAATTAATCTAATAATGAATCTAATAATTGATTCCATTGAACGATATTTTATTAGCGAGATGTTTTATTATAGCGATAATTTTCTATCTTTGTTTCTTTTTCTATACACATTGGTCACCCTAACATCCACTGATTGATAAGAATTTCCATAACATGATCTCAAAATACAGATCCAGTGGAATGAGAAAAAAGGAAAAATCATAAAAACAACATCTTTTCAACATCATTCAAATAAAAAAAATCAATATACATATCAAACGAAAAGCGAAGGCTATATTAGCTGCGTTTTTTTCATTCGGGTCAAGATCAAGGTTTGAAGAAAACGATGTGGGTCACACAAAGAAAAAAAATATTATATGTTTACTAAATTGTTGGCAAAATTGAGTTTTAGAATTGCGAATATAAAATGTCAAAGCAGCATTTCGATAAATGTCAGATCAGTTAAGTTTATGAAGAATTATATTTTATTGTTTTGCTTTAAATAATTAATAATTAAATAAAATAATTAATAATTAAATAAAATAATTAATAAGATATCGTAAACGTGCAACCTTTCAAAAATATGGATTTTACATAGGAGGTTTGTATGTATTACTTTAAAGTTAATTTTAAACAAATTTGATTGAAATCATATTGAAAAAATTCATATTAAAATTGATTTTAAATAAATTTTAATGAAGTAACTTGGTAGTTCTTTCATTTTGAATAAATTTCCTTTGACATTTATAAGTTTTAAAATGATAATACCAACCTTATAAAATCAAAACCTACGTTTTCGCCATCTCTTGAAATTTCATATAACCAAAATATTTCAGATCATTGATCTAGACCCAAATAAATATCTGGGTTATGTTGTTGTTGTTTTTACATGAAAAAATTAGATTTGATCTAGACCTTGACTCTGACCCAAATAAAAAAATGGCAGCTAATTTCACATTTAATAAATTCATTTACATTGGATAATTTGATGAAAATTTCATATTCTCTCTTTGATATGATATTTGTATGACCTAATTCCGACAAAAGTAGCTCAACGAATGACTTGTAGATATCCAAAAGATAACGTTGATTGAAATATTTACAACAAGAGAACTAATGCTTGGGAGATTTTTAAGCATGTTCACTTCAAAAACATAGTCATTTAAAGCATATTTGATATCATTTCGACAACAAACAGCAATAAGAGAAGATTTAAACGTCCAAAAGTTTGAAATCGTTCTAGGCTATCTATATTCATTTAACTCATAGTTTTACACTACAAAATCACTGTGAGTTTCGTTGTTATTTAAAGAAATTAATTTGCATACTGAAAACAAAGCCAAAGCGATATATCAATTCTTCATTTCTAGAATATTATCACAAACAAAATTTGAATAAATAAAGTGTCTTCTTTTCTCTGTCTAAAAATTGGTAATATTATTTTGCTCAACAAAACCTTCTAAACTTATAACAACCCGAGTTCGACTAATATCAAAACTTTATAGCATACATTCTTATCGATGTTTTGATTTAGTAAGTTAAATTCCTTTTGAATAAAACAAAATCAAAATATTCATAACCACGTTATCAATTAAAGTTTTTATTTTTACAAATTCATTGAATAAATAAAAACAAAATTATATCTTATATCTATATAAATAAAAATGTAAATGTTCGTTTGTTTAAAATAGGTTATCTCGGAAAGTACTGGATCGATTCTTTTGAAATTTGGACACAATGTTGTATTCAGGAAGGCTTTTATATAGTTTTTTTAGCCCTCATGCTCCATATAGGAGCAGGTGACAGCTTAGGCTGTCAACAAGTACAAGTGTCCCTCACCTGTATTAATCTCAATTCAATTCATTTTATGGTCGAGTTTCACTTGAAGATTTAATTAAATCGTTTAGTTTTGTATGGGTGATCTCCTATACAAAATAATACAATAACGCCAAAAATAATATAGAACCACGTATAGTAATAGTATAGTATAGTGATCACCCATATATTGTTAGAGTCTAAAGATGGCCAACCTTCGTTACACGTGGAGCCGGATTTCAATAAATTCTCGTTACGAGAGCCAACAAAAAAATAAAATATCAAAGTTGTTATGGAATTTTTATTTCCTTGCAAGTTGCATACACCGTCTTCAAGCAAATACTTTAATTATGAATACATGCATATATTTAAATTTTGTAACATGGCACTGACAGCTATTGATTGCTGGTAGATGGCATGAGTGTTTGTATCTTGTTTGAAATCGGGTTCATAGTTCGTTAGCGCGGTACGACGCTTGTAAGTTGTGAACGGTGTTATTTGTAAGTTGTGAACGTTGCTTTGATGTTATAAATTTCATTGTTGGAAAAAGTGATTCACAACAATGTTAATGATGTGCCGAATATGGACAATAATCTGCAAGCAGCTTTTTTCAAATTGGGGCACGTTGATTGAGACAGTCGTTTCCAAAACTACAGATTGATGTTGATTGGTTGGTGGTGCATTTTAAGCATGTGCGCCTGAGTTTCTAATAATTCCATTTCTCCTGTGGAACTTTTATTCAAAATATAATAAGGAATTGATAATCCATCGTTAATAATCTTTGCTTCTAAAAACGGACAACTTAATTATAAGAGATGAAAGGTCGATGTGTTCGATATCTGTATCGGCAGTGTGTAAAAAAATCATTAAGCGTGTCAAAAAAAAATTCATACTTTTGGCTTAAAAACCTTCAATTTAAGTAATAATGAGAAATGTTGATGGTCGGGATTGGCATGTGAGAACAGAAGCTTGATTATTGAACTATAAGTGTGTCAAAAAAATAACGTCAAGTGTGTCAAAAGAATGATTTTCATTTATTTTTTTTGCCCAATTTTTTTGAGAAACATAAAATGGGAAACATTTTCGATTAGAAACGTTTGTCAAATAAAATTAATTATTTGTATGACAAAAAAAACGGTTTTTTAATTGAATCAACTTAACATATCATCTTGCTAGATTTAATCTTGATTGATTGAATCATCTTGGAAAAAGTTTGAATTTTGATTTTGTAATAATTTTTGCAATATTTTTAGAATTTTGAAAAAAGTTTCAATCCTTGGTTTTGTAATAATTATTACAACCCACTAGCTTTAATTACTTTTTAACGTTAATTACTTTAAGATCCATAGTTTTGTTTTTGTATATAAATAGTCATTGATGTTCAGTTTAGTTTAGTTTAGAAAACAATTAACCCAAGAAGAAGGTCTCTTAGAGACAGAAAATATTTGGTGTTACAATAAAAAGTTTTTGAAGTGAAAAAAGACGTTGTTTTACTCTGTATTATTACAATATTTAAAAAATTTTCAAAAAAAAGTTTAAATTATTAGAATATTTGTGGAATTTTTGATTTTATAATATTTTCTTGAATATTTTAGGAATTTTGAAGAAAGTAGCAATTTTTGATTTTTTTATAGTTTTTGGAATCTTGGAAAAAGTTTGAATTTTTGATTTTGTTTATTGTTATAATTTTTTGAAATCAATTCAATCAGACCCCTTTTATTTGAAAAAAAATTAAATTATTTATCATCTTGTCACTATAAACTATGTTAATCTATGATCTGTTATAATTTTCCGGTAACGTACTGACGTTTCCCACAACTAAAAACAAGTACTCATAAAAGCCTTTTGGCGAAAACTATATAAAAATCCTTAACCCAGACCAAAGTTTTGATATTTCAGAGCTTTGAGATGTCAGCCCCTTCATATTTTAATGGTTAATTTCGCTTCGTTTTCTATCATCAATTTTAGAGAGTTTAATTTCAAGACGAAGAAAGTGGTTTAACATTTTTGTAGTTAAATAGTGTTAAAAAGCTAAATTTGTTTAATAAAACTCAGAATCGTTTGAATAAGATCAGTAACAACTTTATCTTTTCCTTGTAATGCTAGGTTGGGAACTGCAGATTCTCCATTATATCAGTTAAGAATACACAGTCATTAATCCATTGATCTTCCTTTAATTCCGGATACCGTTTTTCTTTGAAAAACGTTTATCATATATACCGTTTATCATATATAGTCGTTTGGCACCAACATTTTTCCGAAATTCCGAGATGAGGCACATTGCAATAGGTAGATTTTTATATGAAATCTACCTAAAATTACATATTTTTTTTTATTTTCAAGAGCAAAGAAAAAAATAAACACGGTATCGACGTGTGATAAGAATAAACAAAACATTGGAGAATATATGAATGTGAGATAGAGAATCGGGTTATCAGTTTTATTATTGACTATAGTGGCAATACAAATTAATACATTTTTAAATACTAATATGCCATATTTTAAGTTTTTGTTTATTTGTTATTCTTTTCATTTGATGATAGATTCTACTTATATATCTTTTAGTTTTTTATTAATATTTTTTATGAAAATAAAAATCGTAAAACAATAACGCCCACTGTGGATAGTATGAAAGGACATATGTATTTTTAAACAAAATGCTCTATATACATATGATAAATAGTAATCTTAATTGTTTGTTTGAATTTGATGCTATTTAAAACATCTGCAAATTTATTAAAGTTAAAAGTCGCTTAAAAATTGATTTCAACTACATATTAACTTTTAACATTAAATTAATGCACATGGGCAATGAACTGTTTAAACAGTAGGTATAATGGTAGTCATACATCAGATTTGTTCACTATCCAAACTTTACCAGTTGTGTTTTACCAGAAGATGTGAAATAAATATTATATAAAGTCAATCGTAATGAACATCAAGGTGAGTCACTATAATCTTAAAACCCATTAACCTCAAAACCCGTCTATTCTACATGTTAGGAACGGCTTAGAGTCGACGTGTGTCCTGAAAAAACGCTAAATATATAAGCATGTAAAATGGATGTTCTGAAACCCGCATGATCTTACCAAGCATCAATTTGTAACTTAATTACGAAAAAAATTGAGCGATGGACTCATTTTTCCGAGCCTCAAATAAAGATTGCTAAAGTAATTCACATATTTTTGTTTTTAAATTTTTTTTATACAGTTTTTTTTAAATCTTATTTTTGCTTTTACATAAAATTTTGAAACGGCTGACCTGGAGCCAGGTTTACTTGTTGGACTTATCTGAATAGCAGTGCGAACAGTTTCACTTTAAAAACAAACCTGATTATTTTTCAGGTCGAAGTATGTTGCGGCGCTATGTTTATAAGAATTGAATCGGTCATTTCAAAAACCTCTTAAGTCACATTTTTTTCCAATATGCTTTTTTTGCAGAAAATGGTTCCTTTAAAGGTAGATGCGTATTCTGGGTAAAAACCACGTAAGTCGATAGCGATAGCATTCCTGCATTCCTGCGTAGGACGAGAGGAACCGCAGGTACGGACCCATGACACTCGTCCTCTTTTCGAGGATTCGTTTTATATATGAATTATATATGAATTATATACGTATTATATATGAATTAACTCATAATTAAGAATGATGGAGAATATGACTGTACCATAAAGATATTAAAACATGACAAATTAATACATGTAAAATGTTAATAACATTATTTTTAAATGTAATTCTCAATAATAAGCAATAAAAAATATGATTACTACGATTTTTTTGGTTAAATTTTATACCACTAACCCGATTTCTCGCTAAAACAACATAAGTCAAGAACTGTTTTTCAGGTTTTTTTCATTATTTCTGTTGATAAATTGTAAAGGTTATTCGCTATTTTAATTTTTTACCACTCAAATACTAAATTAAACATAAAAAAGTCCTTTAAAACTCATTTATTTGTGTATGAAACAGTTTTTATTGATTTCTGAAAAATTCTAATTGAGTGACTTATGAGGTTTTTGAAATGACCGATTCAATTACAATACAGATCACAACAACACATCATAAATATTTATGATGCAAGGGCATGAAATAACTCGTTTTCCTTAAGCTGAGATTTTTTAATTGAGGGCTTGTCGATTACTTGTTGCTCTTGTCTAGAAGTTGTATTGCGTTTCTAGTGTCTATGACACATTCTTTTTGTCATAATAATTTTAACAAGATTTAATTCAATTATTAGGAAATTCAGTTACTCAATAGTCAAGGCAAAGAATTTCACTAAATCACTTTCATTAATGTAAAGAAATCCAAGCCACTAAAGCAAAAACGTTTTATGTACGAAAATACTTATTTTTTATACCAAATAAAAGTCTATCATATTCTCATAGGAAATATAAAATTCCATAAAAAAACTATTATCGCATATCAAACCGCTGGTTGGTTAACAAAACAATTTTTTTTTAACCAATCACGAAAAGTAATAAAAATTTATACATAAATGTTAAAAGAAAAATACATACAATAAAAATTTCTAATCACTTACCGCAATGTAATGCATTAGAGCATCATTTTTTGTATGTTGTGCAATCATTGTCCAATCAATTGTGTTAACATAACACAACTTTGGATTTTTTTCGATACGTACAGCTCCTCTTCCAATATAGGTTAAGGAATGAAGTCCAAGTTCCTGGAATAAACGAATTTGGTTAGAATTACCTATGCATATTTAAGGCAAACTTTACTTACCTTAATATCTCCAAGTTCATAAGCTAAAAGAGCGTAGTTATGGAATAACTTATTTCCTCTGATAACCGTTAAATTGGGAAATAGTTTACCCAACGTTGTTAATCCATTTACACGAAATATCATTAGGTAATCAGTAATTTCCGTTAGAAGAGGAAAAGAGTAGTTTGCATAATCCGCTTCTATAAATCTTTCCATTAACAAAATTTGTACAAATCCTTCAACCACCCGACATCCTTCTAATTTGTTAAAATCATCTGGTTTGTTACGTATATCCATACTTTGACACACTGTAAATTAAAAATTTAATAGTTAGTAAGTGAGAAATGGAGAACCTGTTGTAAAAATTAAAAATAACTATAAAATTTAGTTCATTAAACTACATATATTCAGAAGAAAAATGTGGTAAATCAATCAAAAAAACGCTTAAACGAAGCATTTCCGGTTGGTTATTTTTTGTTATATGACTCAACTCAACCAAATTTTATATTTCGGTTGGGTTGTTTTTTTACATATTTCACGCAAAATCATCGATTGTAAAATATTAAAAATTAATAATGATTAACTTACTGTTGTTTTCAAAATATTGTTCAGTTAGAGACCATACAAAAGTCTTATGTAATTTCAAATTTGTTCGATGTTGATACCTAGCTGATTTCTAATGTTAATATTTGATAATTTAAGTTAGGAACGTTCACCAACCAATTAAAAATTATAAATTTTTGTAAGTTAAAAGTTATCATGCTTAGCTTTTGAATAGAATGTAACAAACAATATTCCTTAGAGTTATCATAAAATCCAACATCGCAATGCAAGAGAAATTAATTCTGTTTATTCATTTCTCTACACAATCGAAACAATTAATCTACTTTATCTACTCAACTCTACTTTTCATTTTCAACAATTTTGTGTCTAGTAGAATATAAAAAGTCGATCAAGTGCGAATAAAATTCACTCGCCGAGGGCTTTAAAAATGTATAATAAAAAACTGTCAAAAAATAAGTTACATAAAGTTGTGTTGTAGTTTTTATATTTTTATAAGACACATAAAAATTATTTTTTCTGGTAAATTTGAATAGCAATTCCAACCGAAATTATACACAAAATGTTACCTTTCGTTAAGTATTATCAAAAGTTGTCTATGAACTAAAGAAGGTTCAATTCCACTAACTTGTAATTAGTTTAAATGGGAAAATAAAGATTATCAATTCTAATAACAATTTAATAATAATGGACAATAATTCAAAACTATTCACTTCAAAATTCTTAAAAAAAACTTAAAGTTGCACGAGGATTTTTGAGAACAATTAGTTGCACGTTTTTGACAGTAATTAAAAACTGTGTGCCGTGCCGCAAAATTCTGAAAAAAAAATAATAATTTTTCTTAAATTGAGTGCTTTTCATACAACACCACCACTCTTAATTTAATGTGCTCGTCTCTCTGTACCTAGTTAAAAAACTTTTACAGAGGTTGCCATGTGCTCAACAAGTTTTTAGCGGACGCAATTGTGTCTGGTTAATGCTGTTTATCTGTTAGAAATAATATTATATTAGCTCAGTCGATGAATTATAAGTTGCTCGTTCCAGTCCCTAACCTCGAGGACGTTAATGGTGTACATGCGTAACTAGTAAGCATGCTCTACTATCATTTGAGCTTCGTTTGACTAAACTGAGGGGTTAGACCTGATATCTTTTCAACAGAAGCTTAAGAGCACCATGGCAGAAAATTTCAAATATGTCGATATAGGTAATTGACAGTAGAGTACTGAATGTATCTACTGTCAGAGTGTCAATTCCATTTAGCTGCGATCTAAGATCGCACTGTAAGTTTTTGTAATCAGGACAGTTTAGTTGAACGTGCAGTGCGGTTTCATCCACATAGCAGGTACTGCAATTTCCATAATTTGTTCCAACACGTTTTAGGTACTCTCTAAATTTGCCGTATCCAGTGATGAACTGAACCACAAGACTGGTTATAGCTACCTTTGGATTTCGGAAAAAAATTGCGTCGCTGATAAAATGATACGTATGCCTTCCGTATCTGAGACTTCCCAGCGTGCTTTCCATCTACTGAGCGTCTCTAGGCGCGCTACTTGTTTTATTAATTTTCTATCATTTGCATAGCTTGAATTGAAAAGTTGGTTATATATGCTAACCTGTTTCCTTATAGAGAAGGTCGATAGGGATTGAACCCGCAATGAACTGAGACGAAGCTGTAGATATGGTTCTATAGCCTCGGATCATGCGGAGCAATATATTCCTTTGAACGCCCATTAACTGTTGAACATGCTTTACGTTGGTCCGCCCGTACCAACCAGCTGAGCAGTACGTTAGAATTGATTCTACTACAGTTCTATATATTAGTTGTAGTGTGTGTTTGTCAAGACCTCAGCATTCATGTGATAACCTTGTGAAGCTGTGGAAGAGAAACTTTGAGCTGTCGCATATTCGGGTAATATGACTTGACACCCCCAGCCTCTCATTCTTTTCGAGACCAATGTATCTTACTGTGCTTCCCATTTTGATTGATACTCCGTTAATTTTTATGGTAGGTGGTCTTGCTCGATCGTACTTACCCTTCAACTGAAGCATAACAGTTTTGTGCGTTGAAAGGTTTAGTTTGTTTAAATTGCACCATGAAATCATATTGTCTAGTGCTCGTTGACCTCTTTCTTGTAATTGTTTTCATGAATTTCCGGTTATTACAATTACTTACAATTACTTACGCGCATCAGCGTATAGGCAGTCTCCAAAATTCCGTCCATCATGCTAGTGTCGAAAACCATGTTCCAAAAAGTTGAACCGAGAATATACCTTGCGCCCCACCTCTCGTTATGATTTTCTCCACCGAGAGGTGGTCATCCTTTATTATTGCCCTTTTTTCATATATATATATAATTGCCTAGCAGTCTGTATAGATTACCAGGACAATTTATCGATCCAAGGTAGCCCATAACACTAATCCATCAAAGATAATCGAAAGCGCCCGATATACCAATGAAAATGTCCAGAGAGTACTTTTTAACGGTTGCCTGGACGATGTCAGCAAGTTTTAAAACGGCCATCTCAGTAGAGCGACCCCTCCGGAAGCCGTACTGCTTATCGGACAGCTCTCCATTTAAATCGACGAATTTTTGTAGCCAATTATTTATAACATTTTCAAAAATTTTGCCTAGTACGAGGAGTAGCATAATTGGACGGTATGATTTAGGATCTAAAGGATCCTTATCACCAGCTGTTGGAATTATAATAACCCGACCAATTTGCCACTCCTTTGGAAATACACCAAATCTGAGGCAGCCGTTGAAGTTTTAAGTAAGTAGGAGCTAAAACCTTCCAGGACTGCTGTTCAACTTCTACTTCTATTTGATCAAAACAAGGGCTTTGCCACGTTTGAAATTCATTTTAGCCTCCCCTAACTCATTGGCTGTGAAGTTCGAGTCATCACGAGAGTCATAAGGTAGCTGATTTCCGCGTGCTCGAGAAGGTCCACCGTTTCATTTGGTAACAATGTGTCAAGTAACACTTTGTTTGAGGTACTCCATGAGTGCCTGTTATTTCCGTTCGAAACGCATGCACTCTACGTTGAGCATGCTTCCCTGATATTTGTACATAAAGCCCCATGGATCATGGTTGCCTACTTCCGTTACAAGTTTCCTGAAGCTTTGCGCTTTAGTTCTTTTAACCTTCCGTCTGTTTGCGTTATAAAGGTTGCGGTATGTAGCCTGTTTTTGCAACCTCAGATCTGAATCGGTATTTCCTTTTTAACCGGTTTACCTCACTTTTGAGCTGACTTAAATCATTGGCCCAACAGTTTGCCCCATTTGTTTTATGCATTTAGATTTTCGTGGTATGGCGTATTCACAAGCTTGTTGTATGACGTCCGCAGGATAGTCAATATCTTCAGCTGGTGTTTCCACGCGCTTAATATTAAGTTGCAGATTAAGAGTAAGTAATCCCCAGTTGGTAGCATTTATATTAACTAAAAACTGTGTGCCGCAAAATTCTGAAAAAATGGCAATGTTTCTTAAATTAAGTGCTTTTCATACGACACCCCACTCGTTTGGCTCAAAAAATACTATTTTAACATTTCCCCAATCTTACCCTCTCAAAATAAAAAAATATACCTACGTGACACTTCGTCATAGTTTTCGTTCAGATGCCGTGGCCCATTTCTCAAAAATGGCGACGAAATTGAAATTTTAACGTTCCTCGCTGAAATATTATTTTGACACAGAATAATGCAAAGCCTACCACAATTTGTAAACTGTTTGCATTTAATTTATAATTAGTAGTTCATTTTTTCAAGTAATTACATGCGTTTGGGCATTAAAACAAAGTCGTAGAAAAAGTACATAACAAATCTCGAGTTGTAAAGCATTTTCCATGCTCGTGAAGATACTGCACTCGACGCTACGCGTCTCGTGCGCTAAATTTTCCCTCGCATGTTAAATGCTATTTACAACTCTAGATATCGCTACGTTGGAAGAATACCGGCACAACTCAAAATAGAAATTTTGAGAAAATGAAAATCAAAAATTTTAATTAAATTGTAATATAACTATTAAGCACTGAAAAAGCGAGTGAGGTTAAATTGCGACATTTTACCACATAAAAATTTGATGATATTACGATCATTTTGTGCAGAAAAGTCAATCATTTAATGCATTTTATGCAGAGAAGTCAATATTCATAATTTTTGAGTTGTGCCGCTATTCTTCCAACGTAGCGATATGTAATATACTATTTTTGTTTTGCTTTATTTTCTTCTACAAAAATAATTATTGAAAAACAAATATTATTTGAATTTCAACACAATCTGTCAAAATTTACTCAAGTACAATAGCGGAGTCAATTGAAGTTTTTTAGTCGATTTGCAGATTCAATTTCATCGAGAAATGGGCCACGGCAAAAGTCAAACTTCCTGTCTCTGTGAATTTTTTTAAATGTTTTCTATCAATTAAGGTGGGACGGGACCAAATTTTTGTGGCACTTGTTTCACAATAATTAAGAGCAGTTTTACGGCATTTTTACCCCATCTCATTCTCATCCTCTTAATAAATATAATTATGAGTATTTAACACTTTCCTATATTACTTCGGTTTTGAAAAAACCTAAGTATTGCATTCATGAGCCAAAAGTGGAATTCTTACCCTTCCTTTTTGGGCATTTCTCGACGTTTTAGGGCCTACTGATTCGAGTCGAAAGGATGATGTGTTCGATAACTGTACCGGAAGTGTGTCAAAAAAATCGTCAATTGTGTCAAAACAAGGAAATATGCATATTTTATGCTTAAAAAACGTTCATTTTAAGTGATTGCGAATAGAAACATTGAATTTGAAGAAATCTTGATGGTCGGGATTGGTATGTGAGACCAAAAACTAGATTATTGCATTATGAGTTTGTCAAAAAAATTGTTGTCAAGTGTGTCAAAAGAAAGATTTTTTTTTACTTTTTTACCCAATTTTTTAGAAATAAATAAAATTAATTATTTGTATGACATGAAATTTTATTATTACTATTGAGAATTATCGCATTATAAATTTGTCAAAAAAATGTTGTCAAGTGTGTCAAAAGTGAGATTTTACTTCGGTTTATTTATTTTTTTACTCAATTTTTTGAAAAAAATTAAATTAATTATTTGTATGACATGAAATTTTATTATTATTATAGAGAATTATTATAAGTTTGTCAAAAAAATAATGTCAAGTGTGTCAAACGAATGATTTTCATTTATTTTTTTAGAAAAAAATAAAATTAGTTATTTGTATGAAATGAAAAAAATATTATTATTATTTTATTGCATTATAAGTTTGTCAAAAAAATATTTTCAAGTACATATGTGAAAAAAATGATTCATTTATTTTTTAAAACAATTTTTGGGAAAAAAAATTCTGCTGTTGTATGACGTGACATGGAAATTTTTGAATTTGTTATAGTTTTTGAAATATTTTTGGAGTTTTGAAAAAAATTTGTATTTTTGATTGTTTTTGCAATGTTTTTAGAATTTTGGAAAAAAAATAGAATTTTTGAATTTGTTATATAAATTTTTAGAATTACGAAAAAAATTTCAATTTTTGATTTTGTAAGAATATTTAGAATATTTTTAGAATTTTGAAAAATTTGAAATTTTTGATTTCATTATAATTTTTGGAGTTTTGAAAAAAGTTTTTTTGCAATATTTGCAATATTTTCAGAATTTTTGAAAAAGTTTTAATCTTTGATTTTGTAATAATTTTTGGAATATTTTTAGAATTTTGAAAAAAGTTTGATTTTATTTAATTTTTACAATATCTTTGGAATTTTGAAAGAAACATAAATTTGTGATTTTGTAATATTTTCTCGAAACGCTAAATGGAGAGGTTTTTGAGTAGTTTGTTGATTGTATGATCTTCTCAATAAATTATGTTAATTTATGATCTGTTATGATTTTCCGGCAACGTATTGATGTTTCGTGTTAGTTTTGTAATAAATTTCTAAACAGAGATAAAAAATACATGTACTTTAACAAAGAGTTATGTTTGATATACATCGCTGCCCAAACTAAAAACAATGTCCTCATAAAAATTTTATGCCGAAAACTATATCAAAATCCTTAACCAAAACCGAAGTCTTGATATCTCAGAGCTTGAGATTTCAGCCCCTGCCACCTTTAAAAACTTACTAATTTTCCTATCATTCCAAATACTTCAAAGATTTTCGATAAATTAGGTTCGAAACTAACTACTAAGGGAGGACAAAAAAAACATAAAGAAAACACCATTATTCAAAATTTTTCAAAAAATGATGGGGTGGTGCAAAATTACAAAATACATTTTGAGGGAATAATGAAGTGGAGCCCTTTATATGATACTAAAGTGTATCATTTTGTATAATGCTAACTAATTAAATATATTGGTTAGTACAAATTTATTAATCCGGCTTAACCGACCAATGCAATTACACAAACTAATATATTGATGGCCAGATATAACTACTATCGATTATGATCTTATCAGCTTACTTCTACGAATCGGTGAGATATTAAAACAATTGTTGGAATTATTACAGAACATTGCCTTATTGGTAGATATACGAGCAGACTACGGTAAATGTGAAAGTGGTTACTGTCACATAGAGATAGCAATTATTAGATCTTTTTACTATCCGGTTATTGTATAGCAAATTTTCAAAATAACCGGATTACCGATAAGGACCATCGAAAATTTCAAGTTTAACGAAAATGTGTCAAAAATGTAACCAATGAGCAATCTTAGTCGACACTAGACCGCAAAATTGTAAAATGTAGACCTGTAGTTCACATAAAAATTCGTTTATACGTAGCTTATTACCACCAAAAGAATAGCAGTTCTTGTGCACTTCCATACCAGTAGAAAACGAGAGTAGCAGTATTTACAACTAATAGAAAACGTAATTAACTTTATACAATGAAACTTAACATTATTATTTACAATTTCAATAAACATGCATACAAAATTCAAACGAAAACATAACCACACGCAAATACTTTTCTATATCTATTCCAAGTAACATTCCTTAGTGAGATTGCGTTTTTGTTTATTTTTATCAAATATCAATCTAAACTTATAGTATTTTCGCCACACACTTTTTAGGTTAGATTACGTTAAGTATAGCAAATAAAATATGTTTTTTTCACTTCATAATTAGATTGATTAAATTCAACATAGTAAATTTATCAATAAAGTTAAATTGATAATTTAAAACACGAAAACAAATTAATCATCCTATTTCTATTGAAACTAACACAAAATAAATGACAATTCACTGAAACATTACGCAATGTTTGTTAACCAACAAATTCTGGTTAAAAAAAAAAACAAACCAAAAAACTATTCAAGGAATTTTAATTTTTTGTTTTTAAACCATTTCTAAAGAATTATACAGCAAAATTAGATAACTGTTAAAATTAACGGTTTGGCGAAAGTTATGTAAGTTTATTAGTGAATATTGTTTTAAAAGAATTTGATTTTTTTCTGTGGTTTTTAAAATCTGATGGGAAAAACGAGCCTAATTCGTTTTAGAATCTTCATCGTAAAGCGAAACATTCGTTAAGAAGTATTCTGGTTAAGAAATTTGAAAAAAAAAATTTTTTTTTTGCTTACCTTTAAAGTTTAGATCTTTAAGAACATATCCTCAAAAGGATTTTTCAAAATTAGAATAATTTTTGGAGTTACAGCGGCGTTTGTGACGCGGCAACTAAACCGGTCGGGCGGAGCAAATCAAACAGCGTTGTCCGACCACCTGAGCACGAGTCCTTTTGGAAAATTCTTACATACTGCATATATGCTTGGAAATATATAACCCGAAGGCCATTACAACGTATTTTGTTATACATAATTTTTTCATGTTTAGTTCAGTTCAGTTCAGTTGTATTATTATTTTTAAACGTATTTTCTCGAAACTTTTTTTTCGGGTTGCTTGACATGATATCTCAAATTCTATTTGAACGATTCACTTGAAATTTCTTGGAAATTTTCTTTGTATATCCATTTATAGTTTTGCCTATTTTCGTTGTTTACTATTTTAAAAAATTCGAAAAGGTCAAAGAGCATGCACTAAAAAAACTTAATAAATTTTACAAATTTTTTATAAATATATACAACTCACAATTTTTTTTGTAAGTCTACCAAAAATATTGAAGATTACACAAAAAATTATTTGAAAAACCAAAAGTTTATTTGATTTACAAATTATTTTTGGATCTGAAGGAAAAAAATTGTAGTTTTATCAAAAAATTTTGTGGTTGTATATTTATAAAAATTTTGTTAAAGTGATATTTATTTTTTTTAGTGATGGGTAAAACAAAATTTTACAAATCGTCGCCATTCTGTATATTTTTTTTTTTTTTCAAGCAGTCCTCCGCTTATTTTTTACCCAAAATCTAGGTTGACTGTGGCCCAGTTAGTGGATTCATGTATTTGGGAACGACTTCGTTGTAATTATTTTAAAAGAGTTCAAAATGATAGAAAAATTAATAAGTTTACTATGAAAAAAAAAATTTAAAAAACACACTTTTTGAAAAACGAACTAAAAAGTAGAAAATAAATTTTGCATTAACACCAGCGTTATGATGTCTTTTATAATTATATTTCCTTTGAATTTGTAAGAAGAAAAAATATTTAAATGGTATTTAACACATCTTAGCATAGATGCAAATATTAAATTTTTGACTAATTTAAAATGTTAATTTTCGATTGACAAACAGTTTTCCGTTCCTATTTGTTACATAAAATAAAAGTGGGTGGCGCATTCAGAAAGGAAAGGGAATAAAAATTGAAAACGTTCGAGCTCGAGTTATGGTTACTGGCAAGAAAAAATTTCTAATTTTCACAACAAAATCAAGAATGACAGAAAGTTTGTGAACAAAATACGTCAGGTGGATAACACTGTGTAAAACCAGAAGATGGACGAAACCGCTGAAGACGGCAGTTCTGATGAGTTTAGGGCCGACGAAGATGTTCAGTAATTTTCAGTAATTGTTTAGTAACTACTAACAACAAAAAATAAATTAATTATTAAATTGTTCCTTTGCAAAGTATAATTGCTGTTTTTGTATTTCCTTCTTTATAATTTATTTTTAGCATTTTTCCCCGAGATTGTATCAAAGTTAGACTAGACTAAACAATAGTCTATGATACTATATATACACTAAAACTGTTTATAAATAAAAATAATTATCGATGAAGTTAAACAAAACGTTCTTTCCTGTGGACACTTGTTTAGAAAAACAGCGTATTTGCCCAAAAATGATACTATGGATGAAGAATTGAAGAATCTTCTAAAGCTTCCTAAATTGCATGCATCTACATGGACAGGTATTTCTTACCGAACACCTCCAAATACTTGATGACAAGCTTAATTGCATGCGCAAGGGAGTAGAAACAAACAAACGGTTGCCTTAGACACCACAACATTAATCAAGAAAACTTTTAACATTGGCATTTGTGCTCTTCTATGTGTAGAAAGAATATTCCAAAATATTGATATATATATATACATATATCTCCGACAGGCCAACTACATTTTTTTAAAATCTAAAATCTACGTGATTTGACTCAAAACTAGTAATGGTAATGCTACCAAAATATACAAAAAGATTACCGCAACAATAGTGTCAAACTTGTGTAAGCGGGAGTCACATAGAGTATAATGAAACGCTATTTTTGACGCTTTAGTAAAACAGAATTAAATAAAAAAAATAATGGTGACGCTGATGCATTGGCTGACTGCATTACAGCTATGGAAATAAAATGTTCTGGTTATATAGTGAGCCCCTATCCATCAAATACTTCTACTAATGACTTACTATTGTTATAGATTTCGCATGGTTCTAATTATAAAAAACAGGAGATCCGGAGCCCCCACCACTTTACCTATTATCCCACAAGAGTTCCTTCACATATAAATCTCCATCTTTAATTGGTTTCATCAAAATTAGTTCATTAAAGAAAATTGTAGTATCCCAACAGACATAAATTTTGATGTGCGAATAGGAAATACAATTTTTTTACTGGTTTGTCACCGAAAGATGGCAAAACAAAAGTCAGCAGTTGTATGGTATGACTCTTCGCCACTTTGACCGATATCTTAAAAAAGTTGATTATTATTTTCTCGCACTAACTAACAGTTCCGCATCCCGGAAGTTGGGATGCGGAACTGTTGTGATCTGTACTAAATGATTATGTAGCAAGTTTCATCCAATACGTTTTTTTATTAATTAGTTGGACATGTTTAGCACACTAAATATGAAATTTTCAATATCCAAACTCTTTGAATATCCGAAGATACCATGTCAACTATAAAACCCTCAGGTAAAGATGTTATTGTGTTTTCAAAACAACAGTGGCTCAGGAGACCCACCACCACTTTGTTCAATATCACTCAAAAACTAATCAGCTCCTTGCTATACATACTTGCATCTTTTTCAAAGTGTCATAGAAATTAATTCATGAACGAATGTTGTATGAAAATCGATTTTTAACTGTAGGCTACAGTAGGGATAAACCCTTTAAAAATTTTTGATTGTGGTGAAGTAAAAACATTAGACCTGAATTACGCCTCGGCATGGCCAAGAAATCGATCAAAAGCCAACATCTAAGCTAAATAGGCTATAATGTTTCCGACAGGTGCAGGTTATAAACATTAGACCAGGAAACGGTGAAATGCGTCATCCGGGAACGGTCCTGAACTTGTCTTGTGCAGAAACAACGAACTTGGTTGTGGAAGACTAACCCTAACTAACAAGACTAACACAACACGACATAACTGCAATTGAGCTGTACAATCTGTAACAATATCATTTCTTTGCGCAGTACACTTTTAGGTCGAAGAACTACTTGAACTAATCAGCTCAAGGCCCTCCTTTGAAATTTTTTTAAAAAAACGGAAAAATGTCTATTTTGGACCCCGCCTTATGTTTGTTGTTTCCAATGATCATTTTGTAGTTCAATGCACAGAGATAAACTTCATTAATTTTTATTAGTTCATTCAAAAGTTAATTAATGGAGTTTTTATAGCTTTTTTATAACTACTGCAATTAAAGGAAAGGTTATTTTTGCAATTTACGTTATATATATGAGTTTTGTTAAATCGTAAATATTTTTAGAATTGATGATTTAAATCATTTTCTTTTGAGCAATTAAACATGCAAGATGTATAGATGAATATCCCCACACGATATTTCATTGCTATATATCTACACAGTATTTTAAAAATATTCTAAATAAAAACATTCTAAGAAACATGTTGTGCAGTAGGAACTACAAATACGACATAAACCAAATTTCATGATAGAATGTAGCAAATAAAAATAAAATAAGAGATAATAAATAATTTTTTATAATTTTCAGATACAAAACTAAAATAATCCAGCTTGTGGGATATTCCTGTGACATAGACAAAATGTTTCCGTCAATGAAAAAATGCAACGTATAGAGCACATTTCATTTTTTCGAGCGAGAACGATATCTGGTGGTACGATATCTCACAACTCGTTCGTCAGTTAGGAATTAAAGTACGCGAGGTTTTCACAACCGTAGATCAAAAAACAAAAAGTTTACAAATCGAAAAGCGATATCTTCAGGCACAGTTACACAGCAACAACAGCTAAGAAAAATTTATTTATCCGAAAAAATATATGCTACATTGGCGGTCTTACTAGTTATGAGCCGCTATAACAAATGCAGTTTGCTAAATACTGCGGAAGTTTGTTCATTTATAATGTATAAATGTGATAATGTCATAATGTATAAATAAAAGTAAATAAAAACGCACACACAACCTTAAAAATGAAGTACTCGTACATAATAAAAGGTCAATTGAAATTACGATGCAAAACAAAGAAACAAAAATCAAAATCAAGAATAAATAATTGATTCTAATAAAAAAATATTTAATATCGATAATAAAAAAAAATACTTTAATTAATTTCAATTAAATATAAATTTAATCGTAGATCATAAATACCAACGACGACCAGCAGTTTTCTAAATAAATATTAATAATACCAATATTAAGTTATAATAGTTACTACACTACCCATTAAAACGAAATATATTATTTACGATACTACGATACTAAAAGATTGGAAGACATTCTGTTTGAGATTTGGAGTTTGATCTTTAAAGATTATAACAAAATTGAAATTATTCGGAATTGGAATTAAAAATTCATACGATTCTGGAATTTCCTGAGAATTGGGCAATTACATTTATTATAGAAAGAACTTGTTGATAAGATAAAATTAAATACGCATGAAGCTTTCTGTGTAAATTAGCTCAACTATCGGTGACATGGTTAAAAACGTATATTGGACAATATCCTCCAATGGATATGAACGGCCAAGCTTTTATTACAGTCAAACCAATAAAAAATTTCGTGAAAATATTGACGTCCATGATACTATGACTGGTAGCAATGTTTTTCCAGCGGCTCGTTAATTAACTTTGCCAAAATTTGTATTGACTTTGGTTGTATTGCATACATGTGGCATCATTTCCAAAGTTTACACGCATTAATGGTGTATTTTCTGCATATATTTATCTCAAATTTGACCAATTTCAACGATGAATACTGTGCCATTTACAAGTCATGGATACATTAATATTTGATCATAGCATTATTTTAGCTCTTTCCAATTATTTTCAATGCCGTAGGTAAGCCTCCTGTCTTATTGATATCGATAGGTATGATTCGGTCTAATCTTATGTTATCTATTCTTCGGGTGGCATCGACCATTTGAAGTTGAAGGTTCGCACTCGTTTTAATCTGAAGTTTTCCAGTACTGTTTCGTTGTGTGCATTGTTGCGTGTTGCTTTCTCTTTCAGTTTAGTAGTTTGTTTGTTGGTTTTGTCTTCATTTTTGGTCCCAACCATATTCCAAAATCATTTTTTATTAATTTTGTTTTGGCTAAAATTTATATTTAAATTAAACAATGAAAAAAAAAATAAAAAATATAATTTTTATAATGTATAAATCGAAGATTGAACCTTCAATTAAACTATATGATTTCAAGAAGAACGCTCTATCCACTTGGCCACGAGGAAATATTATTTAGCCATGGCCACATCATGCTCCTCTGATCAGCTCCATGTCATAATAATATTGCATTGACGTATTCCTTGATCAGGTAACGCACTGTCTTCTTCAATAATTAAAGGCCCGATTGAGAGTTATATGAGGGCTCGTTTTTTCCGGCAAGCAATAGCGTATTTACAATTTTTTTGCCTCTTTTTTTACCACGTAAACTACTCCTCACATAACCGAAGTACATAAATAATTTGAGGTTGCAAGAGAGAATGTAAAAGAGAGTTGTAAAACTTTTACAAAAAACAAAGGTGAGCAACCTAATAGTCGTATTTCAATGTCTTGTAACTAAAAAAGAGCCACCCTCTCTGGCAAACCTCCTAAGTGATTTTTTATTTGACTAATTAGCACTTAGATGCATTTTGTTTTCTCAAGTCTTCACCGGGATTGCATATTTTGAGTTTTATGTAAAGCAAAAGGTAGCCACTAACATATCGCAACGTCTTACATGAAAAAAAGTGCATGATATCAATAATAAAATTTTTTTTAATATTTGATTCCAGTGAATTTCTTCATTCAGTATGTGCAAGCAGGCATGTATGCAAAATTGAAAATTGAGTTCCAAACTGCCTTTCTCGATTTAAACAATTTGTCATCAAGGGCAATAATTTAGCTCAAAGTCTTCTGTTATCGAATTCATTTTTTGAAATATTAAAATCGAATTTTTAAAGTGTTTGGGATGTCATTATATTAAATATTTTGGACGTTCTTTAACAAATTCACAATTAAATATCTGTAATTTTTTGAGATAATTTGGAAGCATTGAAAACAAAACGATTCGGTACTCTGAATTCATGCATGGAATTTGTTTTTCATTGCTTTTGTTTAGGATAGGATAATCAATTTGTTTTATTCTGGAAATATGATCCTGAGGAAATATGAGGATAATTGTTTTTAATTTTTGACCGACGGGTGTGACAATCCTATTGAAAATAAATTAATAGTTTGAAAATTTGACATTGCCGGATTTGTTGATAGCATTGTTTTTTAAGTGTGTATTCATAATAAAAACTCCCTCCAGTTATGTGAAGTTTTTTAATTTTTTTCTTTTTTGTAGATTTTAAATTACGTTCCGAAATAAATACACATTTTCGAACTGAATATTAGTTTTAAATAATATGCATACGCGTTTTAAATGGAACTACATTTATTTCGCCTGGTAATTTAAAAATAAGAATTGTTTCCACGCCTAGCCAACGACTATTTTCGGCAGCATACAATCCTTAATCAAACACAAAAAACGAATTTTTAATAACTGTTGATGTCGCAAGCGTTCCATTGGTGATCTACTCAAAAACTCGTTTGAGCAACTAATTTTTTTCAAAGGAACGCATGTTAAACCAAATATAAACTGAAAATTTTATTTAGAGAGCTCATGCTTTCTAATTGAAAAATTCAATCAAAATCTATTCAATTTTCAGTCTAGTATATTATAATTCAAGGTAATTTTATATATTTGCAAAATGGTGATGCATTTAAATAAATAAAAACATGTATTTTTTCCGAAACACGAAAAATGTGAATTGGAGTTTTTTTCTGAAAAACTTCAAACCATACCTTTGAATTGAAAAAATTCCAATTACTTCTTTACTTACTCGAGTTTAATTGATCTCAAAAATCTGAAAATGTATTTTTATGTTAATTGCATGTCTTAGAAAAATTATTATTACAGCCCTCACTACGTTTTTGTTGTTAATTTCATACTCGAGTGAAATGAGTATCATTTTAGCATTGTTATACAATATACTGCAACTGCAACAACCATAAATATTTCATTTTATCCTCAGTTTCATTTCAGCTATTTTGTTTGCACTTTACTTTTGAACGGTTTGCAGAAACCTGACTAGCTAGTTTTTAAAGTCGATCTCGCTCAAATATGGAAATGAACGGTAGAGTAGAATTAACTTTATCATAGTTCTGTTTAGCTGTGTCTAAGGGTATGAATTTATGCCATGGGTTAACATGCGGGCGGCGTTGCGGTCCAGGCTTACAAAATATTTTGTGGTCATATGTGCGGAAAAGTAGTTTTTTCTTTTATTCTATTCTAGTACAAAATTGAATATTTTTTATGCATGTGTTATAAAAACGAAATTTCAACATCGTTCAAAATTTAAATTCTGTTTGGCACTAATAAATTTGATAAATTGTGTTCCGTGTTCAATTTTGATATTATGAAAAAACATCGTTAAAAAGAGTTTTATGTGTTTGGACAAAATTAGATAAAACGATGGGCAAGGGTGTCTGCCTAACAATTATTTATCTGCATCCTAGCTGTAGCTATGTCACCTCGTATGTGTTGCATAAGCTCGAAATATATAATGATCCAAAAATGATATGCATTACTATCAGTACTTAAAGTATTTATTGAAAAATAAGTGCATACACATTCGTACACCTAGATTTAAAAACCGATTCTGATTTAAAAAATTCTGTCGCATTCAATTAAAAAAAAATCTGGTAATATATTCGCAGCCCCCCTGTTAAGAATCCCTGCTAAACAGCTTTAGGAGGTCTTGAAACGTAAAGATATTATAAAAATTACGATTTCGAAAATCCAAAAACAATAACCCCCCATATCGGGAAGTAACAACTTCCCATATCGGGAAGTTGATAAACAGTTGACCAAGCGATCCACTCACGAACCTCTGACCTTTTTGTCAAATTTAGAAAATAACTCAGATCTTCGATATTCAAGTATTCCCGGATGCGTTTGCAGCTCATTTTATATACCAAAATTTCATCCAGATACCATGCGTTTGCGTAACGAAAAAAACACGTAGTTTTTACTTTTTTCACATTTTCTTAAAAAAACTCAAAAACTAAGAAAGCAATTGTTTATACAAATCTCTTTATAAACGGCTGACATGATGACAAACAATATGGAAGTTGATAGCATTATTTAATCTCATTATATTTGCAAGAGATATTTTTCAGTTTTTTGGAAACCACTAAAATACAAATGATTTAATTTCGCAAGAAAAGGACTGGGCTCTAAGATACATCGATTGCGACCATTTTCGTTAAAATCGAGCCAACCGTTGTTGAGAAAGCGTTGGACAAAAATTAATCCACATACAGCGATACATACACACACATACAGACTGCCAGCTAAAAGTAGTCTAAAAAGCTTCAGGAAGTCATGAAACGTAAAGATATCATAAAAATTTCGATTTCGAAAATCTACCCAAAAATAATAACTTCCCACCCATATCTGAAAGTTAATAAACTTGATATTCTTCCACGGTTTGAGTAATATTACAAACATTCCCATTGAGGCCTTCTCAATAGATGTAAAAAATATTTTACTTCACATCAATTACTCCACATTTATAAGTCCTATATTCGTCCCTGTATGGAGTATTGTTGTCAAGTTTGGGGCGCTGCATCTGTTACTATCCTAGCTCTTTTGGACTCTGTTCAAAAGCGTGCTATACGAATCGTTGGTGATCAAAATTTAACACCAGATCCTGATTCCGTACAACATCGTCGCACTGTTGCTGATCTCGTTGTTTTTTATCGTCACCAGCAGTGCTCGGATGAAATCAGGTCCATAATGCCTCAGACATATGTTTTTCCCCGTTTGACTCGTCAATCGGTTTGTGCAGGTGGTCGGACTGTCGAGATTACTCACTGTCATAGTAATAAAATGCAAAGGGATTTCTTTGTGCGTACATCGTACAAATGGAATGCTTTGCCCGAATCAATAGTCTCGAGTGCCTTCAATCCACAAAGATTTAAAAAAAGCGTCCACCTATACCTCAAGACGCATGTTGTTGTGGGACCTGAGTCTTAAAAGGTATCTATGTATTTATGAGACATTTTGTAATTCCTACTACACAACACTTTTAATTAAAAAAAAATATACTTATTCTCAATTATCGCTCGAGTATGCAATTTATTCAAAATACATAAGTTTAGAATAATTTTTTTTAGATATGTTTGTTTATCAACTTAACGATTAATTTTCAACAAACTCTCGTGTATGTATTTATTTTGTTTTCGTCAATGATTGATGATAAAGTAATAGGAAATTATTAATATAACAAAACACAAAGTTTATACATTAATTCATTCAATAAAATTAACAAACAGTACATTCGTTAAGTTTAAGCTACACACGTGCCTACCATATTATTGACATACGTAAAAAATTTATTTTATTCTTTTTTTAGTTTTTTTTTTTGTGAAACGTAAAATGAATCAATTTTTTGTAAGCAACACTAGGAAGGAATTCGTTACAATTAAAAACGTAGACGTTGACGTTTGACGTTTTTTTAAATATTGACAAGAAATTGTAAAATCCTTTTCAACTAAATTATCCATTTCACAGTTCTTCAACCTCTAACGGTCGGTTGTAGAAGCTTCGGGTGTACAACACAGCGTCCAAAATAATACAAACAATATTTCTATTTAAAATGACTCAAAATTTTTATTTAAATTAAACCGTTCGAATTTACTAGTATAGAGCATTTCGTTTACATGAAATTATATCGCGGTGAACAATATCGCATTTCGTATTAAACTTTTTGGTGCTCTGGGAATGAAATTTTTAAATATTTAATGCTTCACTTTGATATGAGGTTATAAAGTTTTAGACACACGATATATAAACTCATCCATAAAAACCGAGGGCGTTATGAAGTCATGATATGATTTTTAAAATCTGAATTATGAATTTTAAAAACATTATTTTGAACGTCGCTCATAAGACCCTTGGTACATAAATAGCTATTAAGTTTTCCATGTAATTTCACTAGTGTCTTGTTACACCACTGACGTAACTGGGTTTTACGCCCATAACCTCCATAACGCCCTTGGAACATAATTAGCTATTAAGTCTTCCGTGTAATTTTTCTGGTGTGTTGTTATACCACTAACGATATTGGGTATTACGCCCATAACCTCCATGGTACATAAATAGCTATTAAATTTTTTCCATGGAATTGTGTGTAGTACAATTGTTTGCTCATTCTTTTTTCAGTTAAGGACTTTCAGTGTCGAAGTTTACTCGTTAAACAATTTTATTGTTCGACGTTTCAAATTTTGAAAAACTCTACTAAGTGTCAACTCAAAAATACTTTAAGAGGGGGTGAGGGGGGGGCGTGTTGTGGTGGTTAAAAGAGAATTTAATGGAAAAGGGGATTTTTTTCTAGGAGGATTTGTGCAGTTCTGATACTATTTTAGATTAAATGATTCAGATTAAATCAAATTACCATATAAAACAAAAACTAATTTCCAAATAATGTAAGACACAATTGTTTAGTCACAGTTGAATTTTAAAACACAAGTAAATAGTAATTGAGCTCAATTGTCAAATCAACCTAATAAAAATGTGTCGAATACTCTACTTCTTGACTTAGCTGATCAACGGGTGCATGATAAGTTTTAAACGAATGTTACTGATGAGTGTGAGAACGACGACCTAGTTCGATTTTTGTCATAAAACAAGAATCCAAAACTATTTAAAAACAAACTCCATAAAAAAATCATTATTTTATAATCCTTGTCAACAAATATAAAAACATTGTGTGCTACAGTTTAACCAACCAATTTTTAATATTTTCTCAGTTAATTGCTTTGTTGCGCAACACACAGTAATACATATTTTTATCTACATAAATAATCAAAATTTGGTTATGTAAAGCTTTTGTCATATAATATTATATGTAGTAACTCAAATTTATAAAAAGTAGAATAGAGGTCTGGAGTTATAGAGGGGAATATTTTCTCGTTTGACTAGAATTGTTTATTGAGATGATATATGGAAATGGTTTGACTAGAATTTTATATTGAGATGATATGGGAAAAAACTTACAGTAAGTGTTTTGTGTGTGTGATAAAAGTATAATTAAAAAAAAACAAAAGATAGAGAATCTAGCTACATATACATTTGATCTAATGTGATCAGATCATTATGTAAATTTTAATCAAACAGTCGGATTCCGAAAAATAAACAAAAAGTAAGGAAGAAGATAGAGTTTTCGTCAACATTTATCACAGTACTGTTTTTTTAAGATTATTAATGTAAGAATTTGTTTTGATTTGATTTATATAATTTTTGTTTGTTTTGTTTTGTACATGATGAAAACGAAGTTACACTCCGTAAGATCTTTTGGAATGTAAATGTTCTTTTGAGGATCCTTAAGGGTATGTTTTGGGATTAAAGATTGCATGCCATTGTTTTGCTCTTCAAGGATCTTCAGGCTTTGTCCATCAACAAGATCCGCAGTAAATCCTAGGTCAGCTTTGACCAAAGTTCGAATGCCTAACATGACGATTGGGAGTGTATCACTCCAATTGATTGTATGAGCTTTTAGAGATGCTTTTGGGTTGCAAGTCGTCGTCCGCAGTCTGTGAGAAACAATGATGTTCATCATATATGGAAATAAATTCGATTCAAAATTCCGCGATCAGAATTTATATTTAAAGGCACACCAAATCTGAAAATGGTATTGGCAATGAAAGCTTTAGCAAATGTTTCCTCTGTCCCATCTTCAAAGGGGATGGTTTCAGGCCATCGGGTGAAACGATCAATGGTGTCAGGATATAGCGATATCCATGAGAAGGCGGTAAAGGAGGACCTACCAAATCAATATAAATATGCTCAAATCTGACCGTGGAAACAGGTATCTGTTCAAATTCTAAATGAGTATGACGGTGAACCTTGGATCTTTGATATGGTAAGCATGTCTTAGAGCAAAATCCAACGTCAACATTCCATTCCATTTTCCATGTTACTCTAGTTCCTGGATGGGATAGATTATGTAACGAATCGAAAACTGATCGTCTCAGGGACTTAGGTATGTACGTACGTAATGAGTTAGTTAGTCGATGTATCACACCAAATCGTTTTTTTTTTTCGAATGACTGGTTTAAATAGGTTCTAACTTTCGTTTGGATCCTACATCTTTTGGGTTTTGGATTAAACTGATGAGTTCTGTATCAGACTCTTGAAGTTCGATGAGTTTATCAACATAAAAAAATAGCCTAGCGTACCTAGCGAGGACTTCTCTCTGTCTTTAAGACGATTGATGTTACCCGGACGTTTGTGGACGGATTTCCACGTCTGGGTCACCAATTTTAGATTTGATTGTATTTTATAAAGAAAATTTTACTTTATTAAATCCTTTTATTATATTTCATAAATTAATCTATAATTTTAAGATTTAGTTTGAGTTGCAGTTTAATCCTTAGTCTTTTTTTATAAAAAGTGTTGTGTTATAAGAATTACAATATATTTGTACAATAGACGGACCAAGAAGTTCTTCTTCATTCTGGTCACTATGGCAGAAACTGATCTCGACGGAGAAAATATGTTTGAGACATGACAGGTTTGATTTAATTCGAACATTGTTGGTGGCAATATTTATAAGATCAGCAAGAGTGATGTCAAACTTCAATCATCCACAATTCGTACAGCACAGCACGTTTTCGTAAAGCCCACTTTTGTAAGTCATTGAAAATTGTAACTTCCAAAAATTCTTTACATTTGTTCGTCGCACATACTAATTAAAATATCGTTGTAGAACTCGGTTTTCGTTCTGGATTATAGATTGGAATTATTACAACTGAGTTCGAGTTGAAGCAAGGTTTCAATCATTAAAATTATCCTAACAAACTTAATATTGGAGTTAGATTTGCTCCACAATATAAAGGTTGTCCCAAAATTTACATAAGATTTGAATTAAATAGAAAACACAGTGATTTGTTTGTTCATAAATTATGTTTGCACTACATATCTTTTATTAGGAAAATAGATAGGTGAGGGTCGATGTCAGTTGAAATCTTGTCCTATCGTGGCATATTTTAGAATACTATTGAAAAAGAGATATTTTATTAAAATAGCATTTTTTGCCAAGTTTGTGAACTCGTCCCAATCGACGATCTCGCGGTTCAAAGAACAAATGTTCACTGATGATGTAGAATTTTGTTTTCCTGTTTTGTTGCAAAAACGATCCAATCCATGAATCTTTTTTTAAATAAAAACACATGCATTTATTTCTACAACGAGAACCACCTTAAAAACGCATCAACATGCTTAAACATAATAGGCGATAATTTTGTCGATCGTATATTTCTGCCAAACAAACTGTTCCGTCTTTGACATTTTGACATTTTTTGTTTAGAGCCAGAACTTCAAAACTTATTCCAAAAGCAACAGCCGGGTATTCAGACAAGACGGTGATCCACAACAGATTCTAATTAACATTTTTTGATAGTTGTGTTGTTTTCTTAAAAGACTGAAAACGATCAAGTTTATAGCTATTTGGAACATTTTGCGCCTACGGTATATATTCAATTTATCGACATTTTTGTTATTCTCTAAAATAAGATCAATTCATTTGGTTCGGTAAAACTATATGAAAGGAAAGTAAATTATATTGTTACGTTTTTCCAACCTTACTTCGAATTGGCCTAACTCACAATTCGATAAACGTAATTCCCAATCTCTTTCTGAGTTCGATCACTGATTAGTTAGCACAAACACCAGGTTTTATTAAGTATTCAACACCTTAATTGTTCTACAACAACAGGAAAACAATACAACAAACAATATTCCTGATTAGAATATTCTTTCAACAGCTTCAGAACTCCAACGGTCTATTGTAGAAATTTCCAGTTCACAACGTTGAAAATAATACACAAAATATTTCTACTCAATAAAACTTATAACTTTATTACACTTATAACTTGACACAAAACTAATTTAAAGATCACTTTGATAATTTTAACTTCACTATCGCAGGTTTAAAATAAAACTAATTGATAACTACAAGAAGTAATTTTCTTATATACCTTCTGCAATACTTCTAGATAATTCGACATCACTTTCCAGAAACCTTGAGAAAATATTAGAATATTCGATTATTTACGTTATGTTGATTTGATTCATAAAATCGTTTATGTTGACCCTATTTCTAAGAAGAGACAACAACAACAATATTCATTTCATTAATCTGTGTAGTATTTTGTTGATTTGATTTTCCTAGAAGTGACCGTAATCGTCTAGATTTTTCTGTAATCGTCTAGATTTTTCTGCAATCGTAACAATATTCTAAATTTATTGTGCTGTAAAGGTTTTCTTTCAATCGTTGAATTTTTTGTACAAAAAACGACATTTAATTTGCCACTAAGTACTATCTGATGTTTTCATATTAATAATTAATATTAATCATGTTTCCTTTCAAAATTTACAACTTTTGTGAAAAAAACGACACTTTGTCTACTACCTGAAATCTTCTACGCTACATGAAATTTTCCAATTCAGCTGTTCTTAATTTGTCCAGAAACTAAGAATAAAAAATCTCCACTTGGTGAAACGCTTCTTTTCGATAAATCCAACTTTTGTAAAAAACAATAATCTGACACAACTTGACATTTGCAAACATATCAGTTTTTATTAGTACAAAATACTCCTCCGTTTAGCGTAAATGCTTTCATTCGAAAATGAGTTTAAAATCAAAATCTGACATAACCTAATATTTTTCAGACCTAACACATTCTATTATTAGTGCAGCAAACTTAGCATAAAATCTCTACATTTATTGTAAATGCTTCGTTTCATTAATTAAATTTTTCTAGAAAAACGATATTTACTCAGAAAACTTCTCAAAAAAGCATAAATTCTACTTTTCAATAATTACCTACAACTTTTATGCAAAACGACATTTAACTCAGTCTTTCAGACCGAGTTATTTGATTTTAAAGTTTTTTGCCCAAGAAAAAAACATAATAAAAAATTTCTAATACAGTTGATTTGATTAATCGAACTCATTGAAGTCTTCGTAAAACGGGTTATTTGCCGTTTACTGAATAACAAGCTTGTTGATTAGTAGTTAATGTTTGAGAATTAATTTACAGACGTCAGTATATAAACCTTGAACAAATTTTGACCTAATTTCGATCGTAAACATTTTAGCAAAACATTTAATCGATAAAACATTAGATTTGCATCCGGTTCAGCAAGTGTTTTTTTAAAAATACACACATACTTGTCAATATCTTATTAGTCATGTTGATTTTGGGGTTTTCAGTATCGTTTATCTAACATATTAGTCATTCAATAATGCATTAAAATCAAACAAATGTTTTGTTTTTCTTTATTTAGAATGATTGTCGGTTCTCATAATAATTATGTTATTTTACAAAGATTATAGCATACAGATTAAGAGATTTTTAAAACTTATTATTGAATTGGTACACAGATAGAAATCTAGGTTTTTTATGCTTTATGGAATATACCCTTTGCATGCTTAAATTACGTTAATTTTCAACCGTGCATATCTTATTCTTAACTTTCTTCTGGATAAACGCGTCTTTGTCCAAGTCTATTTTGTATTTACAAATACATATTTCTGGCTTCTTATGGGCGCTATGGGTTTCAGGTGTTTTATTTGAGTTATACGTCTTAAATGCTTTGCGTTTATTCCTCACTGCCTCTTAAACAACCCGCGTGAACCAAGGCTCAGTTTTAGGAGTGTTTAATCGATTTGGAATTAACCGCCGCATTCCGTCTTTTATGATTGATCATTGTAGCGTTCTAAGATGTTTTAAGTGCCTAGGATTTAACCATAAAACGGATAAATGTGACATTCGGTCATGCTGTTATAAATTTGGTGAAGCAGGTCATGTTGCAAGTAGTTCTAGTCTGGATCGTTTAATTTGTTTAAATTGCAAAAGAATGAAGGAAAGGGTGGGCATAAGTGATATGGGTATAAACCATGAAACAAAAAGTGATAAATGTCCAGTGTTTCAAAGGACATTTAAACGTGTGCAACAAAGTAGATTAAATTAGCAATCAAAATATTTTAGATGTTTATATCTAAATATTCAAGGATTAATAAACAATCTTAATGATTTAGAAACTATGTTAAGTAACAACGATTATGAGTTTATTTTGTTAAGTGAAACCCACTTAGTGGAGCTAGATCTTGATGCTGTTGTGGAAATAAATAATTATAAATTAATTAGGTGTGATTCGAGCTCTCGTCATACAGGTGGAGTCTATATGTATATTAAAAACTGCTGGAAAGTTAATCATATTATAAACGAACATCAAAATTTGGAAGTTTGGTGGTTAAGTGCAAAGGTGACCTATCCTCAACAAGTGATTTGTCTTGCTGTGTTTTATAGATCACCAAAATATTTGGATTCAAATACAATGTTTCTCGATTGCTTCAATACTTATTTAAATGATATTTGTGATAATAATAATAAGATTTGTATTTGTGGGGATATGAACATTAATTGGTTATCAAATTACATTAATAAAGAAAAAATTAGTCAAATCATTTATGATTGTGGTTTAAAACAAATCATTGAGGGTCATACTAGGATAACGAATGTGTCAAGAACATTAATTGATTATCTATTAGTGAATGATTATTATAACATAAATGCTGGAATACAAAGTCATTTGAAGATTAGTGATCATGAATCGATTGAAGTGCGTCTAAATCATAATTTGGGATTAAATAAAATAGAGCATAAAACAATACAAGCATTTAATTATCATAGGGTACATTTTCGTAGCTTGGTTAGTAAAAATGATATTGGGACAATATATTTTTTAGATAGTGATTTTAAGGCTGAAAATTTCAGTATTAACTTAAGAAATTTAGTTAATGAATTTGTGTTTGAGAAAAAAATACCTTGTATTAACAATTGTTTGTGGTTTAATGAAGCACTAAAGGAGCTAAAACAAAGGAAGATCAGTCAATATGATAGAGCATAATAGATAATGAAATAGAATGGTGTAGCTATAAGACAGTTAGAAATAAATATAAAGATAAACTCAATAAATCAAAAAGAAATTTGATCAAATCAAAGATTTATAAATCCAGTGATCAAAAAAATATGTGGCAATGCATTAAATCTTATGTGTTAAAAAAACCGAAAAGTTAAATAATACATTTTATTCAATGACGAAATAGTAACGGGAGATCATTGTATTGATAAACATTTGCTAATAATTCTTTTGTTAGCAGCATAGTTAATTTGAATAAAAGTATTCCCTTTATTCCGTTTAGTATTAGTCCTAATTTTTTGAATAATAGTTTTAATTTTAAAACACTAAATTGTGATGAACTTTATAATATTATTAAATCTATAAATTCAAAGAATGATGTGAATTTCCTAAACATAAATGTTATAAAGGACTGTTTTGATTTAATTGGTGAAAACTTATTATCAATTGTTAATAAATCATTAGAAAGTGGAGTGGAATACACAAAAGTGGAGTGGAATCTTAGAGTATATATAAATATAGAGAGAACATAACTTTAAAATTGTATGAAGAGAGACATAAGAAATCGTGTTCACAAAAATGTCATATTCAATTTCTCATTTCGCCATTTGCATTTCTGTTTATTTACAACAACCAACTATTGTATTAAATTATAAATTAAAAACAATTAAATAATTTAAAACAAAACAAAAAGTACAATCTATTATTTTTAGTTGTGCTAATTTTTATAAAATGAATGAAAATAATTACGAGAGTATTTTACATTTATTGTGTTATTTCCAGTGATTTTATAATAGTGAATATTTTATTGTTTTATAATGCCAATGTTCAAATATTTAAGTTATGTATACATCCTGAAAGTATATTATGAAAACTAGCTGGCGACCAACTTTTCATTATTGCGTAGTTTATTTTTAATAGATAAAAGATTAAAATTTATATGTTTGGTTAGAATCAAATCCTAATCTGTCATTTTTCTTATTTCTTTTTATATAGTAGCAGTGAGGGAGAAACTATTATTTTTTTGTGGTAGGTTTTTTTCTTATAGATTTAAAAGAAATTTGCAATAATTGTACAATTTTGAATCAAATGAAAAATTTTCGCACGTCTTTGGGAAGACAAACCGGTTTCTCTCTCAGAGAAATAAAGGAAAACAAACAAACAAAAAAACGATTTGACAGAAGATCAGTCACCATTAATATTAGTTATGGTGGTCGGTTGAGTGGAATACACAAAACAAAAAAATGTAGTGAATTCAGACCAATAAATATGATAAGTAATGAGGCAAAAATATTAGAAAAGACAGTTAGTTTGCAGCTCACGCACTACTTAGAGAGAGTAACAATATAATTTTCAACTATCAATCTGGGTTTCGACGTCACCACAGTTGTGAATCTCTTGTAAATCTGGTTGTAATGAATTGGAAAATTGCGGTACACAAAAAGAAAGTTATTGTTTCGTTTTTTTTGGATCTATCCAGATCGTTCGAAACAATAGATAGAGATATTCTATTGCTAAAGCTTGAAAATTATGGAATTAAAGGTAACGAATTGCGATGGTTTAAATCATATTTAAGCGAAAGAAAACAACGAACAAAGATAAACAATGCTAAATCTGATCCACTTGATGTTGACATTGGATTTCCACAAGGCTCGATATTGGGTGTAACCTTGTTTCTTCTATACATTAATGATATCTACAAGGTTATAAAAAATTCTACAATCTTTTTGCTTGCGGGCGATGCCCTGGTTTATTATGTTGGGGATCATGTAGAAGAATGTGTTAAAATGATAAATAGTGATTTACAGGATCTGGATATTTGGTTTAAAATGAACAAACTGAAACTAAACACGGATAAAACCAAATGCATGTGCATTAATAAGAAGTTGAGCCGTGATGTTGTTATTAATAACGATAAAATTGAAAGTGTAAATAGAATTAAATACTTAGGAATAATAGTAGATAACCAGTTAAATTTCAAGGATAATCTGGATTATGTTTGCAAAAAAATTGCAAAAAAAGTATATATTTTAAAAAGCGTTCGTAAGAATATTTCTAAGAAGACAGCAATACATATTTACAATATAATAGTTAAGCCGTATTTTGAATATTGTCCGTCAATTTTATTTTTATGCAATAAGCAAATGTTAAGTAGACTACAAAAACTACAGAATAAAGCAATGCGTGCCATATTAAAAGCTAAAAAGCTGACCCATATTAATACTATGTTGGAAACATTAAACTGTTTAAGTGTGGAGCAATTGATTAATATGAATGTATTATTTTTGGTTTTTAAAATCAAAAATGACTTATTACCTAAATACCTAGGTGATAAATTAAAATATGTTAAGGAAGTCCATAGGTATAATCTAAGAAATAATTTAGACTTTAGCTTGAAGTTTTTTAGAAATGATAAGGTCAGGAATATGCTCTTGCATAGAGGTTTAAGAATGTTCAATGAATTACCAAATGATGTAAAAAAGGAAAATTCGTTAGCTAAATTTAAGATAAAAGTCAAAATTTATTGCAAGCAAAAATTTCATTTATGAAATTTTAAATTTCTTACATATATTGTATTCATATTATATATATTTTAATTTTTTTTGTTTGTTCCTTTTTATGGATTGTATTAAGAATAGATTACTGATCTAAATAAATAAATAATAATAATAATAATAATAATTTCAGAAATTCTTATTGCCGATGTGCTAGTATCTTGATCAACACAACAAATAGTTTTCCAAGGTGTTTCATCATAAAAGTTTCTCAGTCACTCCCAGTCAGCGGGTTTATAATTCCAAACGCGACGAGAATTTGCTTTAATTTGTGTCGGTGATGTAAATTCCACTATTGCTGATATTAGTAAATGGTCCGATGTTGCGAGAGGTTGTTCAACTTTTGTCTTCGTAGTATCTGGTTCGTTTGTCAACAACAGATCCAGCAAATTAATGTTATGATGTGAATTATCTAAGATTCTAGTGGGACACTCTATTATTTGCGTCAAACCGTGATAATCTGCGAGTATCAGTTCGGCTTGTCTCCCTACGTCGTCAGTGCGCGATGTATACTTAAGCCATTCTTTATTATGAATATTAAAGTCTCCAAGAATGGCCAGTCTTGCTTTGGAGTAGTCCGTGGTAATTTTGTCTAGATTAGCCGATATTTGATCGAAAAATGGATATCCTGGGGGGAATTTGGGGATCTGTATAATCCTATTATAAACATAGTTTCATCAACACATGATATCTTCAGCGCTAGAGAATTATGGTGCTTAGAGTTCAACTCGTAAGCCTTAATTCTCATACATGAAAGTGAATTTCGAACAAATACACAGACACCATGCTTGTTATAAAAGGAATGTTCTAATTCGTAACTAGGCATCCGGTATTTATCTAGATCCAATTTTGATGCTTTACCACTGACAATTGATTCGGCAAGAAACGAGAGGACGAGAGACCACCAGAAGGGGTAGAGAAACTCATCAAGTATTGCAACATTAACAACTATAACCTCATAATAGCGTGTGATGCTAACGCTCATCACACCGTATGGAGAAGTAGCAACATTAACACAAAAGGCGAGCGTCTGCTTCAATTTTTGTATACAAACAATATGTTTATTGCAAACAAAGGTAGTGAGCCTACCTTTAGAAACGCAATCAGAGGTGAGGTCCTTGACCTTACTTTAACTAACATAAACCCTACTAACCATATTAAGAACTGGCATGTTTCGAAAGAAACTTCTTTGTCTGATCATGCTTATATATGTTTCAACATAAAACACTACCCGAAGAGTATCCAGTACTTTAGAAACCCGAGAAAAACCAACTGGGAACTTTACACAACATATCTTCATGATAATGTAAATAGTTGCGGCAGTATCAACTCCACATTTGAGCTTGACTCTGCCGCAAATAATTTACAAGAAATTATCAATGAAACATATAACCAGTATTAAGGTTAGTAAGAATAACTCAATCCAAAAGATGCAGAGATGTACCTTGGTGAAATGGTAACTTGTAGAGGAAAAGAAATAAAGTTCGTAAGGTCTATAACAGAGCAAAAACAACAAATAATTGGATAGAGTACCGAGTAGCTCTAACCAATTATAATACAGAACTCAGACAATCAAAAAGGAATAGCTTGAGATACTAGATACTTTACTTCAAACCCACTTTCCGGGCTCAATAGAATGAAGCACGGAAGATAATGCCAACGAAGGCGTACATCTTCTAGATCCTGCAACTAAAAGTACTGCCGATCATTTAGCCAACACAATTTTCACCCCCAACAAAGTGAGATGGGCTATAGAATCCTTCGGTCCGTATAAATCTCCGGGAGGTGATGGAATTTTTCCGGTATTTCTCCAAAAGGTTCTAACAATCATCCTTCCATATCCTATGCGTATGTTCAAAGCAAGCTTTCGCTTTGCTTACATTCCTCAGATATGGCGAGAAAGAAACTAAAGTTGTTTTATACCCAAGCCAGGAAAAAAACCAAATGAAGCCAAATCATACAGACCTATATAAGTCTTACATCTTTTCTATTAAAAACAATGGAAAAGATGTTGGACTATCACATCCGTCATGTATGTATTAAATAAAACCTCTTAAACCTCTCAACTTAGCCAGCACTGGGAAATCTATTGAAACGGCGTTGCACAAAATGGTGGAAGAAATTGAGAGCATCCTAAACTACAAGGATATACATTTATGGACATACAAGGAGCCTTTGACAATATTCACTTTAATTCTTTCATTGAAATGGCCACAAAGAAAAATATAAACCCGCATATCATTGCTTGGATTATAAAGATGCTACAGTACAGAGTCGGAAGATAACGGCTACACTATGTGATTATTCAGTGACTGTTACTGCATCTAGAGGCTGTCCACAAGGGGGTGTGCTCTCTCCACTGCATTGGCTAATGGTGGCTGATGATCGCCTCACCAAGCTAAATAATTCCGGCTTCAACACTGTAGGCTATGCCGACGACTTGGCAGTCATGGTTAGAGAAAAACATGACTCCATTGTCGCTGGTCGAACCCAGACAGCTCTTAATCTTGTATCAAAGTGGTGCAAAATAACAAAAATTGTGGTTTTCACAAACAGGAGAAACTTTAATTTTATTTCTCCTGTTCTAAACGGCGATCCAATACAAACATAAAAAGAGGTTAGATATTTAGGTGTGATCTTAGATAGCAAACTAACCTGGAACTCACACCTGAAATATATCTCCAATAAGGCAAACAAAGTTTTCTTCACATGCAGAAACCTGTTTGGGGTCTTTGCCCAAAAGCTACAGGTGCTTTCAAAACCACGCCAACGTCAACAATGGAGATTCTTCTAAGGCTTTCTCCATTGCACTTACATGTAAAATCTGTAGCGGTGTTGAGCGTTCATAGACAGCAACTGACAGAAGGGAAGCCGGGCAATCTAACCGGACACCTTAAAATCCTTGCTGAATTACAAACTGAACTGCAAACATACCATATTTCGGATTGTATGCCAAAATAATAGATTGAGACAGGCACTTTGATGTCAAGATAACGGCCACTGACACATAACGCCAGCATCTGGTACACAGATGGTCATCGAACCAATGTGGGCACGAGAGCAGGGGTGTTTGGTCCTAGAACAAAACGAACGGTTGCCTTAGGCACCACAACAACCATATTTCAAGTCGAAATTTTTGCCATTATCAGTTGCGCTTTGCTATATGCTGAAAGACAATAAATATTGAAATATATATTATCTCTGACAGCCAAGCAGCACTCTTGGCAATAAAATCTACGCGCTTTGGTTCAAAACTGGTATGGGAATGCTTCCAAAATCTACTAAAAGTCTCCTGCAATAATAGAGTCACACGTGTGACGTGTGTGGGCACTCAGCCACACAGGAATACAAGGAAATGCTATTGATGACGCTTTAGCAAAGCAAGATACCAATAAGTTTGTTGGACCGGAACCATGCTTCGGGATGGCCAAGAGCTCGCTCAAAAGCACAATCCAAACATGGGAACAGGAACAAAATGCTAAATTATGGAGAAACTGAAAAGGACTAGTACACTCCAAGAAGTTTCTAGGTAACCTCCCTGTTTCACCCTTAAAACAATCAACTTAAACAGAGTCTCTAAGAATTTTAACTTGATGCGTTACTGGACATGTTCTTTTAAACCACCATCTTAAGAAAATGGGCCTTGTTGTATCCGACAGGTGTAGATTCTGCTACTCGGACGCGGAAATGATGGAACACGTTATCTGCAACTGTCCTGACGCCTGAACTCTCTTGGCACAGATACAACCAACTTGGTCATAGAAGACTACGACTTGCACTACCACAAAACGTCACTCCAATTGAGCTAATTAATTTTATTAAAAGTCTCAACTTGGATTACAGAATACAACCAGTAACGGCACAGACGACGATTGACTAATAACACAATCAGGGTACGCACAATAGCCTTCAGGTCGCAGTGCTACTTGAACGGCAAGTCTCAAGGTCCTCCAATAAAAAACAAATACTACTCGGTTATGACACGCACTTCTTTTCTAAATGATTCAGGTCCACATATAACATTCTGCAAGGGTCAATTTTTTGAGCTAAAAATGGAGCAGCATCACCAAGAAACATATCATACCTAAAATGGAATGTAATGCCGTTGACTTAATAGAGTTCAACCGCTAGCACCCCTAAAATATCACTATGGGTAGTGGTATCTGGACTGCTATTGCCATTGCTATGTTATATCTCACGTTAACTCCTTCGTTCGTTGAACTGATAATAGTTTCAGTTAGTCAGCTTAAGATATTCTCAACCTGTGTAAAATGTACACAACAGAAACCATAAGCAATATGAGCAACTCTTCAGTGCTTCACAGCATAAACAGAAAAACTGTATAGAAGTATAGGTTACAAAACTGTATAAACCAAACAAATGGGTATTAAATCAATATCATCGATGTGACAAGGAAAATTGTTTATTGATCTCTTTGCACATCAGTTAACATTTCACATATCGATATTTTAATAAATATCTTCCATTAATAAGAATTAATATTTATGAATAAAAAAAAATAAAAATAAGTCTTACCTCCATTTGTGTCGGTAGTATTCGATGATGTTGAAAGCGAAAGTTCATTAGATGCTCCCATAATAGCAATTGGATTTAAAACTAAATTCATAAAAATGCATAACTGTAACAGTGTTAAAATCTTTTTCATATAAACTAATAACGTTCTTTGCAGCCGTTGATTTTTTCTATACAATGAATATGATTTTAAGCTATTACTATTTTTATGATCGCTACCATTACAACTAATTTTACTACAATTACTATTTACTCTTAAATTGCTATTTTCATTTGTTCTAATTATATTCCGTTCTTCACAACAACTACTGATGTAAGGACTATACAATCGTTTTGGTAAATGTTGATGTGATGATGTTGATGTTGAATATAATAACATGTTAGTTGATAATGATAATTGTTGGCAATGTTGATGATGAATTTCATGATGATTTTGTTGTTCCTTATAACATTTACATTCTCTTACATTAATATTACTATTACATCGACATAAAATACAACAAAACTTATCCTCCTCATTCATTGTATTTTTAACAATATTTATATTTATTTGACTATTAAACTTTTCCCGACTTTTTTTACGATTTAACAATTTTTTGTTTTTAATATTTAAATATTTTTGCTTAAAATTGAAATTACTTTTCCATACTTTGTTTTTATTATTTTTATGGGATTGTATACAACTTTTACATAATGTTTTTTCAATCATTTTATTATTAAATTTTAATAATAAAATTGTTTTATTTTTATAACATAATTAAATTTAAATTGGATTTGTTTTTTCTGTATATAGTTTCTAGGAAATATTAAAACTAATATATGCTTATAATTTTCACCACATTTTGTTCGTTAAAATATTAAACTACTAATGAGGAACATACTAAAAATATTAAACATTTATGTGACAAGGAGAAAAAAATTGAATTATTAGTCAAATTACGCAATTTTCTTTTGAAAGGCAATAATATTTTATTAATACGAAAAACAATGTTGATGTATCACGACAGATAGTTTATCTGAAAAAAAAAGAAAAAGGTAAATTATTAACAAATAAAATAACTTGTAATAAACAATAAAGTAGCCCGTATACAAACTACAATGGCAAAAACAAATGTATTCGCTAGCAACTTAAATGATAAAACTTAACGGTTCGACTTCATAACTACCGTATGATTGAACACTAATCAGTTTTTACATAGCGTAACCCCTGTTCCGATATTATTGTTTACTAACAATACGATCGCGTACAGGGTAGATCCCGAATATCAAATAGGGACCCCGAACCATACACTCTCACTTAATCGGTGGTGTGGCAGCCGTGCTGTGGTGATCGATTGGCTGATGGTGATCTTCATCAGTCGCTAACGGCGCACAGCTCAGGGCTCGGTCTCCCCCTGCAGTATTGTGACTTGGTCAAGTAAGGCGGCCCTGCTTGACTCGACCTTCTTCCCGACCACTATATTACATGCATTATGGGTAAATCAAACAAAATAAAAACAAACACACAAACTACACATAACAGCACCTCAACGTCCAAAAAACACAACAAAAAACCAGAGGAACATTCTATGGATGTAACACGTCCACAGTAAACGTTCCAAAATCTGGAAGAAACTCCACTTCTACTCCGTAGGCTTGTGAAAATCTTCGGGTCGCATCACACATGGCTCTTGGAGATTTAAACAAGTCTCTGGAAAGTCTCCATCTGGGGCAGTCGGAATCGGAGGTCAGCAAATCTTCGGAGAAGCAGGTTGCCGAGACCACTGTAACAGCTGGCAGAAAGAGGAAGAGGAAAAACTTTTGTGGTTCAGTGAGGAGAAAAAAGAAGAAAGCTAAGGCTGACTCCTCACTGCAAGCAGAAATTGCACAGCAGGCCACTACATCTAGCGGTCTCTCTGCCTGCAACAATACCTCCCTTGGACACGAGGGCTGAGATGATCGAAAAGATTCGTCTACCGATCACCTCGGTCCCGCATCGTAAGGCGAGCCTCTGTATTCCATCGAAGTCGACGACAACGACGGGTTCGAATAAGGTTGCACCAAGCTATGCTAGTGCAGCTAAGAGAGGGCTAGTTGGAATTATTGAATCTGACAATGGAACTATTAGCCAGGAACAAAGCAATTTGATGCAGCAACGCCTGTTTGAAGATATGTTGAAACAAACAGGAACTCTGAAAACCTTTGATGGGGCGTAAAGAATAAGAAAAATCTATCATGAGCCTAATGCTTTTGTCTTTTTAGTTTAAAATAATTATATTGATGTTAGAACTGTATTTGATTCGTAGTTTCCTTTAAACCACAAATCTTTCTATTGAGAATTGTGGAAACCTGACAATATTCTGTTTGTTCCATTAACATATTCAAGAAGATAATAAAAGACTATAGGTCTTATTCTTCCCTTCGATCGTATACCAATTCATGGTTTACGGTTAGTAAACGAGAAAAATGTTTGTCAACTCGTTACCCTTTTTTCACGGTTTCTTACTGTGCATGGGTAAATAAAGTTGCCACGAACTTTTAAATTTTAAGGCAGTCTTACTGCAAATAAAACTTTTAATGATTTTAGTTAAGTAAAGTAGAGTGGAAAAAACCCAAGACGTTGACATTTAATTTGTTTTATTTAATATTCTAATGAAAATTTCATTACACACAAGGTTGCTCTAAAAAAAATTTAAATAGACATAAAAATATCCTAATGAATTGATTGATAAGATATACAGGCTATTTGACCACACATTTTGTACGATAAAATTTTGAAGAGCTTATGAACTTTAAAAAAGAAATATTTAAATATTAATCTATTATATTAAACATTTATTAATTGTGGCAAGTTATTTACCGTCATTGTGAAACTTGTGTTGTTTTATTATTATGTATGACGCCACAATGCTTAACATAAAACTGTATAAAAAAAAGTGTGGGAAAATATTTGATAAATAAAAAACAAAGATTTAAAAAACAAAAATAGCTTGATTGTGATTGGGAGGTGAACAATTTTTATTTTTGGTAAATAAAAAAGTTTGTGATTCTTGTTGCAACATAAAATGTATATTTATTTCATCTAAATTTTCTTGCTTTTTAAATAGTCTGCTCGAACAATCTTGTAAAATTTTTGAATTATTACCGGATATAATTCAACAAGTTTTTAAACGATTTATTTTAAATTCAAAATAGTTTTTATTTATGTGATGATATATTTGAATGAAATTTTGTTTGTTTTTCGTGTACATTTTTTTTAATAACGGATGCCGCTGAGAATTGTTTTATACAAATGTTAGTCAGTTAAAAACAAAATTACATTTAGATGATAATTGATGATGATTGTCGTTTAAAATTTGTTAAGTTATTTAATTTATTTCCGATTTTAGGTATGGATATATTTATGATTAAGGCAACAAGTTCGTAGGTTTTGAAATTTATGGAATGAGATCGTTTTTATTGATGAGTTATTTTCCGGTATTTATGCCTTAAAAATAAAAACTATTTTTGTTTCTTATAGAAAAACAGATGAGTTTGAAATCACAGTTAATAGTTAGGGCAAAGCCATTACTAAAACGAAACAATTTTAAAACGTAAATTCTTTTATAATTAAAATAAAAATAATCAAGGAAAAATGGTTTACTATAAAAACTTATAAAAATAAATACAAATCTTCAATTATACAATTTTTATAGTTTTATTCTATTACATTTTGTAAGCTACCTATTTTAATTTTTATCTATAAATATAGCCAAAACGCAAAATTAGATCATGGTGTTTGTGACATTCGTAAAATAGTAAAATGTATTACGAACATTTTGAAAATATTGTTTGCTTTTCAATTTCAAATTAGTTAAAAAAAACAACAATGACGTAAATAATAACTACTGATGTCACTTGATGAATGCTTTTTTGCAACAAAATTTATATTTTTTACATATCTAATTAGATTGAAATATACACTGAAAAAAAATTGAAATAATGACAATGTCATCTCGTAGTTGGCATTTTATTATTCAAACAAAGAAAAAATATTTGCAAATAATTTCACCGTGATTGGAACAACTACACGTTAACATTTTACTGACAACAGAATGAGGTTTATTTAAAACATAAAGTTTTATATCCAATATAACAGTAGTTGAATGAAGTTAATAACTATTTCCATGAAAAACATTTTCTTTGGGCTTATATCATGAATTTTTCATTTTAAAATTGAAGTATTTCAGATTAATTGAACTATGTATATTTTATTTTCACATAAATATTTCGTGTGATAGTCTAAACTACATCGTTCTATAATTTTACAGTTGTTAAAACAATTTCGTAGTTCTATTCGCCATATCTGCTCGTACGGTGAGGTGGAGATAACTGCATTTCGATTGGACATAGGACATGTTTTTTTCAGTGTAAAATATGTATGGTAAAAGTTTCAAACTGAACATTAATAAATAATGACAGTTGAGAATTCAACTTAAGTAAATAAAAATATTATCGCCTTGGTGGCGTAGTGGATAACATATCTGCCAAAGGATTCAAATTCACTGACATTGATAAGGTGACAAGTGGAAATCTTTGTATATTCCTCTATAGAATGGCCCTTGGATTTTGAAAATCTTTTTTATATTATTTTAAAAAAAATCGGAAAGGTACAGTATAGGTACAGTATACAGCGACAAAAAAAAGTTTTTTTTTTTTTTTTTTTCAAATTGTCTCTACCCGGGTAGGAACTGCCAATATTAAACAACGAACCAATTTTGGGCAGGTATTGGCGAGCCAAGCCTTGGCCAGTCAACATTGGGCCAATTGTCTGGACCAATTGTAAATGCCTAGACTGAACCAAGATTCAGTTTATTATATTACGCGTTATTCACCAGGTTAATGCATGGTTCACCAGACTTGGCCTCAGGAAATCAGTCTAAGCTTGGGCTGTTTGAAAATGTTAAGCCTGAGCCAAACCCCAAAAACTGTGGCCCGGGTTTGAGCCAAGCTGGGTCTCCATTAGCTTTCTCTTACCCGGGTATTTTGTGAAATATCAATAAACATTCTGTAAAAAAATGGATCGTAAAAATGTTTTTCTATTTTTTATCTTATGCTCAAAAATATTGTTACGATTACAGAAAAATCTAGACGATTACGGTCACTTCCAAGAAAATCAAATCACAACAAAACGCAACAACAAATGAATGAAATGAATAGTGTTGTTGTTGTTGTTGTTGTTGTACATATTCTTAGAATTAAGGTCAACATAAATAAATGATTTTATGAATCAAATCAGCATAACGTAAATTAATCGAATATTCTAATATTTTCTAAAGGTTTCTAGAAGGTGACCTCGAGTTTTCTAGATAACGCAAAATCGTTTATAAAGAGGGATAACTTGCAAGACAGAATTAGTCTTATTTTAAACCTGCGATAGTGAAGTTATAATCATAAAAGTGATTTAAAGTGTTATTAAGTAGATATAATTTGTGTATTATTTTAAACGTTGTATTACTGGAAATTTCTACAATCAACCGTGGGAGTTTCAAAGCTGTTGGAAGAATATTCTAGTCAGGAATATTGTTTGCTGTATTGTTTTTCTATTGTTGTGGAACAGTTAAGTTGTTGAATACTTAATAAAACCTGGTGTTTGTGCTTACTAATCAGTGATCGAACGTAACATTAGTGACAGCGGCGGGAGTAGTTAGCTGTTAATTATGGTTTAAGTGAATTGAAGGTTTTGAGTTCACGAAAGAACTAGAACCACGTGGATTGTCAACAAGTGGAAACAAAACTCAATTAATGATACGGCTTTGAGAAGGTATGGAAGCCAATGGAGTAGAAGTAGAGAGTTACCAGTTTGGAATTGTCACAAAAAATACTGATTCAATAGGAGCTGATGAGGAGAAAAGTTTTGTTGCAGAAACAACAACAACATTACCATCTGGAAACTGCGATTTTACGCAGCTAATGGCTATGATGCAACAGATGAACATCAGTCAACAGATGGTTGCCAATAAAGAAGAAATAAATCAGCAATTAAATACAGTAAAATTGAACATGAATTAAAAACTGGATGATGTAAATACAAATATGGCTGCTACTAAGGAAGAAATTAGTCTCAACATCAATCAACAGTTAGAAGCGATAAGCACAAACATTGCTATGAGTCGCGATGAAGTCAAAGAAATTATGGATGAGAAACTTCTACAAATGTCAACAGCATTCGATGGTAAAGTCGAGAAGATGCAAAGTGAAATTCATGATTTGGAGCAAAAAGTTTTAACTAAAGTTGACGATTTTGAGAAGAGGTTACAAGATGTTGAAATAGTTAAGGGTTCTTCACATGTGGCACACCAAGTAGCAAATATTAAATTGAAACCACCATCGTGGACGGAAGACGGAACCACGTCTTTCGGCACCTTTAAGTTCCAGTTTGAGACAGCAGCAGACCAGAATGTTTGGAACGCAGAAAATCGTCTTGCTGCATTAATAGTTGCGCTAAAGGGTGAAGCAGCTGAAACATTACAGGCGGTGCCAGAAAATGATCGCAAAACTTATGCTGAAGTGATGAATCCGTTGGAACGTAAATATGGCAGCGACCATAAAAAGGAGATATACAGGATCGAGTTAAAAGGTCGCTGGCAGCGGAGTGGAGAAAGCTTGCAGGACTATTCCTCAGCAGTGGAACGCCTTGTTAATTTGGCACACGCGAACACCACCATATTTTATGGAGAAGATGAAGATCGAAGCCTTCATTGATGGTATCCGAGAATCAGAAACCAGGATCAAAGTAATGACTACACTTAAGGCGACTTTCCATGAAACTGTCGCATACGCAATGCAATATGAGATGGCACAGAGGATGTGTATGTCATCTGATGGATGCACAAAAAGGAATGTAGAGGGGAACATCAAAGGGGAATTTTTGGCACACAGAGATAGAAGCGACATCAGATGCTGGGTATGTGATGAAGAGGGTCACATGGCACGGGAGTGCAAGAAAAACGGGGAAGCAGACAGATTGTCGTCTTCTGTGAAGAACAGAGGAGCCGAAGAAATGGAGCACGTATGGTTCAGGAACAGCAGTACAAAACTCCTGTGCTGGATATGTAGGAAATCGGGCCATATCCCACAGGACTGCTGGAACAGGAAGCGTGATAGATCTTCGTCTCCTATTCAACGGAAGTCTGTTAAAGGTGCAACTGTAAAGCCAAAAAGTGAGGAGAATGCAGCCTACATTCCAATTTCAAGAATTGCGATAAATGGTGAAAGCTTGGGTATCAACGGACAACTTGAAGGTAAAGGTTGCTTCATGACACTGGATACAGGTTCAGCTCGAACATTCGTTCGCACAGGTTTAATTGACGGTGTTTTGGAACTATCAGATGGATTGAAACTCCAAACACTAACTGGAGAATGCGCTGAAATAGAAGTTAAAGAATCGCTGAAATCAAATTGGGAAATAACTGCTATCAACAAGAGGTGCTAGTGGCAGACATTATGGATGAAGTCATTTTGGGGATGGACTTCATGAAGGCGAAGGGATTAGTCTTCGATTTTGGATGTGGAGTCCTAAAGATTAATAATGTTGAGATGCCACTACTTGTGAATGAGGCAGAGTCAACAGATATTGGCAGAGATGAGAAACTATGCAGTGCAGAGGAAAATCCAAAACCATCATCCAAACAGATCAGGGAGAGAAACGTCAACCGACGCAAACGTTTGAACAAACGCCGAAAGTTTAAAAGGAAACAAGTTCCGATCCATTACGAAGTGAGCAATGTAAATAAAGTGGTTAAAATAGCTTCCAACGGGGACGAATCGCAGCTGAAAATGAGAATGGTTCAGGGACATGGCGGTGTGAAACACTCAAAGGGAAGAAATAAGGAGCACTTTAGAGATAATGGGAATCCATACTCATAACGGTGGGCTGATATAGAACAAAGTAATGGCCAAGGACTTAGAAAGGAACCGGAAGTAATTCTAAACAGCCTGGGAAATAGAAAAAAAAATTTTTGGATTCAACAATTGGAGGAGAGATTTAGACCCTGTTCGGGACAAACAGACTTATGTGGAGGGTAATGTTACGATCACAGAAAAATCTAGACGATTACGGTCACTTCCAAGAAAATCAAATCACAACAAAACGCAACAACAAATGAATGAAATGAATAGTGTTGTTGTTGTACATATTCTTAGAATTAAGGTCTACATAAATAAATGATTTTATGAATCAAATCAGTATAACGTAAATTAATCGAATATTCTAATATTTTCTAAAGGTTTCTAAAAAGTGACCTCAAATTTTCTAGATGACGCAAAATCGTATATAAAGAGGGATAACTTGCAAGACGGAATAAGTGTTATTTTAAACCTGCGATAGTGAAGTTATAATTATAAAAGTGATTTTTAAATTAGTTTTTGTGAATAAAGTTTAAAGTGTTATTAAGTAGATATAATTTGTGTATTATTTTAAACGTTGTATGGAAATTTGGAAATCTGGAAATTTCTACAATCAACCGTGGGAGTTTCGAAGCTGTTGGAAGAATATTCTAGTCAGGAATATTGTTTGCTGTATTGTTTTCCTATTGTTGTGGAACAATTAAGTTGTTGAATACTTAATAAAACCTGGTGTTTGTGCTTACTAATCAGTGATCTAGCTCAGAAGAGATTGGGAATTACGTTTATCGAATTGTGAGTTAGGCCAATTCGAAGGAAGGTTGACAAAAACGTAACAATATGCCTAAAATTTAGACCTCTAGCCCAGATTTCTTGCCATAGATTTCTCGTAGTTATTTTATGAAAGTTATTATAAGAACAGTACAGGTTACGTAATTTTACCGAAGTGGCCAACCAAAATTTAGAATGCAAAATTAATGTAAGACAATAGCCTTATCCAAATTTTATCATTTAATTTGGGATGCGAGACTGTTGGAAACAGTATTAAATGCTTATGTACTAAATTACATCAAAATCGATTAGCAAGAATTGATGTTGTTGAAGTAAAATGAATAAGTGCTTCGGAAGACCTATACTAGTTAGTCCAATAACCGTTTTCTTAAAGTTTCACCAAAATTTTTCATTAACGGAGGCTGTAGTGTGTCAACAGATATGCATTTTGTTTTGCGATGAAATATCTGATCACAAAATTACCGAAAGACACAAATCGAAAGTATGTACCAAGTATGTACCTGCAGAGTTCCATCAAAATCGATAATCAATTATAGAGATATATAGAGATACTCCAAAACTCAACTGATTAGTTGCTTATAATACATATATATTAGGATGTTCCTTAGCTATATGGGGAAAAAAAATTATGATATATTTTTGGTCTCACCCCCTAAATCGGTGTGTATACATATAAAAATGAGCTGCAAGAAATTTTAGGTCAATCAAATAAAGTTAACCCGTGCCGACTTGAAGTTGAACTTTGGTTCCATATGAAATCATCGAAAAAAAGAAAAATTCTTGCTGTACTGTTTTAGGTTTTACTCAAACTTTGTGGAAATGTTCTTTAGGGTTCAAAAGATCAAAATCCACAAGGATTTAATTTTTGCACGCGCCACTTCCGGTCCACACAAAATAAAGCACTTGAAAAGTCGTATTTTTGTGTTTTGCGGTTTTAGCTGTAAAACTTTTTCTATTAAAGATATTGATTCGATCAAGGTGGCATTATAAAGCTGAAAGATGGTAGTTTTTAAAACAAAAATAAAAATGTAAGAAACTGTAATCTGTAAGTAAGAAGCTGTAAGCTGTAAGAAACAAATGTTGGCTTCTCTTTAAACGGCTGTACACCCGCGTCAGGAAGAAATAAAAAAACAAGCCTTAAAGTTTTTTAAAGTTAAAGGTAAGAACTGAATATCTTGAATATCTTGCTAATTTCAAATTTTTGTCTTTTACCAAACACGTCCAAATTGTAGCCTGAAATATGCAAATTGCTGAAATTTCAAAATTTCAAGTAAAGAGTTTTTGCATTACGAGTTGACCGAACGAGTCGATTTTAATTTTTTATACTATAACAATATGTGCACTTTGATATTTAAGAATATTTAGACTTTTATACTCAACAGTGCAGACACTGGTGTCAATTGAAAATCATAAGAAATCAATAAAATACACGTATTTTCAATACTCTCTCATTTTTCAAATATATGAATAATATTAATTTTTATTTTTGTTTTCAAAACTACCATTTTTCAGCTTTATAATGTTATCTTGATCGAATCAATATCTTTAATAGAAAAAGTTTTACAGCTAAAACCGCAAAACACAAAAATACGACTTTTCAAGTGCTTTATTTTGTGTGGACCGGAAGTGGCGCGTGCAAAAATTAAATCCTTGTGGATTTTGATCTTTTGAACCCTAAAGAACATTTCCACAAAGTTTGAGTAAGATCTAAAACAGTACAGCAAGAATTTTTCTTTTTTTCGATGATTTCATATGGAACCAAAGTTCAACTTCAAGTCGGCACGGGTTAACTTTATTTGATTGACCTAAAATTTCTTGCAGTTCATTTTTATATGTATACACACCGATTTAGGGGGTGAGACCAAAAATATTTTGAAATTGAAAATTAAGGAACACCCTAACATATATACATCCTTTGTCGAAGTATCATCAAAATTAATTCACAAATAAAAAGTAAGTATACAGCTGCCAACAAATTCGACTAAGTATAAACAAATTCGACTAAGTATTCGACTGCCAAGTCATCAGTTTTATGTTGGATACTTTGTCAAATACTTTGTCCAATGTACATCAAAAGTTTATCAGTATGTTGTCATCGTTGAGAAAATAAAAAAAAGCAAAACAAATATTTTACCATAATGCAAAACTATTTAAACTTTAAACTAGTACAAAATGCTTTTCGTCCAAGTTTCATAAAAATCGTCCAAGTTTCAAGGAAACCACTTTTACCAATATTGTGGAAAACTAACCAGTTCCTTGCCATACAAAAAGGGAGATTTTATGCCAACTAAGAGTTAAAAACAATTTTTTGAATCAAACTTTGGGAGTTTGAACTTTAATTTTTTGAGATAACAACTACTTATCAAATTTTTTCAGATGTTTTGACACCATGGCTGCCAGTGGCGCTCACAAAATAAGCCTTTTTTCCTTTAAAACACACTTGTGACTTTTGTAGAAAATAGGTGCGTTTGAGAAAGAAAAACAAAAATATCACTTTGTTATAATTTTTTTCCGTAGATGATGATAAAAATATTTTTAAAAATTTTGGCGATAGTTTTCACCCTTATTTTAAGGGTTAAAAGTTGAAAATCAATATTTCGAGAAATATTGCGAGTTTATTTTTTTATTTCTTCTTTTTTTTTATCTACTTTCGATTAATTTTTGTTTTGTGATGTGCATCGACTAGGAACTGGCCCAAAAAGACCCAACGGTGAAAAACGTGGGTTTAACGGATTTCCTAATTCTGCTGATGAAGATTTGAATTGATATTGTATATTTTGAATTTTCCAATTTAAACCATTTACAAGCTGGTGTAATTAAATTAAATCTTTCTTCAGTTACTATAAAAAGCTGTGGAAAAGATTTAACCTGATGTAACATTTTTTGTGTCTTTTTAAACAATATTCGATTAATATTGTTACTGAAATTTACGAGGGATTCATTTTCTATGTGCCCATGGTCAATTATGGTTTATGTCAATTATTAATGATTTGTTTTTTACATTCACGGAACCCCCGGCAAGCGAATTTTCAATTGTGTGAAGTATTGCAATCCATCGAGGAAAAAAATCTTACATACCCCAAATTTTATTTTTTATTTTGTTTTTAACCATCCTCTATTTAAAAAAAAATTGTATGTCTTTGTGGGTGGGTGGGTGGCAAAAACGTATAGAATCTGTATATGAATCTTAATGATCCAGGTTAACTCGAAAATGGAAAATCTGGCTTTCTTTCAAAATTGGACAAAATGGCAGGAGGCCACCCGAATACCTTTAACTTTAAGTATGAATCTTCAATAACTTCTAATTCTGGATTTTAATCGTATTGAATGAAACTTGGTATATAAGGTTTTAGTACTGTTCCCAATATTTTTGCGTATACCATCTTCCGGTTAAAGTTTTTTTTTCTGTATTTATCCCTACTGGCTACTACAACCCTCAGTTACAATTCGAGTTCTTTTAAACGTTGGTTAAAGGTTTCAATCAATATGAGAAATATTTCATTAGCTTTTGAGGTATATTGCACAAAGGGTTGGGGGTCCCCCATACAACAGGTGTTTTTTTACTATGTTTTTAATGTTTTTTAGGAGCATTCGTTCGTGAATTAATTTTGATGACACTTTAAAAAAGATGCATCATGCAAGTATGTATGAGAAGGAGCTGATTAGTTTTTGAGCGATATTGAACAAAGTGTTGGTCCCCGAGCACTTGTTTTTTTAAAGCTCAATAACCTCTTTACTTTTCTAACTGTTCGGAGAAACACTCTGTGATAATATATTGCACAGAGGAGACTGAATTTGGTAGACACCTGGTGCACTTCTGGGGCTAAAACTCAATCTAAGTAAAACTACGGTAGTTCCATTCACAAAGAAAAGAAAAACTCATCAAGGACTCCTTAATTGAATCTGCACACTATACTAAATATCTGGGAGTAATTCTCGATAGCAAATTCCTGTGGAGAAACCACATGAAAGCGGTGGTAAGTAAAGCCGTAAGAGCTCTGGTAGTATGCAAAAATCTTGCGGGTAAACATGAGGGTACAGCCCAGGTATCCTAAGATGGATTTATACCATGATAGTGAGACCAGCCATCACTTACGGAGCAGTCGTATGGAACAAAAGAGCCCAACTTAACGCTGGGAAGACAAAGTTGGAAAAGATGCAGAGGATGGCTTGTATCTGCATAACGGGGACCATGAGAACATGTCCTATCGCATCAATGAAGGTGCTGTTAGAACTTGTTCCTCTCTACTTGCAGGTTAAGAGCGTAGCAAGGGAAACCATACTGAGATTCAGCATGCAGGGTATGGGAAAGGAAAAAATCATCGAGTCTAAATATCGAGTCTTTCAAGGGAGAATCCCTTGCTTGAGTTTCCTAAAGACGGAATGATTAAGCAGTTCAACTTCGATAGGAAATATACATCGCAGTTGTACAAAAAAATCGGAGTGAAACAGTGAATCCACTACGTACCATTTGAGTAACGATGTAATCAAATGGTACGCGGAAGGTTCAAAGACCGAGAAAGGGGTGGGTCAGCCAAGCAGCAGTTAATGTGTTAAGCTCATACACCATCACATCCAAAATTGTTGGAGACTGTATAAGCAAACTAAACAAGCTTGGGAATAGCAACAAAGTTACAATTTACTGGATCCCTGGTTATACGGGTAATCGCAGGTAATGAAGAAGCCGACAAATTGGCAGGGCGAGGTGCTTTAACATCTTTTATCGGTTCGATTCCGTTTTGTGGATTGGGGACGAAAGTCATCAATGAAAGGATGTGGGAAGTAATTATGATGGAATGGTCAAAAACCTGGAACAACGCCGCGGGTTTAAGGCAGTCCAAGGAGTTGATTAGACAGGAACAACCTTAGAATACTGGACATGGGTTCTTATAAGACACTGTAAACTAAGAAAACACCTTAGGAACATTGGGGTGGAGCCGAGGGACGAATGTAGATCTGGCTCTTGGAAAAAGAGACCCCCGCCCATCTTACCAAAGATTGTGGAGCCTTGATTTACACGAGAAGGCTGCATCTGGGGGAGTATAATATTGTAAGGCACGACCTGCATAAACTTAACCCTTTCCATATCCTGAAAATTCTAAGGGAGGTTGGATTGGAGGTGCTCTAACTGGGTATTCACCAGGAGTAGTAGGGTAGGGTACAATTTAATCTAACATCTGTACTTGATAATCGAATCACAACAGTTCTGCATCCCAACTTCCTGTTTTTCACTTCGGGTAAAAAATGTTTCTTTGCAAATTTTTCCATTTTTCAGTGTCTTTATCGACACTACAGACTACAATAATAAATAGATTATGATGAAACTTATGAAAAAGGTTTCAATTAGTGTGAGGAGAAGATAATTATCATTTTTTGGGACACATTGATCAAAGTAGCGGGAGGTCTACCATACCACTGCTGACTTTTCTCACTTTGTTTTTAATGCTTCTTATGAGCATACATACTTCGTTCATTAATTAATTTTTATGTCACTTTGACAAAAGATGGATATTTGAAGGACAAAGAACTGATTTGTATTTAGACGATATTGGGGGCCCCCTACCCGTTTATTTAAAACTTTAATAACATTAGGTCTTGATAATTTATTTTGATTAGACTTAGTATATATGCTTAGAATATGATTTGTAACAATTCTGGATTCCACTTTCGGCCAATTCCGGTAAAAGTTTTTTTTTCTGTTTCTATTCGTACAACAGAACTTATGTATGTTGGGATACAGCAGTTTTCTTCAAAGAGCTAATTTTGATTAAACTCTAGAAAAATATGGAGATTTGTATGAGACAAGGTTGGCATGATATATATCAATGATATATATCCGATATATATCATTGATATATATCACGATATTTATTCCCTGATATATATCATGATATTTATAAACAAAAAAATAAATAACTATTCCTACATTAAAGTTGGAAAAACTGTTAACAGTCGCAGCACTGCTGGCAAAACGCATGCCAAATGAGGTAACCTGGTTCAGCTATGCCAGGACCATAAAGCTGACATAGATTCTGACATAACTAAACTTATGACATAAATAGTGTAATGAATGTTAAACATATTTTTTTTTTTTTTTTTTTTTTTTTTTTTAATAAAATGTGTTGTGTAATAGGGTTTAGAATATGTGTCACAACAACACATAAATACCTTTTAAGACCTAGGTCTAGACCTGGGTCCCACAACAACTGGCGTTCTGAGGTGTAGATTAACGCTTTTTTTAAACATCTGCGGGTTGAAGCCACCTGAGACTAAGTGTTCCGGCAAACTATTCCATTTGTATGCAGTTCGGACAAAGAAGTCTCTCTGCGATCTGCCAGTATGACAGCGCGGGATCTTTACCGTTTCACTGGTTGCGGCAGCCGATTGCCGAGTGGAACGGGGGTAAGAATAAGTTTGAGGCATGATGCCGCTGATTTCATCTGAGCACTGCTGATGACGATATTTGTAAAAAACAACGAGGTCAGCAACAGTGCGACGATGTTGTAGGGAATCAAGTTGTGATGTCAAAGTTCGATCACCTACAATTCGTATAGCTCGCTTTTGAACAGAGTCCAAGAGGGCCAAGATGGAAACAGAGGCAGCACCCCAAACTTGACAGCAGTACTCCATACAGGGACGAATATAGGACTTATAAACATGGAGCAATTGGTATGGAGTGAAAAATTTTTTGCATCTATTTAGGAGGCCGAGTTTTTTAGACGCGCTTTTTGCCATCGCCATTACATGATCGTTCCAGAGTAGGTCATTTGAAACTGTGACACCCAATAAACGAATGTTTTTACATTCACCTATTGGTTCATCACACATACTAAATAAAATATCTTTGGGGAACTCGGTCTTTAATCTGGAAACAATCAACAGCTGTGTTTTGGTGGAGTTGAAATTGACAAGGTTTTGGTCACCCCAGTCGGCGACTTTATTCAGGTCTTTGTTCACGTTTATGGCAGCGTCTCTCCGGGCAGGATTAATTCGTTCGTGCATTTTACCTTTTGAAGGAAGGGGCTCGAACGACTTGTGCAGAGTACTATCATCTGCAAAACTATTTATTGGGTTGCTGGTGATTTTCAACAATTCGTTGATATAAATCAAAAATAGGGTTGGGGACAATACTGAGCCTTGGGGTACACCAGCGTTAATTAGTTTAGACTCAGAAGAATATCCGTCTAAGGTTACCGAAATGTATCGGTCGGATAGAAAATTTTGAATCAGCTTCACAACATTGGGATGAAAACCGTACGCAACGAGCTTGTTGATTAAGTTGGCATGCCAGACTCGATCGAATGCCTTGGAGATGTCTAAAGCGATAACGTATGTTTCACCACCTTTATCAAGTATGCTGTTCCAACAATGCGCTACATAGTTTAATAGATCGGTAGTTGATCTTTTGTTTCGAAAACCGTATTGGCTGTCGGATATTAAATGATTTTCTTCCAGAAATTTTGAAATATGTGTATTAATATAATGCTCGTAGACTTTGGATAGGACCGATAGTAAAGCTATTGGCCTATAATTTGAGATATCGGATTTTGGTCCCTTTTTGGGGACGGGCTGGACATTTGCCAACTTCCAGCACGAGGGAAATATACCAGATTTGTAGGATTGGTAGAATATTTTAGTTAAAGTTGGTGCAAGTTCTTTGGAAAAGGTTTTTAAAATAATGGGTGGAATATTGTCCATTCCTGATGCTTTGTTGATGTTTAACCCCTTTAAAAGTTTAGCGACTATTTTGGGTTTGAAGTGAAGTTCATTCATATTAACTCCTGAAGACTGGATTTGGGGTATTTCTTTAGGAGTTTCCAAAACAGTGGAGTTCAGAGCAAAGCGTTCAGCGAACAAGTTAGCTTTTCTTGCGGGATCATTGACGATTAAATCACCATCAATAATAGGGGGAATAGAAAATTTTGTACCAGAATTTAAAGAATTAATGGCACTGTAGAAACTCTTGTCAGAAACAGACATAGACGTAAGTTTTGAGGCTTTCGCTCTGTCAATTTCGGACTTTTCGCTTGAGATAATCTGATTAGATATTTTGTTGGCCTTTAGATATTGGGATCGATTAGTGGGAGTTTTGTTATGAATCCAAATATTAAATGATCTACGTTTGTTTCTAAGTGCCGTTTTGGCAGCTTTCGAATACAAGTATTTTAATTTTACAATATGCTTTGTTATCTAAAGACAATAGCAATCGCTTTAGAAGAGCTTAAAGAGATAAAACGGCTATTGCCGTTGTAGTTGAAATTTAGCATAAACTGGAAGTCGATCTTAAACTAGAGCAACCTTTAAAAGTTAAAAACTTTTTTATCGAACAAGAGGCATGGCTTTAAATGCACCTCATCACCTAGATAGTTTATGCTTGACCATCTATTTTTAGTAAACGTTTGACAACCACCAAAGAGAAGAAGCATATACTTCCTTATGTAATATAAATATTTCAGACTTCATTCCATTTGTAATGGCGCTTTTGACTGAATCCACGCTGAAAAAAACATGTCCTATTTCCAATCGAAATGCAATTGTCTTAACCTCACCGTACGGTCACATATGGCGAATCAAACTACGAAATTGCTTCAAAAACTCTACAATTATAAATCGATGAAGTTGAGACAATCACACGAAATATTTATGTGAAAATAAAATATAGTTCAATTAATCTCAAATACTTAAACTTTAAAATGAGAAATTCATGATATAAGGCCAAAGGAAATTTTTTTCAGGGAAATAGTTATTATCTTTATTCAACTACTGTTATATTGGATATAACACTTTATATTTTAAATAAACCTCATCCTGTTGTTAGGAAAATGTTATCAGGTAGTTGTCGCAATCACAGTGATATTGTCTGCAAATAAATTTTATTTGCATGAATAATAAACTGCCAACTTCGAGATGAGGTTGTCATGAACTTCAATTTTTTTTTCAGTGCAAACCATTCCCAAAATATGTATTTCAATCTCTGTTTAGCAATACACCACCAATGGTGTGGTGGAATGGAATAACAACCCAAGTAGTTTTCCAAAATTTGAAATACGGCCAAGCACTGGCCCACTAATGGTTAACAGTACCTGTGATTTGTTATTTTCCCAGTAATAGAAACAGTCATGGGCCCATCTATTGGGTTAACAGCAAATAGCGAGTATTTAGTTACCTGTGAATGGCCAAGCGCTGGCGCATAAATGGTAAACAATACTTGGCTATTGTTATTGGGCCATTACTGGAACCATGAATTGGCAAATCTGCGGTTTAAAGAAATGAATCAGTAAAGTTTACTTTAAATGGCCAAGATATGGCACGTTAATGGTTAACATTAATTGGTTATTGTTATTGGGGCAGTACTAAAACCACTCATCGGCCAATCTATGGTTTACAAAAAAATAGCCAGCATTTAGTTCCCTTTGAAATTTGAATGGCCCAATTATAGTAAACAGTACTTTTATATTGTTATTGGGCCCTTACTAGAACTATGAATCACCCGATCTAAGGTTTATAGAAAATAACCAGTAAAGTTTACTTTAAACGGCCAAGTAATGGCACGTTAATGGCTAACATTAATTGGCAGTTGTTATTGGGCCCGTACTAAACCATGAATTGGCCGATCTTTGTCATTTGGTTCAAATTCACTAGAGCATTATCCATTTTAGAAATATATAGGTTGAAAAATTTCACCTATAGTTTAATTATCGTATCTCTGCTGAAAACCTATGATAATAATGTCAAGGTTAGTATAAGTTTTAAATTTTTTTTCTTTAGACATTTTTACTTTATTTTAATTATTTTGTATATTTAAATTAATACGTATGATATTTTATAATGGCCCAGCCATGGTTACCAGTACTCGGCCATTGCTGCAATACTTGTAATCATTATTTGTCCGTTACTGGGTTAGCTGTACAACCTTGTATGGGCCATTGCTGTTTTTTCTCTGGCAAATGAATGGCAGCCATTTATTGTCCAAAGTTATCAACAAGTAAAATTAGTGGTAGCACTATGGGTCATGGTTGCCAGTACCGGGTCATTGTTGAATTACTGGTCGCCAATAATTGACCATTACTGCACCAGTTGTATAACGTTGTATGGGCCAGTTCGATAACTTCGATTCAGTAACATTCTGTTAATGGTCCAGTTATGGTGGTCATTGCGGGTGGCATTACTGGTCGGCAGTAATGAACCATTAATGGACCAGTTTTACAGCCTTGTATGAGTATTGATGATTGAAGAATGATTGAAGAATGAAGATACAGACGAATAGACTTGTCAAATTGTCTATAAACTAAATTGGAGTTGCAATATTTGAATTTAGTTTACAGGCAAAGAGGTATGAAACGAGGGCGAGATGCGATGCACTGCATAGAAGTGTGGAAAGGGCCATATATTGTATAATATTTAAGATAAACAACTTATTCAAAAATAAATATCAGATCTTGATATATATCGGATATATATCTGATATATATCGGATATTTTGATATTTATATAAATATCATGATATTTGCCAACCTTGGTATGAGAAGGATCTGATAATCTTTTGAGTGAGAACGGGAAAAGTGGTGGGGCCTATGGACCACCTATTTTTTATAATTAGAACTAAGCGAAGCCTACCAACAAACCTACTTATTTCTACCGGATGTTCTGCCGCTTGGGCTTTTTAGATTTTATGAACTACTTTTTAAATTAGTGTTAATATTTGTAAACATGTAGATGTCCTTTGTAAAAAGCCTGTCACTTTTTGCATGTTAATTTGTAAACATCTGTCTCAATCTAAGATTTTTCTGGTATTTCAGCCAAAACTTTCTCAAATTTCCTCAAAAAATTTTTTATCGTTTGGTATGTAATTTTATTATATTGTATGCTGATTGTAGTTTTAGGCAGTATATAGATTTATCATTTTCTTTTGTTGTTAGATTTTGTTTATGCTTATTGTTTAATGTGTCGATTATTGTGGTTTTATATCGGTTTTTATTGGCTAAATGTTTTATGTTGTTTATTTCATTTTGGTAATCTTCATTATTTAATGGTGTCGTGTTTTGCCTGTTAATCATGTGGCTGTATGATGTTATGATATGGCTGGTGTGAAAGATTATTTATTGTTTGATCCGTATGTGTGGGTTTTCTGAAATTTGTAAATTCGTGTTTTGAATTTTTGTTTTTTATTGTTAAATTTTAATAATAAATTAATCTTTATCTGTTTCTGCTTCTAATGTGAATTTTATTCATGGATGTATGTTGTTTATATATTAATGTAATTTGTCAAGTTGTCTTTTGATTCCTTAAAATAAAATTAAAATATCATCTACCGAGACGATGCCAGTTTATTAAAATTTCGTATATGTATATTGATTACTGATGTCATTTAAGATATGTTTTTCTCTGAAAATTGTTTAGGAATATTTCCTTGTGCCGTGGTTATTTGTAGAATTCTTAGTTGTGTAAATAATTTTGTTGTGTGATGACTTTATTGTGCTTATTTTTCCTTCTATATTTTTAATATTTTTTTATTATTTTCAATGTTCCGTGAATTTGTATATTTGAATTGGATATATATTTTGTATATCAAAGTACATAGTATCCTACGTAGTGTTTGGCTCTATTTTATTAGTTATTTCCATGTTGGTTTTATCGAATAATCTTTAACGAAATTTGTGTGTTTTGTTATTTAATTGATTTGAGCTGCGCTGCGGTGAAGTCTTGAATGTTTCATTGAAATATCTTCTTTAAGTATTTTAGTAACCCTTTTTGCTGTTTTTCTGCCCCATTTGTAGTAAATGTTTGTTTATATTTCTGTTGTTGTTATTTGGATGTATATTTTTTTTTAAAGATTTTCCTAATAGTTGGGTTCTTTTCATTAGCATTGAATTATATTTCTGTGTAGTTTTCAATTCTTTGTCATATTTGTTTCTTATATTTGTTTCATATTATAATTGATATTATTTCTTATCTTTCGTTGCAAATTTGTTGTTATTTGATTGATTTTGGTATTTAAACATCCATTTTTGCTTTATACATGGGTTATTTTAGAGTTATTTAATTCAAGGAAAAATTGCAATCATTTCCATATTTTTAATTGAAAATAATTTTTTTATGTTCTTTATTAAATTTTTGTATCCGCAAAACGTCTGTCACATAAACTCATTTGTTGAAATTTTAATAACCACTAGAACTTAAGTTAATCTTGAACAAACAAACGACAAAGAATATAGACAAATCTAGAAGTAAATATGTAAACAAACATGTTTTAAACGTTATATTGTTTCAAAAAGTCTATCAAATGGATCAGCTGATCTTTCAAAATATTTTTGAATTATTAAATACGCATGTGAACAAATTTATCGAAGGTTATTTTTATAACAACATAATCAAAGATGACCGATTTCATCGGCAATGTAATTTTCAATCATTATCAGATAATTCAAATTAATTTATGAATTTCTGCAAAAAAAAATTACTTGTATGTAAATAAATATTTTTTGTTTATTTTATTCATTCTTACTACAATGTTATTGTATGTATATGAAATTTAAGACAAAATAACATTTAAAAAAAGAATATTACGATTCAAAACAGCGTCATCAAGCATGTTTGCTGTTTATAAGTCTCTCCAGTATTGGATTAAATATTTGAATAACAAAATATTAAGATAATTATTGTTTGTTTACATATTTCTAATCAAAAGGTTGTACATTTTGATGCATACATACAAAACTTATCATGGTGATATATTTCACTTGTTATGTGTAATACATACCCACAGTAAAACATATTTCTTGTTTAAGGACAAATTTAGAGATAATGATCGTAAATCAGAGCGTATTGTGATTACGAATTATAGGTGAACAAAAACAAAAGTCACTTTTTAAAAGTGTTCCCATAGGGGAGGATTTTTCAAATATGTTTTAAAGACGCGTTAATTGTTTCTATTTAACTTCTTACTATCTTTTTTATTATTTAAAAATTATCCGTCCTAAAGGTTTCGTTTCGAAAAACTGAGTTTGAGCTTAGTCTACAGCCTTACTCTGACATTCGATAGCCTTCGTTTTACACTCAATTTTGATAGCCTTCGTTTATTTGGTACTAAGAAATTCGAAGGCGAATAACCGCTATCGAATATTTTATTTGACATATAAAAGTTTTGATAGCGCAACAATATTTTCCTAAATTATTGTATAACGATATTGTATTTGAAATTTTTGTATCGTTTTTGTATTCGCCTACATTTTCTGGTCGATTTTAAATTCGAAAAGAAGTTAATATTTTTTCTTCCTAAATATTGAGTATGATATTAAATAATAGTACATTATGATGCAAGGACGTGAAGCTAAAGAAATCGAGGCGCTAGCCGAAACCCACATTAAGTCTAAAATAGCTTACATCCGTGCGCCATATACTATTTTTTATTCGCCGCAAGCAAAATATTTAAAAGAAAATTGTTTATTCTAAATCAAAATTATAAATCTGCATAAATTTTGACATAAAAATATGTTGAGCAAGTAACCTTTGACAAAATATTTGTTATTTTTTCCAAATTATTGTATAACTATGACAACAAATAATAAGAATAATTTTAATTGGATTATGAAATTTTGAATTTAATGGTAGCTTTAATAAAAATTTCTATTTTTTTATAGAATTTAAACAAACACAAATGTTTTTTACTTTTTTGGACGTAAGTAACTATGACAACAAAATATATGGTTAAAAAGTGACACTTTACGGCCGCAAATCACAGTAATAAAGTACCACTTTAATAAAGTAATAAAGTACCCTGCAAGTGGTGCTTGCAGGGTACTTTATTACTTTATTAAAGTACACTTTAAAATACATGTTCAAAACATCTGCGGATTGAACGCTAACCATGACCACGTGCAACATTATCTTGAGCCGACAAACCGAACATTCTATTCCTTACAGAAACACAAGTTTCTGAAAATTTTCTCTTTATAGAATCGCTTAATTCCGAATATAGGCTTGAATCAACTTTCAAACTCCATCAGGGCGTATGCGCATTCATTCATGAGAGTGTTGCGCATACACGCTTTCCAAATTTTGAACTACACGGTGACGGCTTCAATACAATGGTTTTAAAGATTTGTCTTCTCGAAATTACTTTTTTACAATAGCTTTATACCGGTCCCCCAACAAACGTAACCCAAACTTTTTTAATTTACTGACAAAAATTGTGGACGAGATTAGAGTAAAGGCCCCTAATTGTGAAGTTATCGTTACCGGTGACTTCAAAGTTCACCACAAATCATGGTTGGAATTCTCCAAATCGACCGACGATATTGACAATATTGGAAAACTGGCAGAAATTTTTGCCGCGTCTCAGGGCCTATTCCAAATTGTTAAAAACCTAACTTTCACTCGTAATGGCGGTGATAATAGTTTTCTTTTAGATCTCTATCTTACCACAATGCCAGATATTACGAGTGTCGATGTCGCGAAAGGTAGTATTGGAAATTCTGATCATTATTTTAGTTATCAAAACTGATTTACTTAAAACTACAGCTTCCAAACCCCGTAAAATATTTCACTACTCAAAAATGGATAAGAGTGGTCTTCAAAATTTTTCCATGTTTTCCCTTTCGACCGTCATTGTTTTTACACATGCAATGTTAATGTTTCTGCCCAAAACTTTACAGAAACCATTCAATTTGATATCAATAAATTTGTCCCTTTCTCCATAGTAAAACCCAAACAAAAATACTTGTATTCGAAAGCTGCCAAAACGGCACTTAGAAACAAACGTAGATCATTTAGTATTTGGATTCATAACAAAACTCCAGCTAATCGAGCCCAATATCTAAAGGCCAACAAAATATCTAACCAGATTATATCAAACGACTGTCTGAAATTGATAGAGCGAAAGCTTCAAAACTTACGTCTATGTCTATTTCTGACAAGAGTTTCTACAGTGCCATTAATTCTTTAAATTCTGGTCCAAAATCTTCTATTCCCCCTATTATTGATGATGATTAATTCGTCAATGATCCCGCAAGAAAAGCTAACTTGTTCGCTAAACGCTTTGCTCTGAGCTCCACTGTTTTGTAAACTCCTAAAGAAATACCCCAAATCCAGTCTTCAGGAGTTAATGTGAACGAAACCCAAAATAGTCGCTAAACTTTTAAAGGGGTTAAACATCAACAAAGCCTCAGGAATGGACAATATTCCACCCATCATTTTAAAAACATTTTCTAAAGAACTTGCACCAACTTTAACTCAAATATTCTACCAATCCTATAAATCTGGTATATAACCCTCGTGCTGGAAGTTGGCAAATGTCCAGCCCGTCCCAAAAAAAGGACCCAAATCCGATATCTCAAATTATAGGCCTTTAGCTTCCTAATCGGTCCTAACCAAAGTCTACGAGCATTATATAAATACACACATTTCAAAATTTCTGAAAGTAAATCATTTAATAGCCGACAGCCAATACGGTTTTCGAAACGAAAAATCAACTACCGATCTATTAAACTATGTAGCGCATTGTTGGGACAGCATACTTGATAAAGGTGGTGAAACATACGTTATCGCTTTAGACATCCACAAGGCATTCGACCGAGTCTGGCATGCCAACATAATCAACAAGCTCGTTGCGTATGGTTTTCATCCCAATGTTGTGAAGCTGATTCAAAATTTTTTATCCAGCCGATACAGTTCGGTCTCCTTAGATGGATTTTCTTCTGAGTTTAAACTAATAAACGCTGGTGTACCTCAAGGCTCAGTATTGTCCCCAACCCTATTTTTGATTTATATCAACGAATTGTTAAAAATCACCAGCAACCCAATAAATAGTTTTGCAGATGATAGTACTCTGCACAAGTCGTTCGAGCCCCTTCTTTCAAAAGGTAAAATGCACGAACGAATTAATCCTGCCCGGAGAGACGCTGCCATAAACGTGAATAAAGACCTAAAAAAAGTCGCCGATTGGGGTGGCCAAAACCTGGTCAATTTCAACTCTACCAAAACACAGCTGTTGATTGTTTCCAGATCAAAGACCGAGTTCCCCAAAGATATTTTATTCAGTATGTGTGATGAACCAATAGGTTAATGTAAAAACATTCGTTTATTGGGTGTCACAGTTTCAAATAACCTACTCTGGAACGATCATGTAATGCCTGGCGATCGCAAAAAGTGCGTCTAAAAAACTCGACCTCCTAAATAGATGCAAAAAAAATTTCACTCCATATCAATTGCTCCATGTTTATAAGTCCTATATTCGTCCCTGTATGGAGTACTGTTGTCAAGTTTGGGGTGCTGCTTCTGTTTCCATCTTGGCCCTCTTGGACACTGTTCAAAAGCGGGCAATACGAACAGTGGGTGATCGAGCTTTGACATCAAAACTTGATTCCCTACAAATCCGTCGCATTGTTGCTGACCTCGTTGTTTTTTACAAATATTGTCAACAGTGCTCAGATGAAATCAGCAGCATCATGCCTCAAACTTATTCTTAACCCCGTTCCACTCGGCAATCGGCTACCGCAACCAAACAAACGGCCGAGATCCCGCGCTGTCATACTGGCAGATCGCAGAAAGACTTCTCTGTCCGAACTGCATACAAATGGAATAGTTTGCCGGAATCCATAGTCTCAGGTGGCTTCAATCCGCAGAGGTTTAAAAAAGCGTTCATCTAATCAACACCTTAGAACACCAGTTGTTGTGGGACCTAGGCCTTAAAAGGTATTTATGTGTTGTTGTGACACATATTCTAAACCCTATAACACAACACTTTTTATTTTAAAAAAAAAATATGTGTAGAATAAATTTCAATTTTTTGTATCAATTAGTTTTGCTTTGCATTGATGATCAGTCAGTCACCTTTACTCTTTTACATATATACATATTTCATTATATGTTAGTAAGCTTCTTGTTTTACTTTTCATTATTATTTTTCCTAAAAAGAAAATCAGGAAGTTTTTTTTATTACATACGAACATATAAATATAAATTGGATTTTTAAATAAAGAAGTTTCCGTATTACTTTAAAAAATAACAAATCTTGAGAAAAAATCAAAAGAAAATCAATTTTGTCTAGACATCATATAGAAAAGAAAAACCAAAATAAAATTTTCGTTAGATGCATGTACGTAGATCAGAAGTAACCACGTGGCTTTTGAGTGAATATAATTTTAAACTTATGTATTTAGAACTTTTTTCCACAGTATTACGTTTTAACACCCATTTTAAAGTTTGCCATATTCGCCTTGTTGAGACAACCTCATTTCGATTAGTACTAGAAAATGTTTTTTTTTTCAGTAAATGATTTATGGATATTAAAATGTTACAGATTATTTAGAGACCCTGGTCACATCGTTTTTAGTTTTACGGCAGACCCTGGTGTTAACATATGAGTGTAGGTGAGATATCACACACCACTGCAGTGTAGTGTACAATAGCAGTGATTTATCACTAGGGAAGGTGATATCTTAGGGCTGCTGACGGATTTACTTTATTCAGTCAACGATATATACTATATAGCATTGTCAATCTTAGTTATAAAATATTCCTTGATGATGGCACGCTTCTGCTTGCTCGAAGAAACGACCCTTCATAAACTTTATATCGGGCTTTAATAATTTTATCAATCGCAATCGCATTCGGTGCTATTTATGATCGAAGTTGTGCAAGGTCGCAAAAGCGAGTCAAAAAAAAAAATCAAAAATCAAATCAAGTTACTTCTAAAAACTCAAAGGGGGAACCAAGGTATTTTTTTAAATTTTAATATTTTAGTGTGTGATAAAATATAAATAAATAATAAATAAAAATAAGGAAAAAAGAAAAAAAACCAAAGGGGGTGACCAAAGTAAAATTGAAAGTTTGATCCTTTATAACTTTTGACCCCCTCATTTCCGCAAATTTTTTTTTTCATAATTAGGATGCAGAGGACCTAATCTTTCTATTTATCTGAAAAAAAAACGCAAATTTATTTGGGGGGATAAACTAGGATTCTACCATTTTTTGTTGTAATTTTTAAATTTGATATTTTGAAAACAAAGACAATTTTTGGGAGTATTTATTAAGTCGTCTCTATTACTCCCCGGTGGTTGAGAACACTAACATTCGACGCATGCGTAATGACTTAAGAGCGTCGCACAGCTGGCAATCGCTATCCTCGTTTGACAAATGATGTTACGCGCTAGCTCTCTTTCACTCTACCTTAAATATTTATCATCTTTAACAGCCAGCAACCCTTATTTGCGGCCGGATTTAATTAGGCAACCATATATGATAATAAATAGAAAAAAATTAGCTTTAATTTGATATAGAATTAAGCAAATAATGTACGTTATGAACGTATAAATGTATCGAAATCATACCTGTTTACACCTGGCTGCGAAGAAGTGCGGCCAGGTGCGCAACGGCAACCGTGAATTTTTAGAATCTTTATATAAATTGCCGTAATGTAGACGATATTTTATTTAAAAAACAAGTGAACGAAATTTTTTCCCAAAAATCAATTAAAAATAATTTAATTAAAAATACTGGCGGCCAAATTTTGACAGGCAACCTGGTAGATGTATATCTTCCTAATTATAAATATACATAAAAATTTGGTTTTAGCAAAAAATCGATGAGCGCACTAATCCTGCAGCCGGATCTTAGACTATTAGTGGTTGCGACTCGACACAACCGAGAATAACTAAGAACTTAATTTACCGTCGCCATTTACCTTTACCTGTTATAAAATCACAGATTAAACTAGGGTTGCACCGATAAGCAAACTTGCCGATTACCGATTGATCGGCATTCTTTATCGGCCGATACCGATTAATCAGCTGCCGATTATTTGATGGAAACGAGTTAGACAAATCTGCGCAAAGAATTTTTTAATTAGACTATTATGTAATTAGAACGCGGGTTAAACAATCTGCAGTCCTCAGCTTATTTTTTTACCCAATATCTAGGTTGACTATGGCACATTTATGGATTCATGTATTTGGGAACGACTTCATAGTCAATAATTGAAATTGCTGTGTCGGAGTGAATTGCAAATTAAACCTGTCGATGATTTTTTGAAAATCGAAACCGGTCGTTAATAAAAAATAAGTGAATAAAAAATTGGTGTTTTTGTAATTATTAAAAATATTTAAAACATATAATATAGACTTCATAGTCATTATTTTAAAGTTCAGAATGATAGAAAAACTAATAAGTTCTCATTAAACAACAGTTGACAAACCCACATAAGCTAAATGAAAAGTTTTCATAACTTGTTCTAGAAACAAATCACTACTTATCAAATCGAGTATTAAACAGTACAGTAGTACAACCCGCTGACCCAAAAAATTATTTCCGCTAAAAATTAATTACTATTAGTATTTTGAACCTATAGTGTAAGGTCTTAAATCCTAGACAGCTATACCCAACACGAATTATTAACAATTTTTCTATATGCGTCGTAACAGCATATATTGTTAACCAGATAAATGTCCGCTATAGCCTATACTAAATGTACGTACGATGAACTTTACGAGCATGAAGAAATCGGTACCTTAGACACCACCCAATAAACACCGAGACACCACCCAATAAACACCGCGTGCGTCATGGAATTGCCATGACGTGCTAACACTTTATGCCGTATCTTTGCGCTCGTTGTGCGTACATTTTTTCGCCACTCTGTTTCGTTACAAAATGACGGCACTATGATAACCACATGCAGAAGCACTTTGACGTCCAAGTGAGAACATGTCATGACGCACGTGACCACATTGTGCTAACATTGTGCCGCCACAGTGTTTGTGGGGATTTTTGGTAACGTCATTGCGACAAATGAAGATTGCCGACTTATTTCAAAGTTGTAAAATGAAAATGTATGTGTGTGATTGCATTTGTTATTTAGGCGTCCATTTTTTAATGATACAATTTAAATTGAAAAAAAATCAGAATTCAAAATATTTAAATATTTGGCTTAAATATGAAAAAAATATTTTCTTGTATATGGTTATAAGTGGTATACCAGAAGGTTTAATTAAACTAAAGTAGATATAAGTGCGTGTAATACCAAAATTTGACTTTTTTGAACTTTTTTTTTTTTGGAAATTTTGATTTCAAAAACCGTGTAAGATCGAAAACGTGTTAAATAAGTGCCGTGTAAGGCGGGGGATAGGTGTATTATATAAAAATAAATTTAAATATCAGTAAACCGACATGATAAATGACAAAAAAAAAATATAATAATTTTTTTGAATTACTAAAACTAATTATTTAAAGCCCGTTTGTTTTTTATGTATTTTTTCATTAATTTCACAAAATAATTTCTTTCGCACGTAATTTTAGATGAAAATAAAATGAAAATTATCAAATTATTATTACGAAAGTCATACTATATCTTATAAAAATTTAAATGAAACCAGTCATTTAAAAAAATTTTAAACTACTTTTTTACTCTCCATTTTTATTCTTTGATTTATTATTCTTATCATCATCATTAAATAAAAATCGTTTCACTTCGTTTTTTATTTTTATACCGAACATTAATAATAAAAACCGAAGTGAAACACGTTATGCATTTCGCATAGTGTCACAATGGCCACAAAATAAATAGCAAATGCGTACATTTTGCCACTACATCTGCCGTCACGCTATGATGGCATTATGATAGCAATATGCGGATGCACTTGGACGTCCAAGTGACAACATGCCATGACGCGCGTGAACGCATTGTGCTAGCATTGGGCCGCCACAATGTTTGTTGGACATTCTAAAACAGTATTAAAGTAAGTAAGAATTCAACTTAAGTAAATAGAGTGATGATGAAGTTTCAACTTCAAAATATCATCGCATTGGTGGCGAAGTAGCGGTCTGTCAACAGATTTGAACTCATTCTGGCACTGATGAGGTTAAGAGTGCGAATCCCAACCTAAACACGTAAAAGAGAAAAACAGAATTTTTTTTATGATTTATTTCCAACAATGCTTTTGAATTGAAAAAATTCAAATTATTTCCTTAGTTACTTGAGTTCATGTTGCTCACAAAAATCCCGAGTATTGAAGTAACTTAATTTGAAAACGAAATTTGACAATTAACGATTTTGAAGTCGCAATAACAATAATCAGTACTTTAGTGTAAAAAACTAGAACTAGAAATTCTGCCTTTTCTTCTGTTTTACCTTATACCGTATTTTACCGTTTCGATAAAATTCTGAATGTATTTTACAATTTAAAAACTGCAATAAAATGCTTTTTGATATAAAAAAATGTTATACCAAATGAAATGTCAAAACTGGTCGATGGAGTTTACATTTTCAAGAGATATAGGCCCATTTCCTCAGAAATTATATAAATTAAAATTGATTTTTTCAAAAACCAAAAACAGCAAATTTAAATAACAAAATGGATTTACTGAAATCAAATAAATCTGAGTTTTTGGCTTTTCAAAGAAAAATAAGTCGGTCAAGTGCGAATATAACTCACTCGCGGGTGCCGCGTATAAATATTCCATAATAGTTCTTCTCAAAAACAAAAATTAAGTAATAAATCAAACGGTGTCTTAAGAAACCGCTATAGTTTTAATTCAATTTTTACAACATGTCCTATAACCGTGAATATATTCAATTTTTTCTTTTGTAATGTTCAAAGTTAATTAGGAGGGAGGAAGGATGACGGGGGGAAGGGTTTGTTAGTTGTCGGTAAAATTTTTCACGTTTTTGAAAATAAATCGAAAAACTCCCGCTCGTCAAGGTCAAAAATGATTTTTTAAAAATGTCTACTCTCAACACCCTCCAAATAATATTTTAAATGATGAGCCGAACGATATAACTTTCACACAATCTTTACAACATTTCCTATAGATATAACCCGGAATTGTTTCGTATTTTTATTTTCTTTATTGAGCAAAAACAAACACAATTATTGAAAACTAGCAGGACCCGGCGTACGTTGCTACGCCTATAAAAAAGTTTGTGCGCCGACATTTTGTTGAATTAGTAAGAATAATTTCAAAGAGTCGTAATGAGAATAGAAGAAGCCTATTTTAATTTTTTCATTTGGGAAATATGAATAACAGAGATCATTAGCACTCTAGCTGATCAATCCAGATAGTTTGAAAATTGAAAGGAAGGTCAACATTTGAAAGTGATTGGTAAAGAGTTTCGGAGAGTTTAAATTAAACACTTGCAATTTTTCGCGTTAATCGACTTAATATGTGTCGCGAAAAATTAGGTGAACGTCAAAACATTCGTTTATTGGGTGTTACAGTTGTCAATGACTTACTCTGGAACCGTCATACTTGCGATACAAAATAGGCACACCGCACTAAAATTTACTGTTTTATCGTACCATTTCATGTTGACTAATTTCATTTATCAATCTATCCAGATTATTTAGTGATCTTAAATAAAGTCAATTTAGATTTTCAAATATATTTTACCAACTATTTCCAATGCTCTACATGCGCTCTGCTCTGTGTGCTTTTATTAGTAATGGAGCATGTCACTGAAAGAAAACTTTGAAGAGCAGACTAAATATGCATAGCGCAGATGTTTGATACGAAACACGATTTTGATCGAAATACCGGTCTAAGAATGACAGCATTTTTAGTGAAGGTTTTCGTTTTTTGGGTTTTGTCGATTTGGCCATCGTCTTATTTCGACATTTCTGCCAGAGTTTTAAAAAAAAAATTTGGACAAACATAATAATAAGACTAATTTGTAGTATAATAATAAGAATAATATCATTTATAAATCCAGACTTATACACTAATCTAAAACCAGTCAAATCACTTCATTTGTTGACATATTTGCATATATTTTACCGATTTCTTCAAATAACCTACATTGCTCGTTTGTTTTTGAAATTAATGGGGACGCATATTTTTCTTAATAAGTAAAACACTTTCAACCTGTAGCTTCGATATTATTGTTCATAGTCCTTTTCTTCAATACAAAAGTTCTATTGCAAAAACTTGCTGCATCAATGTTTCTAAAAAGAGGAAAAGAATTTTTCAATTTTCCAATTTTCTATATTTTGAACATGTATCACATATATTTAAACCAAATAAAATATGTATTACATATGTATATACACTAAACCAAGAACGTGTTTGTTGTAAATTAGAAATATTTGTTGCAACGTAATGTGTTGGATACATACAATTGTATCATGTATGTATATAATAAATATATAAATGTATATAATTTTTATCTAAATGAATTTGTTTGTCACATTATACTTTAATTTTCCATTTGAATGGTAATTCTGATTTGCGGAAAAAAAAATCGATCAAAGATACCTGAGAAAAAGTTGAATAAAATTCAAGTATAAAATATAATATACATTTAGGCATACATTTAACCATTAGGAAAATTAAAATTATTAATTATAAAAAATCTAAATTAAATTTTAAAATTTCGGCTCCGAGGTGCATTAGTACCTGTTAATGGCCTTCTCCTGACAAAATTTCAGACTCCTGTGTGCTACAGATTTCGCTGGAGAGCGCACGCAGACAGACAAACACTTTATTTTATTATTATATTATATATTATAAGAAGATATAGATAATATTAAAGTACCCTACTAACGTTGCAAAAACATAAATGTTTTTCCGCAACTCATTTAATTTAAATTATTATTTTAACTTTTATTTTACTTATTATAACTTTTGTTTTACCTATAGCTAAAAATTTGACTAGATTAAATTATGATATGGATCTATCTAGTTTTATGCTATTGTTAAGCCATTATTGGTCCCATCCATCACATAGCTTCGTTACTTAGATGACTTTGTTGTTCTTAAATGTCATTTTTTTGGCTGTGTGTTAAAGAAGTGAAAAAATAAAAAACAAGGTTTCAAAATTGCCAGCATGAGATTGGACTGTTATGGATTGCCACTTCTTTTGTTAAGTTCAAAATTAAGGAGTGAACAAGAAAACTGGATTTTATAACTTTAGAAAATTTGAAGTTAATAGAACTTATAGTTTGGGGGGAAATTGATTTTGTAGAAATTCGGACGGACACCGAAGACTCACCAATAGGGTACCATTTTTACTTTTTTAAAGTACAGGACCGCAAAAATCAGATTTTTATGCAATTCTGATTCAAATAAATAATTCCAGTAAAACTCTATTACGGCCTGATTATCAGCATAAACAAGTAAGCATTTGTACTTCTTTTAAGATTGTTTCTGCATTCGCAACACTTTATGTCAACATCTATGCAAATAGTTGACAATAGAACGGACAACTAAAACCATTTTCAGAAGCAGACTAAATTTGCTGATAAAATTGTTAACAAAACAAGCATTATTTTTCTTAGTCAAACATGTTTAGAGCAGCAAAGCAGAAAACAGCGTCTACATTTGAACATTTTACGCTTTGAAAGGAAATATAGGATCGATTTATCTTTTATAGATTTATAAAATTTAGTTCTTTCTGTTACATCCGAAACAAGATGTCGATTAGCCGGAGCATTGGGTAGTATATACGCAAACGTTGTTCTGGTTTTGAATGTCTTTTTCAATCGGAAAAAGCAAATTTGTGTTGAACATTCAGGCGGCCTTAGAAAATTTGTAAAAATTTAACGCAATTCGTTGAATGTGGAACACAAAATATACTACTCGGATACTTTTGTAACGAACATATACAAAGTTTTTCAAATCGTTCTCCGCCTAAAAAGCTAGAATTGTTTTTACGATGCACAATAAAAGGAATTTGTAGCATTTGTTGCAAGTCTTTGGATATGATCACGGGAGTCTGAACCACCTATATATTTGTAAAATTTAGTGCGAACCTTTGATTAGAGATTTTTAAATTAGACATTCAAAATTCAAATGCTTCTATTAGTGTTGGTTATTTTTCTGACTTAAGTTTTTTTGTGTTAAATCAGCATAGTATATGGGAGTGTAATATTGACATATGCTTTATGAGGATGATATGAAACTTTTTTGTGTTTAAGGATATTTTCTCTATTCAAAAAAGGGCTTTGGATGGATGGTGCAATTTGGTGCAGTTGCCATACATAAAGTGGACAAGCAAACTTTATTTTTGCTTTGAATTTTTCCTCCGGAACAAAAAATTTGTTTGCGCCTTTCTTTGATCGATTATGGTTTGAAATTGCAATTAAATCATTTAGATATTTTTAGCTTTTGGAGAATGCGTTGAGTTTTAAGCCTGAATCGGTTTGCTTAGTGGGCAAGCATAAAAATAACATCACAAAGGGTAAATTTAGTCTAGCAATTTGTAAATGTTGATTCATTCCTTTATGAGACTTGAGAGGTATGAGTCGAATTGACCAAGGCTAGATTTGCTCTAATTTGACTCCTTCCTTCAATTAAAGTACTACCAATATTGAATGTATCTGGGTCCCATTTGTAAGGTTAAGCACGATCCGTTAAAAACACATCCAAACCTTTTAAGACCTAAGTTCCACAAAAATATGCATTATGAGGCTTTGATGGACGCAAATTATTATAATTAAGAATCAATCATTGCTAAAGTTAGAAGCCTATCCTTTAACAAAATGTGTAAAATCCCAAAAAAAATCGCTTTATTAGACCAACGCGCCAAAGCCTGCACTGAAAACAACATGTCCTATTTCCAATCGAAATGCAATTGCATCAAGCTCACCGAGCGGTCACATATAGCGAATCAAACTACGAAATTGCTTCAACAACTCTACAATACAATTATAAATCGATGAAGTTGAGACAATCACACGAAATATTTATGTGAAAATAAAATATAGTTCAATTAATCTCAAATACTTAAACTTTAAAATGAAAAATTCATGATATAGGGCCAAAGAAAATTTTTTTAGGGAAATAGTTATCTTTATTCAACTACTGTTATATTGGATATAACACTTTATATTTTAAATAAACCTCATTCTGTTGTTAGGAAAATGTTATCGTGTAGTTGTCCCAATCACAGTGAAATTTATTGCAAATAATTTTTCTTTGCATGAATAATAAACTGCCAACTTCGAGATGAGGTTGTCATGAACTTCAATTTTTTTTCAGTGTGCAAAAAGCAATCCCATCCGACGAGATGAAGAAATCATCCACATATCCTGCAAGAACTTTTACATGATTGACGTTTACGCATGTTATTTTCATCCCAAAAAAAACAAAAAACTTTTACAATGCAGACAAAAACTATAAACCACCCAAACAAATCAACATCATCACGACATCACGTCATAAAAATTTAACATAATCACACAAAAAAAAATTATTTAATATTACATGACAAACATTTAACATAATTACACAACACTACACCACTATATTTATTTACCTCTTGTAAAGTTTATTTTTAATAACTGCGTAGTTTTTTTCTGGATACGACGCATATGCGTAGCATAGAACAAAAATAATATCAACAAATAAAAAAAAACGCGCGCTCTCTTTATTTTGTTTTCTAGGATTTTTTATTTCATAAAAACATTTTAATCAATCCCAAACATAGAAGAGTGAATAGTGATGTAATAAAATGTTAAAAATTGTGATACACATCAATTATATGTACAATCTTTTATTCTATTTATAGAAATTAGAAACCACGTGGTTCAGTTCATTCGTTCCTCGCGCTGTATATTTTAATTTCTTTTATTATTCTTTATACGCAAAAGATTTGACTAGTCATAGTAAATTTTTTATTATAAGCTGCAAATAATAATAATTTGTACAACAAGGTCAAAAAGTACCGCTTTTTCGTACGCGTCTGAGTTTTTTGTCCAAAGTACACCAAAAACCTCTGACAAGGACGGAAAACAATTTTTTGCAAAAATTAACTCTATTTTTTCATACAGAAATTATTTTTTTAAATATTTATTATTATTTTGCCGCCATACGACTAACTACAGCAGTAGATGGTTTGGTTTGTGATTGGAAATTTTCGATTAGTTGTGTTGTAGTATATTTCTGGTGATTATAAAATTTTTTAGGTTTTTAGTATTTTTAGTATTTATTAATAACATGTTATCTTTGAGAGATTTTGTACCTTAATTCCTACTTTTTATAGATAGGGACGCCGTCGAAGAACGACCAATAATTAATTTCCGGCCGTTTTAAAGTGTTGAAGTAAAACAATATATGTTGAAGTTTAAGGGGTGGTCCCACTCCACAATCCGGGCCCCTCATTCTGACATTTTTTTGGGAGTTTAAGCTTAAACAAGATAAAAATGTTCAAGCATTACCCCAAAAATGTCCCCGGACTTCGAGATACAGCCCTTCTAAAAGTGAAATTTCCATACAAAATTACGATTTTTTTTATGACCACTACAAATTTTTGTCATTATCAAAAAACATCGTAATTTTATATATTTTATATAAAAATGAAAGAAAACAATTAGCTGATATACACAAAATACATTTTATTCACTGTCACTTCACTTTAATTAATTATTTTGCATTACAAAAACACTAACAAAACTTCTAAGTCTAACTACTAAAATAAACAAAAAATATGTATTTGACGTTTAGTGACGTCATATTTTTTATGAAATCCATGGAGAATTTATGGACGTGAAAATCCAAAAATAATAGATTTTAACTTATTTGAATTCGACTAAATGTCGTTAAACATTTTTTCAAATAATCGCGGGCAATCGGCATTTTTTGAAGCTTGCCGAACGAAAAAGCGGCCGCTAGGGCCGATTTGAGAAAAATCGCAGAACAAATGTTTTCGGGCTCGTCAAGGACAGGCGCCTCACGAAGTATAAAATATGTGGTTAGCATCACATGAAATCGGCGCCGGCCCAGGGACTATATCTGTTTGTAATTATTTTTTTTGTTTAAACTAATGTGATACATTAGATTCTACTTGTACACAATACCATTCCAGCATTCATTTAATAATATATATATATATATATATAATATTCAATATTTGCTTATGTCAGGATTTATGTAATCTTTATGGTCTTGGCATAGCTGAATCAGGTTACCTCGATTTGACATGCGTTTTGCGGGTAGTGCTGCGACTGTTAACAGTTTTTCCAACTTTAAGGTAGAAATAGTCAATTATTGCTTTTTTTATAAATATTATGATATATATCAGGGAATAAATATCGTGATATATATATCAATGATATATATCATGCCAACCTTGATTATAAAATAATTAAAATGGTGGTCAGAGTCAGAGTCTCTTTAATTTGCACTCTTGATTCTGTCCCCTTTTGAAACTTATCGCGTGCGTTTTAACATTTGTAGTGAGCTGAGGATAAAGTTTACCGCACCCACAGACTGAGACTGGACGGAACCAAACGAACTCAAGGCGCACCGTATCGTCAGGGCGTCAGGATTGCTTGTGGAAATCCTGACCTCTAACAGCCGCTTTTTACACAAAATATTACATTACATTGCAACGATCGGGGTATTTCCAAGAATATTTGCCAGATCGATTTTAAAATTGTCAGCGAATATACTCAAATATTGGTACAATCCGAAAATGCAATAAAAATCAAATGGATTTTTGGAATTTTCTAACTCTTTGTAACTGCTTAATAAAATGGTATCAAGCATGATATTGATTCAGAGCGTTACGGGTTATGTAAGAGAGAATCAGTTTAGTTTTTAATTTTTATTCAGTTTTATTTAATTTATACTGTTGTTAGTAGTTAAATAAAAATTAAAACTAGATTAATTTTAAGACTGAATCTAACAGAATATGGTGTGCAATTTATGAAATTTTTTTGCTATCCACAAAATTGTCGATCGATCTAGTTTCGAACCGATAAGAACTTTTAATTACACTTTAAAAAAGTATACCATTCTCATTAGGGCTAGCCGACTAGATACACTACCAAAAAAATTTAACGCTATCTAAACCAAAATCTACTACTCTAGCGAAGTATAAGAAAACAAAAAACTTTCATAAACATATGTTTATTAGATTCAGGTTTAGTCAATTTGTTTCTCTAGTTGATCACTATTGTTGTTATACTCTAACCACGTTAGAATTGGATAACAAACTTGTATTGGCGAGAAGAAGATGACCATCTTCACTTGTGTCTATCGACACATTATCTACAATTAATTCAATGAATTATTTGTGATATTACACCACTCCGATGGAAGTAATCCCATGACTGAATCTAACAAAATATGGTGTGCAATTTATGAAATCTTTTTGCTATCCAAAAAATTGTCGATCGATCTAGTTTCGAACCGATAAGAACTTTTAATTACATGTTTAATTACATGTAATATTACTACACATATTAATAACTAACTAGTAATTTTATATCTTTTTTCTGCATAAAAACCTTTTTTGTGCTAATTCGTTCTAACAATCGAAGGGTCTGATAATGAAGAAATCAATGAAAATTGAAAAGGACCAAAAATTGTTGCACCTTGGTTTTCGAAGAAATAGGATAACAAGAAAGAAACCAAAAATGTTTTTAGAATATTTTAAGCACAAAAAATTCGTAGGTTAATTAGGATTTAAATTTCGATAAAGCAATTTCTAACCAAATTTTAGCTTTTTACCTGAAATTTCAGGTTTTGCTTATTGTTTACAAACGGTTTATTGTCTGTACAGAATAAATGTTGTACATGCCAAAAATATGAAGAAAAAAATGTTGTGTAGGTGAGTTATTCACGAAAACAAGTATGTGTAGTATGCGTATAATATAAAATTCTTCCAAAAACTATAGCTGTATTTTTAAGAATGTCGGTAAAATCACATTATCGACAGATTTTTGCTCTCTTAAATTAAGTTACGAAAATATGACCCGTTTAAAACAGGCGATAATTTGAAAACAAAATGGAGATGATGTTGATTAAGGCATCGATACAACACCAAATTTCAAATTATGTATCACCAAAAATCATATCGTCAAGTAGTGGATGTCAATTGCAATTGAATGTAATTATTTTATGAAAATTTTCAGTTAGATTTTGCACGATAAAACACGATTGCACCCACAGAAACAAGAAATTCATTCTTTTTAAAAGAAAATAAAAAACTTGGTACACCTAAGAAAAAAAATTGTAAATTTAGAAATTTACACCAAAGAAACAAATAGTATCAAAAAACTGAATAAACACGAAAAATTTCTTCGATTTAAAAACTGAAGAAAATATTGCAGATGTAAAAATCCTTTGAATTTGCATTCTATATTTTACTTCGTAAAGACACAGTTTTATGTGCAGTTAAAATGTGTGTTTTTAATCCGTCTTTAGTTCAATTTTAATCACGTTTAATCGTTTCCCTAAAAATTATTTATGCATGCATTATGTAAGTCTTGCATATGTAAATCTTGGAAAGGAAAACAGTCCAATCATTATTGAAGTGAATTTTAGTGAGGAATGTTCTGAGTTTATTGAATCGAATATATTAAAATTAATATAAGTACTAATACTATTGTGATACGAACACTGATACTGACCTTTCAATTGGAAATACGTTCCTTACTGCCACTGGTAGTCCTCAGCAGAGGAAACAAAAAACCAAACGTTGTACTAAACTATCTATGATAGAATTTTTAACAGAAAACTTAACTCATCTTTACTTTCGGAAAAATTAGACAAAATTGTTGCAAAATTTTTCGCAAATAACATTACTTACTTTTAACATGGCTGATAACAAATGTTTTAAAGAAATGATAGAATCTCTACGACCTGGATATTTTGTCCCTAGCAGAAAACAAATAACTGATAAGCATCTTGAAATATGAAGAAATAATCGATCATTAACTGGATTGAAGGATCAAAGATTGACACTCATTTTAGATGCATGGTTGACCACTACAAATGATACACTTATCACATGTTCAGTCCATACTGGTTATAATAGTTTTTTAATAAGTGCAGAGCCTCACAACAGGACAATCTTCAACAAATGTTATTTCAAATAAAAATAGCATTAGATGGTCTACAAGGTGATACCACGTCACTTGCCACAGCTGTGGAAATCTGGTATAATTTCCCGACTAGCATTTTATTCAGGAATGCCCTATTATGATTCGGGCCGGATCAGGGTGTAATAAGGTAAGTTCTATTAGGGTATTTGGATCCGACCTATATCAGAAATCATACCTGATTTCACTAATGGACACTTACTATCAAGGTTGGCATGATATATATCAATGATATATATCCGATATATATCATTGATATATATCACGATATTTATTCCTTGATATATATCATGATATTTACCATTAATTATTCCTACCTTAAAGTTAAAAAACTGTTAACAGTGTTAACACTGCTTGCGAAGCGCATGTCTGTCATGAAACAATATTTTTATTCAGGTTATTCCCCGAATTCGTTTCGATTTATTTTTCCAAAAATTCCTAGAATTTCTTTCGTGTTATTTTTCAAAAAACATCGAATGAATGTTTATTTCATTATTTCTTCAGTAGTTTAAGAGTTGGTCGATTTAAAATTTGAATGGATATTGTGTTAAGCTGTTAATAGTATATCGTTAGTTTGTTGTTTATTGTTATAATAAAATTAAAATGCCAAAACGTAAACTGACTATTTGGAAACATTTTGAAGAGATTCAAAAGATCGGAAACACTGGCAAATGGGCGAAGTGCAAAAACTGTAACAAAGAAATGCAAGGCATATCAACACGTTTCCATGATCATTTTGTTAAATGTGCAGGAAATCAAATCAGTGTTGAAGTTACACCTATTGGGCATGAAGCAAAAGGGTCGGATAGTGAAAATATTACTGCTAGTGACCTCTCAACAAGCCAGCAAGGTAAATAAATTCTACATTTGACTAAAAAAGTAAATAAAATGTAGTTAATTTAGTAATAATTATTTAGTTAACCCAGTGTAATGAATTTAAGTTTTTCGCATACAAATCTCAAAAAAGTGGTATTTTGTTCTGACATATACATATATTGTTTTTATTTTAGTTGATCCTGGAAGAGATGTAGTTGAGGTTGGTACATAAGTTGGTTCCAATAGTGAGCATACAAAATTTTTATTTACGTTACTTATTCAACTCATTATTTTTTAATTCCACTCACTTCTTTTATTTATTAACAAAATAACTCTCTTAACCCCTATTAACCTCTCCTACCATTTCGTTATGCTGTATTTCTTTTACGGTAAGAAAAATACTTTTGAACTTTTCCTATCATCTAATCTGGAATCTTGTTTAATTTCTCTGAACAATAAGTCGTGGATGTGTTTTGTTCCTCATATTTTGACTTGTGGATACAATTAGGCACAAACACTTATTGTTTGCATATTTGCTGCAGGGAAAACCAAATTAGGTGTGCTTAATATATGTAAAGAAACCTATGTTGTTGCAACGTCCGAAAAAGACAAAAAGCGAATTGGCATTCAAATGGGAAAATTTTTTGTCTCCACCAATACCCAATTTTCTCACGTAGAACACGAAGAATTTCTCAAGTTATGTAGCTTATTACGACCGGGTTATGTCCCTCCGAGTAGACGCCAGATTGGAGGACCTATTTTGAAATAAATTTATTGCGAAACAATGGTTGAATGTTAAAATAAATAGTTACAGATAATGCTGCTATGCGAAACAATGGTTGAATGTTAAAATAAATAGTTACAGATAATGCTGCTATTTTTTATTATTATGTCATATATTTTGTTAGTTTAATTTTAAATATTTACCAAAAGCAATTTAGGGCATTGCAAGAAAAAAAGTTTTGTAGGTTATGTATAATTTAAAAAAAAGTTTTGTAGGTTATGTATAATTTAAAAAAATATTTTTTACTAATTTGAATTGCATATTTCACTTTTATGCAAAATACATGATAATAGCATAAATATACCGTATATATGGTAAAATGTCAAAAAAATGCAAAAATTAATTTTTTTTCATGCCCAAAAATGGGCATTTAAATTAAGGCAACATAATTGTAATTATACTTAGGTTAAAGTAGATAAAAAAAAGCACAGATTAAAAAAAAAATTTATTTTGGATGACTTATCATAAAATGGCACCATTTGCCAAATTTAACAAAAAATGCCAATTGTGGCCGAAAAAATTAAAATTTTTTCATAAAAATAAAATCCCATATTAAGACTATTAAAATACATGTTCCCTGAAATTTTCATGAAAATTGGACGATTTTTTCCGCCCCTTATCATAAATTTAGTAAAAAAAAAATTCAACTTTGCTCTTACATCAAATATATCACTTTTTTTTTTACTAATATGACTCCACTATAATGTTATATTTAAATAAATTATTTGAAAATAAATATCAGAAAGTAATATATATATATATATAAATAGCCGACAATATTGCAATCCCGATAGTTTTCGAATTTTTGATATCAATCATAAGTCCATTTTTTTTGAAAATTGGCGTAATGTGAGAGTTTCCAGGTACATGGAAAGATATCAGATGACAGACTTCTGTAAAATATTTTGAAAAGTGGATTTACTAAAGTAGCACATTTCTTTAAAAAGATAGGCGCAATATTGTGTGAGCCAGCACCCTTGCTTGTGTCTAGAGCATTTAACAAAAACAAAATGTCTGACTCGGTTATTTGAAATCCTGAAACTTTTCGCCGACCAACATTATCTTTGATTCGTTATGCGAGTTACTTCGAGATAGATTGGATGTAGGGAGTCAGAAAAATATTGCATATAATATTCTGATCGCTAATGATTCCGAGGTATATGACATAATTAACGCATAACCATTAGACTGCCTTTTTAAGTTAATAAATTGACAAAATCGTTTAGAATTATCATGAATATCACACTCTACCTTAAGTAAATAATTGTTATATGAGAACCTATTGAGTGTTTTAAATTCAGTGCGAAGATAGTTTTAAATCTAGTAACTTAATTCTTGCAGTAACTTATACTTCTTATATGCCCTAGGCATACGATTTAAAGGTAGCGAAATCTGAAATTCGACGTCCACGCCGTGCTGCCTGGGTAATCCTGACAGAATTAGGTTGGTGTATTGGAGACAAGCAGATTAAAAACTGCTTAGTCAATGACGCTACATCACGGCGAATTGGCGCCTTACAACCAATGCGACTCAAGCGTCTGTTCTCCATGTCAGGGGCAGCTTGGAGCGGGCGTCTGTCTTGAATCAAGCGGCTCGCTATATAAAAGTGTAGAAAAGGTTGTTTCTGGTGACCTTAATATGCAGAACGGGCCCATTCACGACAATTTGGGTTGGGTTGGACCTAAGGTTAACACCCTAACCCCGGAAAAAAACTAATATGTTAAATTTGGTGATCAGGAAAAGAAAAACAGACCCGGACACAACAACAGAATTTTACCTGGACGTAAAATAGGACCAGACTACCGAATCGGAACGTGGAACGTGCGCAGCCTGAGCGCTTCTGATGCTCTTATAAGTCTAGAAACAGAGGCTGAGAGGTATAGGGTGGATATAATTGCTCTACAAGAAATTAGCCGATAATCGGAAAACAAGATTTGGATAGTCACTCTCTATACTGTAGTGGTCATCCTTCTCGAAAAGAATTTGGAACTGGCTTTCTTGTTGGTGCACGCATACAAGAAGCCGTGATGAAATTCATCCCGGTCAGTGAGAGGATCTGCTACCTACGTGTACGCGGTACATATAACAATATTTCTCTTATTGCCGTGCATGCACCTACTGAAGCTAAGACCGTCGATGAGAAGGATAATTTCTACATAGCACTGGAAGAGGTTATGAAACAAATACCAACACGCGACTCCATTATTGTTCTTGGTAACTTTAATGGACAGGTAAGAGATATCTCTTATGGAAATGTAGTGGGTCCCAACAGCTTGCATTTGAATTCGAATGATAATGGTGAGAGAATGACTGAGTTTGCATTATCAAATAATTTGAGAATTGCCAGTACGTTCTTTCCGCATCGATCGATTCATAAGCAGATTTGGGTCTTACCGAATGGAAACACTCGAAATCAAATTGATCACGTTCTAGTAACAGCACGTTTCTTTTCGAGCGTTCTGGATGTGCGATGCTTTAGAAGTGCATACATTGGAAGTGACCACTTCCTTGTATGTGCGACGATAAGGTTCCACTTCCCAAATCCAGGCATTCCAAAATTCAATCAACGGAAACGTTTTAACATCTCATCATTAAAGAATGCTGAAACAGAAGGGAGATATCAAATCCATATTGCCGAAACATTGGATAAATCAGAAACCATTAATGGAGACGTCGATAAGTCATGGTATTTGAGTTCATTCCATAATATGTTACATTTTTTGTGATATATGGAGTTGGAAATTGCTGCGGGGGTCAGCACGTTGGCTGAAGTCTATATCCGTGTGGAGATCAGTACGTGGTATCATAATTAAACCTCTAGAATATTTGCTTATTGCGAAAGTGGCACATTTTTGTTGCCTTGTATTTTCTGAAGATCTTCACGTCCCCTATAATATCGTTATGTTAAATAGCGTTTGTGGCATAAATATAATTGTTGGCTGAAGAAAACAAAAAAAAAACCTGTCGTATAATACATATTGATTGGAAGTTGACACCAAGGAAGACAACAATCAACATTATTGTCTTTTATCACTTTTCTCAATTCGACATTCTTGTTTGCATGTTAGATTAATAAATTATTTTTGTTTGTTCTAAAAGTCATAATGAAACGTTATAAATAAATTACCTTTGTTCGTTAGAGATCTTTTGTTGGGTTAGAGTCCGCGTTTTAGTCCGTACATTCGTTTATATTTAAAATTATTAAAATTCCCTTGGATATATAGATACTGTAGGTATCTGTTCTATTAGTGAAAAGTCCTACGTTTCACAACCTACGGTTTAATTTGGAATAAATAAGCAAACCGACTTAATTTCGAAAAGGCGTTTTCTTTAGTTAAAATTTATCGCCACTTAAGATCTGAACCAAAAGATTGGTAAGCTTCAAAGTTATTACTTTGAATTTATTTATTTAGTGAATTATTTATATTGTATACTAATCATGTATAGAAAAAAATTTCTATAAACTTGTCAAATGAATGGCTCAGTTGATAAAAGCGTGTATAACACAAGGTATCGAATTTGTGTTACTGACGACCGGGGTTCGATACCTCCATGAAACACGTAAAACTTTTTCGGATTAAAAAATCTTAACATTTAATTAGAGGAATCCAAAACTGGTTTCAAAATTGAAATATTCTTATTATTCATCCAGTTATTTGAGTTTAACTACTCACAAGTTTATTCATAAAAAAAAATACTAATCAATTTTGTTTTTAATTTTTTATATCTGTTATATGTATTTGTTTCTTCTTTATGTTCTAAAGAATGAACGTTATCAAATCGTAAGTTAAAAATATGTAATTCAATTTGTTAAGTTTTAGGAAAAAAAAATTAAACAAAAATTTTTTAAGAAGTATTATTACCGCCAAAAAACCCCAACAGAATTTTTTTGAAACTATTATTCAAAAGGTGTTACTCATTACTTCTGAAAGTATCACTCAAAAAAACCCGGGTGGGTTTTTTGGGTTACTCAGTAGTCAGTGGGAAGCCAACCCTGATAACGATAAAAACGTTTTAAAATCTAGGTCCAACAACAACTTGCGTTTTGATGTTGATTGAAGCATATCTTTTTCATGCGACGCATTGTCTCACTCAATGATGAAAACTCAAAGAGTTATACGATGACACGTTCCTTCGGCATGCGATACCGGGCCATCATCAAGGAAGGTGCCATAACTAAGATTGAGGGTGCTACCGTTGACTGAAGAGTTCATCCACCCGCACGCCGAAGATATCACCATGGTATTGTCAGTGGTATGTGATGTGCTCGTCATCTTTTATGTCAACAACATGACTGGAAAGGTTGTCATCAAGATAGAATATAGATCAATAATTAAATGTGGACAACATTGCGTCTCAAGCGTCTCAAATATCAGGTCCATAGGATTTATGGTTTACAAAGTAATCGATATAATAGGAAAAACACATTTTATTCCCATCTAGTCGGAAGCCTCTAAAAACAAATTTATTTAATTTTCAAATAAAAGAAAACTATCACCACCAACCGTCGTAATATTGTTTACAAGTTTCATGTGATAATTATATTGCAAAAATATAAAAACAAACTACGTCAATGTATAAAAAAAACAAACAAAAAAATTACAACTCACTCACTCATTTTTCCTGGTACTACATTTACTATGATAAAACGTAAAAAATTGTTACAAAATTTTAATTATACAATCAAAGTCAACAATAACAAAATACATTGAAATAAACTGTAATTAACCGGAAATTAATGAAAAACTAAAACTAAAAGTTAATTAAATTATTACAATTTGCGTTGTAAAGAAAATATATCAACACAAATTTTCATTTTTTTCTTGGTGAAACTAGGACACGATCAAGACGCATTAAAATGTTTTTTCGATTATTGTGACGTTTGTTATTAATTTTTGGTGAATAGCACAGTTACGAAATTTAACTTCATATGTAGTCGCTGCTTCTAATGAACAACACTTATACCGCATTTACAGCGGCATATCAAATTAGTGGATGTAATTTAAATCTGTGCTGTAAACACTTTTTATTTTAAAAGCTTGCAACTAATTTGATATCTAGCCTTATTAAAAATCAACTTTTTTTTAATTTAATACTTCACGCCGTGAACGCAAATAAAAATCTTTGATTTCTACACCGTCTCCTTTTCTCAAAAATTAATATACTATCTACTAATTTGCTATGTCGCTGTAAATGCGGTATTAATAAGGTAAATTAGTAATGCTGCACGGAACACAACAAACAAATAATTTGATTTTTTTTTTATAAAAAAATTCAAAATTCCCACTTCTATTTACGACCGTTAGAAACCGAGGTTGTTTATGATATTTATTAAACTTCCTAAAATCATTAAAATTGATAACAAATATGTAAGTTTTATATTTTTATCCCACATTATTTTAGTTTAATAGAAAATAATCTATCGATACGGTATATGAATCCAGTTCAAAGTTGTCTTAAAATGTTGTCAACAATAATATTTGACTGTTCGTACAAATATAGGGTGATTCATTTTACTAATTTTTTATAGTATTCGGGATTTTGCAGAAGCAATGGAAATCGACATAGGTGGTAGTTTTGGGTCAAGTGACACGCTAAATAAACGTTTATTAAGGTTATACGGAAGATCTCATGATCAGAAGATTTCACAAAAACTGCCAAAGATGACAATTTTTTATGCCTGTAATCGTCTCAAAATATTGAATAAAAAATCTGCAGCTAACGCACATAGAATTCTTGTGGAGACTTTTCGCGAAAGTGCTCGATCGTAAAACAACACGCAGAGATTTGTTCGATGCTTTAATAGTAACGATTTGGATATGGTAGATAAAAAACGCTATGGCGCTCCGAAAGATTGAAGACGAAGAATTTTAAACATTGCTCGATGATGTCCCATGCCAGACGCAAAATGGACTGGCAATCGCGTAAAACCATCACGACAGATCAACTATAATTGATTGATATCAGAATTGGTACTGTATTTCTTTATTTGGCCATAATAAAAGAATATTTCATATTTGGAAAAATGGTCCTTCTGTCTAAATATGACGTGCAAAATTGATTTCATCGCAAATTCAGATTTAACGCGTCAAAATACATTATTATGCACAGAAGACGAAACTCAAGATTAAAATACTTTGGAAGAGGGAAGGGGCATCTAGATGTATAAATCTGCAATTTTTTTTTGCTTTGTTTAACATAATATTTTCATTTGAAATGATATTCATTTTAAAGGTTTAATTAAGGAGCACTCTTGATGAGAGTAAAACGTGTTCGCATTATATCGTTTCCTATTATATGTGTTTACTTTATTACCGCGTAACCTATAGTTTCTTTGGGCCGGGAATTTGAGATGCGTATAAAACTAAACTTTAATAAAGAATAACCCTTCAAAAATTTGTCTCCAAAGGGATTTTTTTAAATAGAATTATTTTCGGAATTACAACGACACTTGTGACCCGAAGGGCGGGGCAGATCAAATAATTGGCGCCAAACGTTGCCCGACCAGTATTCAGTGTTCAGTCCAGTTTTATTACTATTCTATTATTATTTTTAAACGTATTTTTCTCGAAACTACTTTTTTCGAGTTGGTCGATATGATATTTCTCGTTCTTGAGATTCGCTTGAAATTTTGGTGGAAAACTTCCTTTGTATATCAATCTATAGTTTAGCTCTTGGCTTTTGAAAATTTTTTTTTTTTAAATCAGGGTTGCATTGATTTGAATCATTTGATTTAAATCAGTGATTTAAATCAACATGATTTTTTTAAAAAAATCATTGATTTAAATCACTTGAAAAAATTTCTAAAATTTTAAGCAAATTAAAAAACAAATTATTTTTTGATAAAATGTATTGTGGTAGGAATTTCAAATTGTATCAAAAAAACACCTAAAACACGAGTAGAAACATTAAGAAAAAAGTCCCACAGCAATATGCGTTCTAAAAAGATGATGAACGAGATACGATCACCATTTTTATAAACTTACCTGAGCTACCAACAGCATCTGTATTAAGTCACGCTGAGACAATCGTGCTTGCGACTGGAAACAACTAGGAATAACTAAGCTGTTAGCCTATCGTCGTAAAACTTCAATAATAGTTACAGATTAAACAACAATTGGAAATATTGACAAACCCACATAAAATACATGAGGAGATTCTAGAAATGAATCTAGAAATAATAAATAATTACAAATCAAATTGAGTATTAAATGCAAAGCAGTACAACCCGCTTACGAAAAAAAAAACATTTCCACCAAAAATTATCGTTTCTATCTTTGATGGTTAAAATTAAATCCTAAAATTAAACCCTAAGCCTTTCCTGACACAAGTTATTAACAGTTGTTCCATATGACTTGTCGTTTAATGTTAACCAGTTATCTACAGGTCTGAGGAACTTTTCGGACCTGCAGAATTGGCTATCTCTGACATCACAAAGCATGACAAGTAACGCTTTTCATTTCGCTAGAACAACATTCAATATTTCAGTGTAAAAATCTAGTAACTGAAAACTGTTCCTTTAATTTTGTCTAGCCTTGCCTTTCAAAAAATACAACCAAAGCCAATGATTTATATTAAGTAGTTATCGTAGCATAGGGATATATCACTTGTTCAAAAATTATACTACATTTTTGTAAAAATCAAAAAAATCTGATTTAAATCAAAAAAAGCGATTTAAATCAAATAAATTCGATTTTTTTGATTTTTTTAAAAAAATCAGATTTTTATGCAACCCTGTTTTAAATCCGAAAGGCCAAAAACAGGTGTTTAAAAAGAATATTTTTTTCAAATCGTCGCCATTTTATGAATTTTTTTCCTGCAAGGACCGAACCATAGAGAAATTTTTCTAATGAAGAATTTAAAAAAAAATTTTGTTTCAGAACACAATAAGGGCTGAAACCACGTTGACCAGGACGCACCTTTTTCATATAGTCCCCCACTTCACTCCCCTAACAGTTATTAAAACAGTTACCCCGGCAGTTGTAGTTGTACAGGTTTTGCAGTCCAAATTCAACATTTTGCAAATCAAATTCAACATTTTGCAATTCAAATTCAATTTTTACATTTCAAATTCAACTTTTTGCAAATCAAATTCAATATTTTGCAAATCTAATTCAACTTTTTGTAAATCAAATTCAGATTTTTGCAAATCAAATTGAAGAGGAAAAAATTGCATTTGATTTGCAAAAAATTGAATTTGATTTGCAAAATATTGAATTTGATTTGCAAAAAGTTGAATTTGATTTGAAAAAAGTTGAATTTGATTTGCAAAATGTTGAATTTGGACTGCAAAGCCTGTACAGTTACCTCCGGCATTATCAAAGTTACTCCCGGCATTATCAAATGTTTTTTGATTTATAAAACTTGTGCAACACCACACTAAGCCAATTGAATAGTGCTTGCGACTGGAAGAAACTGTGAACAACTAAGAATTAAGGTTACTGTCGCAAAACTTCTATAATAAAGTGACAGATTAAACCACAATTGAAAACATTATTATAATGATAGACCCTATAATAGGTGCCCGGGTTGGAGCTGCCAATGTTAAACAACGGACCAATCTCGGGCCAGTATAGACGAGCCAAGCCTTGGCTAGTTAGCTTTGGGCCAGGTCTGGGTAAGTTGTAAATGCCTAGACTGAACCAAGATTCAGTTTATTATATTACGCGTTATTAACCAGTCTAATGCATTGTAAACATGTGCAGGCCATATTATGTTTATCTGAATTTTATTTTCATATATGTTACTCTTTCCACACATTTAAAGGAGGTCTGGAAAAAAGTTGGTTTGGTAGACCTGCCCCAACTCTTATTTGTCAGACTCGACCCTAGCCTGGTATGCCAGACTTGGCCACTGGACATCAGTGCAAGCTTGGGCCGTTTGAAAATGTTAAGCCTGGCCCAACCCCCAAACGCTATGGCGTGGTCTCTTAGCTTTTTCTTACCCGTGTGATAGGGCCTATAATGAGTGGAAGCGGTTTCGAACTCAAGAGCGGTGGATTGGATAAAAGCGCCTTCGTAACCGTGTGAATGCATTGAAGGGTAACTCGCTCAATCGATTTCTGAAAGATAGACCTCGTTGTCTTTTAAAGAATGATGGAAAAACTAGAAAAATCTTAGGGTGGGAAAAAATTCATAAACAGGTACAAGTGCCGTTTACGCCTGATGATCTTAAATATCATTTAAATTGCAGCTCAAGAAAAAATGGCTCTTCATAACCACCTACCTATATTTTTTCCGATGTGGGTGATGATAATTCTACAATTCTTCTGATAAACTGTTATCGATTTGTAACATTGGTTTTGATCAACTCTATTCCTCTATCTTTTCTATTAAATCTGAGGCCGTGGGCCTGGATGGTATCCCTCTTAATTTTATTAAGCTCATTCTGCCTAAGTTCACTCCTTATCTGTTTTATATTTTTAACAATTAGCACGTTACAACCAACAACCAATTAGCACGTTATCGACATTATCTAAGGCATTTGAAATTGTGTTGAAAAGTCAGATGATTAAGTTTCTGGAGGATACTAATTTTCTGAGTGAATTCCAATCAGCTTATAGACTGGGACTAGGTACTACCTCGGGCTTGTTACATATTATTGATGATATAAGGTGAACTGCTGATGTTAATTTGTTTACTGTCTTAACTCTGTTTGATTTTTCAAAAGCGTTTGATTGTATAAATCACGAAAAGCTTTGCAGGAAACTTTTTTTGCGTTTTAGCTTTTAAATTTTCACGATCTGCATGACGACTTATTTATTCGTATTTTGTAGAAGATCTCAAACTGTTGAGATTGTAGGTAATCGTTCTAGTCTGGTGGGACTTACTTGGGGAGTACCCAGAGATCTGTTCCTGGACCATTATTATTTGCCTGATTTAAAAATGGTATTTACTCCTGTTTAAAATTCTCTAAGTTCAACTTGTATGCGGATGATCTATTCTTATTTTTCGTGGCAAGCTGTTCACCTTAGGGTTTTAATTTGTAAAACTTAATAATGACCCCCCGACTAGAAATTAGATCAGTATAGGGTCCGATCCGGATCAGGATTGCCTGAAGACTGATCAGGGATGAATCAGGCCTCCTGATCCGGACATGATTAAAAATCGTCACGCCATATATGATCCGTACAGGATCCGTTTAAATGATCCATGCCGGATCCATTTCAAAGATCCATTCCGGATCCATTTCAAAGATCTATTCCGGATCTATCTTAAAGATCCATGCCGGATCCATTCAACAGTTTCATGTCCGGTCTGGTCAAGAGATCCATACCAGATCCGTTCAAAGGTTTAGAATTAATTTTGTTCTTAAATATTAATTAGACATTAAATAAATGAAAAACATATTACCATTTTTCCTTAATTTTGTTCATAATTTCAAGTACACTTCAAATGCTTATATATTTAAACCACTCAGAAAAAAGAGATAGCTTATTTAACATAAAGTATATGTAAATTTAAATGTAAATGACGTACGAATTGAGCCAACGGAGGCATAAGCAAACTAAACAAAATTAACTAAGTAAAATCTACTTAAAAGCATGTAAAAAATTTTGCGCTGTTATGCTACTATTATGCTACCATCTTGTCTCACCAAAAAAATGAAAAAAAATTAGTTTTTTTGCAATTATTAATCGTTTTTTTATCAATTCAGGGGGAAATTTTATACACGGCAATGATTAACAGCGGTTAAGAAGGGCCCTGTAAAGATAAAATGCTTTTTATATTATTAATATTTATTTTGGACTTAACCCGGATTCGATCCCCAGACCTCTGTGTACAAGGCAGCAGCATTAACCATTCGTCTATCTAAATAATTATTTACATCAATTTATTTATGAATATTATGTTGATGCTTAAGTTTAGGACGTTCGAGGGTTCGATTCACAGACTGACCACTATTTATTTTTATTATTTTTTTAAAATAACATAAAAATGATTCCTTTTTATTCATAAAAATTCAATTTCACAGCATTTCAATTTATCGATACTGTAGTTATTTTAAAATTATATAGACCTAAACATTTCAAATTTATTCCGACAATAATAATAATGTAACTAAGGTAACACAGAAATAACAATTATATATTTGTCAAATTCTTTTTGCCAAAACATTGTTCTGACATTTTTTGCTCTCAGATCAATTTATTATTTGACATTACGTGTTTTATTTGGTCAAAAAAAGTGAGTTTTCACCCTAAAAAGATTTTTTTGCATCTAGATTTTTAGCTATAGAGCAAAGCATAAAATACAATAAAAAAAAGAAATACATATATCTCTCAAAATTAGTAAACAAACAAAACAAAACAAACGCCAAAACGTAAGAACATGTGCTGCATAAATTGACAGCTTTTTAAGTAAAATTTACGTTTTATATGACTTTAATACTCGAAGTCATACGTAATTTTCAAACTATGAAAACGTAAATTTAAAGATGCCTTAGTAAAAAGTACGTATCATATAAGCAATTTCCAGCATACTTAAGTTAATCTCTTTGGGTAAATAGTGGATTATATATACGCGTGTGTATAAGTATGTTTAACACTATTTGCCATGTAAATTTAGCATTTTTCGACGGTTATGTTTTACAAAATTGTTAAGTAAATGTAACGTTCATTAGGTAACTTTGTTTTCATGTTTCAAAATTAACTTTCGTATAAGCTAAAATTACAGCAATCACTGTTTCAGTAGTAAATTTATTTTCAAAAATTTTACAATTCCAATTTTGCTTTATTAACGTGGCACAGGATAATATTACTTATTAATATCAATACTTTGCACTAGTAAATTTTAGAAAAACGTACGTTATGTTTACAATTTTGGAGTTACTATAGCGCATAAGTAACAAACGCATCGTTTTTTTTTTCTGAGTGCAGTAAGTTTGTTAATTATTTCTTATTTCTTATTTTTATTTTATTTAGTCCAAGTTTTGGCATTATTGATGATTTTTCCAATGGTATCATAAAACTCTTTGTCACATAGGCTCTTATGAAGGTATGGATCCAAGTTTAGATTCGAAAACTAACTTCACCCATACCTGCTTTAGATCACTTGTCATATTTCAAATAGAATAATTTTTGAGCAACATAATAAGTATTTCATCAATTACTGCTAACAAAAAACATCTGGAAATTCTTGAGTAAAGAGGAGATGCAAGATAAAAATTTAAATTATATGCTTTAAGGTTAATAAGCAAGATCCCTCACAACTGTAAGTTTGACAATGCTGTTTTCGATTCTACAATAAATTTGTACTTATAAGTACAAAATATTAAACAATTAAATAGATTCAGTCTACAGTTAATTATTACAGTTAAGTATATTATAATTAACTTTTTAAAAAGTTATTAAAAATTCGTGAAGAATGAGAAAACTTTTTGCACAAAAAAATTTTAAGTTAAGTATAAATGTACTATTATGACGTCGATAATATAATCAAAATAATAATTCAGTTATACCATTAATAACGAATTTATTGTTTAATGAGCAATATTATATACAGAATGGATATACGGAATGGTAAAAAACTAAATTTTGTATTATTATCCAGTTCAGGACATCGGATAAGATGAGTTTTTTCGATCAGAAACTGATCGTATGACTGGATCAACGGATAAAGTACTGCACGCTGATCAGTAACTGATCAGATAGCCGCATCAACGGATAAAGTACTGCACGCTGATCAGTAACTGATCAGATAGCCGGATCAAGGGAAACAGTACTGTACGCTGATCAGGAACTGATCAGATGGCCGGATCAAGGGAAACGGTACTGTACGCTGATCAGGAACTGATCAGATGGCCGTATTACGGAAAATCTGATCCGGATCTGATCATAATCCGGGTTCCCTGAACTAATTTCCAGTCGGGCCTATATCGTATATATTTATGAATTTTTAATGTAAGTACTTTGTAGGTTTATGATACAATTAAAGAGTGATCATTATCTTGTCATAGTAAGTTAAGGTAGGTTAAATAAATCTTTTTCTTTTTTTGTGAACTTAAATTAGTAATTGTTTATAATTTGAACTGTTTCAGCTTAATTGCAGATTTAAATAAATAATAATATAATAAAATAATATAATAAATAAAAAAAATTTATAAAATTAATTAAATGAATCTTCGATATCATTAGTTGGGTTTTGGTGGCATTAAAATTCACCAAATTTATCTTCTTCTAATAAACCGTCAGCTTTAATTGCCTGTGGACTGTGGGGGAGTGATTATCAACACTACCAGCTCCTACTATGCCGATTGTAGTCCCTATCATTGCTGGCAATTTTGCGGAATTAGCTCAACCAGTTAAGTTGAATGGAATGCGAGTAGTCGTGAGGTCAGTCAACATAGGGGTAACTGACCTTCAGCGTCTAATAAAAATTCTAGCCAACCAAAGTTTTAAAAAAAGCATGGTTACTTTGGTATGGGTATAATAAAAACTTACGTATTTATAAGGCAAAAACAACGAATGGCAAACTTCGGGAACCACACTGCCATTGCTGACTGAACAAGAAATTTTACACCTAATTTTTGAAAACAAACCGAGGTTTCCGAATCTGATAGAATCTGTACTTCTCATAACGTACTGAACTGACTGCTTTTTAGCCCAGACAAAATAGACTTGATGAATGTTTCATGTTTCTAAGGCAAACGAATGTTTTATTGTAAATGAATTACTTATATGCTGGATTGGATTGTACGCTGGATTTAGTTCTGAACTCTTTAAATTTATTTTCGGTCACTTTCGATATTTTCTGGATAGTGGATACTGTGCATGATTAACCCTGCAGGCTGTTTAGCTCTCGGAACCATGCTTTTACTGGTTTGGAGATATTTCTGACTGATATGCTGCATGTTTTTGAGCATACGTGATTTTTTCATTATATCGAGTATCTCATAAACTATGAACCCTAAGGGCCTGAAATTTAAGATTTTGCACTACACAGTTCGTAAATTAATGTCAAAAAAAATACAATTTTATGTATGTGTATAGTATACTTATATGTATGAGCCTCTATTCGCTTGGAACTTGATTTATAAAACAATTTGAACAAATTTACAAGCAGTTTTGTAAAATTAAAAAAATCTCAAATGTCGATAACAGTGACTGGAGTACTTTACCTAAAAACAACATTATGTATTTTAAATTAACTTTTTCAAAAGTTAGAACTGTCAAGTTATCAAATGCATATATACATAAACAGATTTGTCATATTTTTAAACACCCCTCAATACATTTTTAAAAATGTTTTCAACTATGGCTGACTATGGTGCTTTAGAATTTTATTTATTTATTTATTTATTTATTTATATGTTTTCATTTAGATCATAGATCTATTATTTGTTTACAAACATTATAATATCCCAAATAAAATTTAAAGAAAAAGTTTAAAGTAATAAAAAAAAAATTCAAAAAATTAAATATCTAAAAAATCAAAACAACCAAAAACTAAAACAGAGTAAAGAAAGAGAAAAATAAAATAAAATAATCCATAGCAAAAAATAAAATAATCTATATCAAAAAATTTTCTTTGCAGTATATTTTGACCCCTTTCTTAAATTTAGCTAATGCTTGCTCCCCCTTTAGATCATTAGGTAGATCATTAAACATTTTTAATCCCTTATGCATGAGCATGTTTTTTGATTTATCACTTCTCATAAATTCCAAACTAAAATCTAATTTATTTCTTAAATCATAATTGTGGACTTCATTCACATATTTTAGTTTATCTCTCAAATAATTAGGTAATAAACCGTTTTTGATTTTAAACACTAAAATCAACACATTCATATTAATTATCTGCTCCACATTAAGCCAATTTAATTTTTTCAGCATTAAATTTCTATTCGTACGTCTTTTAGCCTTCAATATGGCACGCATTGCTTTATTTGGAATTTTTGAAGTCTACTTAGATTTTGTTTGTTACATAAAAATAAAATGGATGAGCAATATTCGAAGTATGGTTTTATCAATACATTATAAATATGCACAGCCGTTCTTTTAGAAATATTCTTGCGAATATTTCTCAAAAAATATACTTTTTTTGCAATTTTTTTACAAACGTAGTTCAAATTTTCATCAAAATCTAACTTATTGTCTATTATAACCCCCAGGTATTTAATTTTGTTTACAATCTCGATTTTATCATTATTAATGAAAATGTTATCATTAAATTGCCCATTTACACACATACATTTAGTTTTATCTGTATTGAGTTTCAATTTGTTCATTTTAAACCACAGATCCAGATTCTTCAAGTCTCCACTAATTTTACTGGCGCATTCCTCGACAGAGTCCCCGATTACATAGAGCAAGGCATCATCCGCAAACAAAAAAATAGTTGAATCTTTAATGATTTTATGAATATCATTAATGTAAAGAAGGAACAATGTCACTTCCAGTACCGAACCTTGTGGAACTCCTATATCCACATTACGTGGATCCGATTGAACGTTGTTAACCATTGTTCTCTGTGTTCTTCCACTTAAATATGATTGAAACCAACGCAGCTCAGTATCTTTAATTCCATATTCCTGAAGCTTCAACAACAATATTCTCTTTCTATTATTTCAAATGCTCTGGTAAGATCCAGGAAAACTGAAATAATTACTTCCTTATTGTGTACAGCAATTTTCCAATTCGTTACAACTAGGTTTACAAGAGATTCACAGGTGTGAAACTGACGGAAACCAGATTGATGAGGAAAAATAATATTGTTGCTTTCTAAGTATTCTATAAGTTGTAAACTAACTACCTTCTCTAAAATTTTGGCTTCATTACTAATCATATTCACTGGTCTAAATTCGTTAAATTTTTTTGTGTTGTTAATTTTCTCTATTGGTCTTACAATAGTATCTTTCCAAATATTAGGAAATATCCTACTTTCTAGAGAATTATTAATTATGGATAGTAGATTTTCACCTATTAAATCAAAACAGTCCTTAACAATATTCATATTTACAAAGTTCATATCATTTTTGGAATTTATTCCTTTTATAACATTGTACAGTTCATTTATATTTAAGATTTTAAAGTTAAAAACACTTGTTATATTATTAATATTGTTTTCATATCGAACAAAAGGAATGCTTTTATTTAAACTAACGATGCTGTTTACAAAAAATTCATTGAAACTACTGGCAATACACTGATCACCAGAAACTAATACACCATTGAATAAAATATCTTTAATTTCAGATATCGGTTTTTTTAGTACATAACGTTTAATATTTTTCCACATTGCTGATTGATCACATTTGTTTATTTTTGATTTAATAAAATTACTTTTTGATTTACGAATTTTACTTTTATACATATTTCTAATATGCTTATATTTAGACCACTCTGAATAATTGTTTACTAAGCATGCTTTATCATATTGAACAATTTTTTTGCGTTTTATTTCTCTTAAATCACTATTAAACCACAAACTACTATTATCATTGTCTATTTTTATTACACAAACAAATTTATTCACTAAATTCCTTAAGTTTAAACTGAACTGCTCGGCCTTAAAATCACAATCTAGAAAGTATATTGTTCCAATATCATTTTTACTCACAAGACAACGAAAATACTCTTTATTATATTTAATTGTTTTTATAATACTATTTTCAACTTTTCTCTCTCCTAAATTATCCTTTATACACAACTCAATTGATTCATGATCACTAATCTTTAAATAGTTTTGAACTGTTGCACTAATATTGTAATAGTCGTTGACTATCACGTAATCAATCAAAGTTTTCGAAAAATTGGTTATTCGAGTACAATCCGTAACAATTTGTTTAAGTCCACAATCATCAATAATTTGGCTAACTTTTACTTCCCCTCTATCATTTGACAACCATTTTATATTCAGATCTCCACATATGCAAACTTTACTACTATTATCACTAATCTCACTTATGTATGTATTGAAGTAGTTAAAGAAATCTGTATTGGCATCCAAGTATTTTGGCGCTCTGTAGAAAACCGCCAAAAAAATTATTGCCTGTTTAAATGAAACTTTAACACTTAACCACCAAAATTCGAGGTTGTAGGATTCATTTTTTAAAATAGACATATTCCCGTGTTTTTTTATATAAATGCAAACCCCACCAGTATGCCTCGAGATTGAGTCACATCTTATCAAGTTATACTCGCTTAGACCCACCAATGCGTCAGCATCTAAATCCACCAGATGCGTTTCACTTAGCACTATAAATTCATAATCACCATTTAATAACATTATTTCTAGTTCATTGAAATTATTATTTAAACCTTGGATATTTAAATATAAGCACTTAAAACTATTTGATTGCTACTTGTATCTATTTAGTTGTTGTTGTTTTAGTTTCCTTTGAAAAACTGGACATTGTAAGTTTTTTGTTTCATGGTTTATATCAAGTTGTTTAATCCCTAATTTGGTCTTCATCCTCATGCAGTTTAAACAAACTGGATGATCAGCACTACACCCACTTGCTACATGATCTTTCTCACCACACTTGTAGCAGCACGCGCCAATCTTGCAGTTATCTGCTTTGTGATTAAAGCCCCAACCTTTAAAACATTTTAATATTTTGCATCGGTCAAAAACAAAACAGCTGTCCCATTCAATATTTAATTTGCCACGATACAAGACATCCTTGTGAGCATCGCCATTCAACTCAATTATGGCATTATAAACTCCTTTTCTTTTATAAGATTCATACACTTTAACACATTTCAATTCAGTAAAAGTGTAATTATTTTGCGCGTTTATAGATTCTTCAATCCTCTCTGTTGAATATAGATCACTTATTCCTACCACTAACAACTGTGGTAATCTCAATTTAGGTAGATTAACCTCATAGTCCTTGCCAATTTTTTCTTTCAGAGTTGACTGTATTTTTTCAGCCGATTCTTTGCTTAAACAATTAACAATAATACCTTCATTGTTTTTCATTTCATAAATATTATTAACTTCAACTCCAATAGATGATGGTTTACATGCATTCTGAATATTTTGTTTAGTTGCAGTATTTAACTTGTTTTTGTTTTCAGCTTTTGGTTTTATAAACACCGGTAGTTTTACAATATCTGCATATGTAGATTTATGCTTGATTACGTCTTCTTTACTTGTTGAATACACATTACCGTTACAAATTCCTGTTTTAATTTCTTTTAATTCATCAACCACATTTATTATTTTATTTTGCAAGCTCAAAATAATTGAGTTATTATCATTTAGAGATTTTATTACATCACTATAATTAGTTTTTAATACGTTGAATTTATTAATGCACTCTCCACACGAATAAACTATTCCATTATTTTGGGCAATTAATTGCACATCATAGTCCGTTAAATTAACACACTTTCTATGAAAGCCTGCATTACAAAACCCGCTACATCTAATATCCACACCTTCACTTCTAATATATTTTCCACATTTTCCGCACTCATTTGCCATTTTCTAATTTTAAGCACCCAACTTTTCCTCCTTAAATTTATTTATATTTTATTATTATTCACCTTCTTTTATTTATTTATAATATATAAAAATGAGAGAACCTCTCACCTTCACTGTTCAACTTGTTGGGAATTTGTTGTGTTTAAAATGATAAATAATTTAAAACGTATGTGTTGATAATCGGCCGATTAATATCGGACGAAAAAGCCGATACCGATTAATCGGCAAAAAGGCCTATAACCGATTATCTACCGATTAATCGGTGCAACCCTACTTCATATCCATCCATATCTGAGCTTTAATCATTGCGGAAGACAGTGATTGTTGGAAACCCCATTACATTGAAAAAAATTACATTTTGTTTCTTATTTTAATTTCTCTTTCCTATCATGAAATATTGGCCTATGTCATATTTTATATGTGATAGGATTTGTTGTTTAGTTATCCATTCCAATGATGTCAGATTAAAAAAAATTATTTTCCGTTGTCGTATCGAAAATTTCCGTTTCTTTTTAGGAAAAAATCGTTCAAAAATTCCCAATATGCTTTTAATAAAAACATATAAGTATACGTGTATATTGAATTGTTTGTTGAAAAAACTTCAAAGCAACAATCATAAAAAATATGAACTACAGTACAAATCACATACAATACCAACTTAAATAAAAGTTTGACTCATTAGTAATGTGCATTAGATGTATTTAAATTTTTAAAGTAATACATTTAAATTTGATATTTGATGATGTTAATAACGCTAAGTGTTTCTCAGTTGCCTCAAATGTCACACGGTTTACCACAAAGAAAATGTACAATGCATTATTTGATAGGTAATCTGAAACGAAAGAAATACCGATAGAAATTGCACCGATAAGCAAAATTGCCGATTACCGATTAATCGGTTTTCTTTATCGGCCGATACCGATTAATCGGCTACCGATTATTTGATGAAAATGAGTAAAACAAATCTACACAAAGAATTTTTTAATTAGACTATTAATCAGAACGCGGGACTTTTCTTTAAAAGTCGGGACAATTCCACCAAAATCGGGACGCTTTGTAACCTTAGTTTAAAATATTATGCAAATGTCGCTTTTATTTTTTTAATTTATAGTTCGACAATATTTAAATAAAAAAATTCTGTATCTGTTGAAAGTGCGTTTCTGCATTTTTCTGGCAACTGTTTTCCATTTGTAGGTAGAACAATCTGCAGTCATGCTTGCTTATTTTTTACCCAATATCTATAAAAGGGAACTGTGTCACATTTGGTGGATTCATGTATTTGGGAACGACTTCGTTGTCATTATTTCAAGCATGGTTACTCTGGAATGGAAATAATAAAAACTTACTTATTTATACGACAGAAGCCACGAATGGCAAGCTTCGAGAACCAGCCATTAATGACCGAACGAGAAACTTAGCACCGAATTTTTTAAAACAAATCGAGTTTTTCACTCTTCTTCCGTTAGCATTTCTTTATCATACATTTCGGTGGATGAAATTAGAAACGCAGCACAATTGGGAAGGTTTCAGTGTCATTTTGTATCTGTGAGCGAAATTCCTTTTTGTTCTGCGTTCAAATTTTCTTGCAAATCACACTGTCCAAAATTTTATTACTGTTTGTTTGTTTTGTACGGCGGTACAAAATACTCAGATACCTTTTATTTCATGTTCTCTCAGTCAAAACTCAAAACAAACAGAAAAAAATGTTACCACAAAATTTAAAACTAAAAGGAATGATAATTCGCAGATAACAAAAACAGTTAAGCCTAGTTTACACGTGGAGAGTAAACATGCGAGTTAAGCAGACGAGTTAATGGAGTACAGTTACTGGCATCACGTGAACACATAAGGCTACTCGAATGGAATGTGCGAGAGACTAGAAACTAGCAGGCGAGTTATTACAACATATTTTGTTTTTACTTGCCACTCGCCTTTCCCCTCCACATTGAAAAATATGAGCGTATTGTATTCGGTTGATTTCGACAGTAAATTATTTGATTTTTTAACTAAAAAATGTTATAAAATATTGAAAATAATATTAAAAAGAAATCAACGCAAAATCAACTCGCATATAACTGGCAAGTAACTGTCATCGTGTGAACACTGAACAGTACAGACGAGTACAGCTGCTGTCCAATTTTTTTTAAGCGAGTGAACAAGCGAGCTACTGTCTACTGGCACACCAGTAGCTCGCATCGTGTAAACTTGACTTTAGTTGTTTTGCAAAAAACCGCATAAATTTCAATAACTCAGTGATACCTCCTGAAAGGAAATTTTTAGGATTCTTTATTCAAAATTGGTGTTTCATAATTTATTTAGCTTTTTATTTTTTTATGTAAATTTTGATTTAAATCAGCGATTTATATTAAAAACTCAAGCGATTTAAATCTGATTTAAATCAACGATTTAAATCAATTGATTTAAATCATATGAACTCTGTTATATAATATCCTAGATCTAGTTGAACTCTTTTTAAATTTATATTCGGTTACTTTCGATATTTTCTGGGTGCTTCACAGTATTAACCCTACAGACTGTTCAGCCCTCGGAACCATGCTTTTACTGGTTTGGAAATATTTCTGACTGATATGCTGCATGTTTTAAGCATACATGATTTTTCTATTATATCGAGTATCTCAAAAACTAAAAACCCTATGGGTTTGACTGAAATTTAAGATGCGTATAAAATTATCCTGTTCACCCAAAATGGCGTGGTTATTAATAAAGTTGTTTTTGTTTGTTTTGCAGTGATGCGATGTAAGGCTATAGAACATATACATTTTTTACCGAGCCCACTAGCTTATCAAATAAAAGGACGGTACATCAGTATTTTTACATTTATTTTTGAAATTTACACCGCGCATTTTTTGTATAATAATGATTAATAGCAGTCCTTCAATTGTGTTGTTCGCTTTGTTCCGAACCTAATTGACTGAAAAACCGAGTTCGGAATGATAGAAAAATTAATAAGTTTACATTGAAAAATACATGATGTCTCAAGTAAGAATTTATGAAATGGTAAAACTAACATTCATGACATAGTTTAGAAAAGTGTCATTTGAGCTTTTAATTTAAGTAGCATCGCCATTTTTTGTATAAACTATAAATTTCATACAGATTTGTCATATTTTTAAATAGCCGTAAATCTTATACATTTTTAAAAAGGTTTTTAACTATGGCTGACTATGGTGTTTTAAAATTTGGTATTTGTAGTGTTTAAAATGGAATAAACAATTAAAACGCATGTCTTGATAATCGGCCGATAAATCGGACAAAAAATCTGATACCGATTAATCGGCAAAATGGCCGATTACCGATTATCTACCGATTAATCGGTGCAACTATCCATATATGAGATTTTTTTAAATTTTACCGAACTTCTTGTCTCTGTAAATTTGTTCAATTTGTTTTATACATCATGGTCGATACAAATAGAGGCTCGTATATATAAATTGCACTTTTTTGACATTAATTTACCAACTCTTTAGAGCAAAATATACTTAAATTAAAAGCTCTTTCGAATGACACTTCTCTAAACTGTGTTATGAATATTGGTTTTATTCATTCTTAAATTCTTACTTGAGGAGACATTATTGTATTTTTCATTGTAAACTTTAATTAATTTTTCTATCATTCCGAATTCTTGAAGTTTTCTTATCAATCAGGTTCGAAACCAAGCTAAAACACCATGGAAAGAGCCTAATATGGCTATTAATCAAAATTATACAAAAACTGCGAGGCGTAAATCGAAAATAAAGGTAAAAATACTGATGTACCGCCAGTTTATGTGATACGCTAGCGTCTAGATGACTCAGTAGAAAATGTATATTATTTATGGCCTTACATCGCATCCCTACAAAACAAACGAAAACAACTTCATTTATTAATAAACACGCCATTTTGTGTTGACAGATTAATTTTATACGCATCTTAAATTTCAGGCCCATAGGGTTTTAAAGGTTATGAGATACTCGATATAATGAAAAATCATGTATACTTAAAAACATGCTGCATGTCAGATATATCTCCAAACAAATAAAAGCAGCACGAGAGCTAAACAGACTGTAGAGTCAATAGTGCACAGTACCCATCATATATCGAAAGTGACCGAAAATAAATTGAAAAAAGAGTTCAGAGCTAGATCCAACGCACAATATAATTCAATTGGCGATAAAACATTCGGTTTGGCTTAAAAACAATCACCAAGGCTATTTTGTCTGGATTAAAAAGCACTCAGTTCAATACGTTATAAGAAGTACAATTTCTTTCAGATTCGACAACCTCGATTTGTTTTTAAAAATTCGGGCAAAGTTTCTCGTTCGGCCAGCAATGGCAGTGTGGTTCTCGATTCTCGAACTTTGCCATTCGTGGCTTCTGTCTTACGTAACGTACTGACATTTCGCCATAGATATGATTATTTTATACATGCGTTAATTTCATATGTAGCGCGTGGAATGACCGGCAATGTCTGTCTAAAATCACCGGACAGCAGCAGTAAAGCACCACCGAAAAGCCTGGTGTTGTTATTTAGATCTTTCATCATTCTATCGAGAGCTTCAAGCGAATGCTTGTGGGCCATAGTGTATTGCGAACTGCTGTTCGCGCTGAATCTCGCTGTTAATGATGTCTGTTGCTGGGCGGTTAGGTGAGGGCATACCAAAATGAATGAGTGGCATATTCGAAATCAGAATGCAAATATCTTCAATCTTTATTAGCGCCTCGTTATATATTGCGTGCGAAAAATCGATATTGGGATCTTGATCAGCGATCCGAATGCGATGCAGAATGTCGTCGCTCATGGAATCTTTATATTTGTCCTAGAGGACAGAAGCTTGAGATGGAAAACATGTCGTCAATAATATGGCGAATAATTGGCGAATTTGATGAGGAGAGGAACTCAATGCTGCATGTTTTAATTTATTTAAAATGATACCAAAAATTTATTTCTTTTGTTCTAATTTTTTTTTTATTTTTAGGAAAAAGATAAAATTACATTTGCATTAATATTTTTTACAAAAAAAATTTGTTGAGAAATTAGCATTGTCGCTGTTGAGGAAATTAACTAAGGAAATTTTTGTTTCGTATTTTTTTGTTTTTAAAAAATGTTAGTACATTTAACAGTTAAAACTGTTGGAAATTTTATTATGCGTTATATGTTTTTAATGTAGTTAAATGAGTAAAGACTGATTGAAATTACCATTCCAATCAATAAGAGAAGAGTAACTAATACCAAAGCGAGTAAGATAAAGAATAGTTGAATTATATTGACTCGGGGCTGAATAAACCAGCCGTTTAGTTGCAGTATAGATAAATAACCTAGATACCGACTGCATCGCCATCTGCCGGCCTGATTTGTGAATTTAAACTATCAAGGGCGCCACCTAAACGCATACAAAAAAGTTCATTACATCGAGGGCGCCACCCAAACGCATACAATAAAATTCATTCAAACCAGTTCAGCCGTTTAGGAGAAGTTCAGTGACAATACCGACTGCAGCGCCTCTGTCGGGCTGATTTGTGAATCTTAACCATCTAGGGCGCCACCCAAACGCATACAAAAAAAAACTCATTGAAATCGGTACAGCCGTTTAGGAGGAGTTCAGTGACAATACCGATTGCGGCACCTCTGCCGGGCTGATTTATGAATCTAAACCATCCGGGGCGCCACCCAAACGCACACAAAAAAATTCATTAAATCGGTCCAGCCGTTTAGGAGTGCACTCCTCCGTTCCCCCGTTCATACACACGTACAGTAGAATTATATATATAAAGATTTGTAATTTAATTTAACTTTTCGATGTACGAATAACAAATCAAGTTTATTATGTCCTTGATTATATCTAATCATACATCAAATATGTGCAAAATCGCTACGTGGATTAAAATATTCAGTTTTTACAAAATTTTCAAAACCTATTTTAAAAAAGATTAACATAATTTTAATTTTATTCAAATTTTCGATCAAGAATTATAAGAAACGAGTACAAATAGAATAAACAATTATCTTTAAAAATCACGTTGGAATATAAAAACTTATAGTGAATTCTTTACTACCTGTTCGGTACAAGTTCCAACACAGAATTAACAAAATTTGTATTCATTTGTAAAAAAAAAAGCAATACAAAGAAAACAAATTTGGATAATTCGGAGTCGAAACTTGTACCGAACAAGTAGAAAAGAATCCACTATTACTAAATTAGTCTGTTCGTACATATATGTGTTGCCACCAAGACCAAATAGATAGAATCGAAAATTACAATATGTTGGTAGCACACTAGCACGTGTCAACAAACTGCTTATTTTACACAATAAATAACAATTTCTTTTTTATTCATGTCAACCTTGTCGCCAAGATAGTATACTTTTATGAAATAAAACAAGGAACTTTAGAACAAAATGGCTGCACAAAGTAAGAGCGAGAATCCCAATGCCTTTTTCATTCCATTTTACATTTACACTATGTTTAAACCTGTATAATTTACAATAGACAAGTAACAACACGGTTGACCAAAAAAAAATTATATAATTTACTATTCATCAACCGAACAAACAACATAAGTTTTACAAACACGTGGTATCAAATTATTTCTTTTCGTCTTTTTTGAACAAATAAGGTTAAAAATCATTAAACTTTTATAAATTTTATCTAAACGACAAACGTAAAGTAAAACTAAAAAAATTCTTCCACCAAGCTAAGAAAACAAACAAATAAAATAGTACATTATGATGCTAGGACGTAAAGCTAAAGATTTTGGACGGATGTGGAGTTTGCAAATCGAGGCGCTAGCCGAGATTTGCACCCACATTAAGTCCAAAATAGCTTACGTCCGTGCATAATATACTATTTTTTATTCGCCGCAAGCAAAATATTGTAAGAAAAGTTGTTTATTCTAAATTAAAATTACAAATTTTCATAAATTTTAAAATCAAAATATGTGGAACAAGTAACCTTTGAAAAAATATTTATTATTTTTTCCAAATTCTATGACAACAAATGATAACAACTATTTTAATTGGATAATGAAATTTTGAATTTGCGGGTTGCTTTGATAAAAAAATTTATTTTTCATAGAATTTAAACAAATACAAATGCTTTTTACTTTTTTGGACGTAGCTATGACGACAAAATAAATAGCTGAAAAGTGATACTTTAAAGCCGCAAATCACAGTAATAAAGTAACACTTTAATATATAGGCGAATAAAAAAAATTAAATGTAACAAAACGTGAGAATAGTCTTCGAAGTATTATTTGTTTTATTATAATTTTCACCCTATGGTATTTATAACAACAATCAGACCCACCCCTGTATATTTATTTTTTATATTATTAAAACTTTTTGGTTTTCTTTTTTAACACCAAAATTTTTTTTTCTATTAATCTTATTTCAATTTTATATATAAAAATGAATATTAGATAGATTTATATTAAATTATTCTTATTTAGTCACATATACCGCAAATAAAATAAAAGGGAAATAACACACAACATCGCCATGTTTTTACGCTTCGTTCTTTGAATCTCTTTCTATACAAACAGTGTTACCATAAATAAATACTATCTATTCTTATACTATTTTTTCAACTTACCTCATTTAGAATTATTGTTTTAATATATCCAAATTCTTTTACTATTATATTTATATCTAGTTTAATTAAAACTTTTTTTATTTAATTTCATTAAACAACCAGAAAATTTAAACTAACTAAAAAAAGAAAAACTTTTCTAAAATAAAATAAGAAAACCAATGTGTTTTATTTTTACGTTTTCACTACACACATGTATAAATTATATGTATTCAAAATTTATACATATATACATTTATAAATACATATATTAAACTAACACATTAAACAAAAACGAAATATATATACAATTTTTATTTATGTTGAAAGAAACAAAACACAAACACCGCATTCTTTTATTTTATTGGAATTTTATCCTTTTCTAACATAACTTTAATTTTTCATGTATTTATACGTATATCCATATATATATTTATATTGCATAAGGTCATTGAACCATTTTTATTTGATTTTTTTTGTTAGTCGTTTCCAAACATCCCAGAAATTTATTTTGTAAATACCATTCACTTACACACTCATACTCCACAATTTATTGCATGCGTATATTTTCTTTTAATTTTTTCAACACCATTGCGTATGCATGTATATATCTTTTAGGAATTGCGTATTCTTTTTAAATTATCATAGAATTTTCACATTTTGAACACATATATTTCACGTCTTAACTAAAATCACTTTTCACTGTTTAGCTAATCATTTTAATTCTTTTGTTAACGTAACCAACAAGTTTAATTGTATAAAATAATAGTACATAAGAATCAAAATGGACGTTTCATTTATATTACTGTACAATTATGTACATAAATAATATCCTTTTTCCCTGACAAACACTTTACCTCCAATCGAACTGGCTTACGAAATGCGACTGAATTTATCAGTTTTTTTTAGAATTTTTATTTTTTTTCTCTTTAATTTTGTTTCGTCATCATTTTTTGTTGTTTTTCATGTTCGTCAAGTCTTCGGCTTTGTTTTTATTTAATTTCGCCGTATTCTCTAAATAATGACATATTGAAAAAAAAACAAATGTTATTTACGCATTTTATAATCTACTATTGGCTACAAATATTGTTCAATTTACATTCATAAAGATTTTTGTAGTGTTTTGTAAGGTGCGAATAAAAAGTTTCTATTTGGGGTTTTTGGTGGATTTGTTTTAGTGTTTATTTTATGGATTAAAAGTTGGTAATATTAATAATAAGAAGGTTGAAGGGATGGTAAATATTTATGGTTTGTTCCATATGAAGAGTTTCATTAGTTGAATGTGTTTATGATTTTAAGGTATGCTGATATTAAAAACGGTGTAAGTGACTAATCGTAAGAATGAGGTAATATATATTTATTTGTTACATCATTCTTTCCATATTTATAGCGTGGTGGAATTCAGTTCACTTCGAAATATTTATTATTTTCGGTGCGCTGAAATATTTTATCCGGCTTTGGAGCTGCTATGAAAGCTTAAACTTTGGGCGTTAGGGAGTGATTTAGTTATTATGAATGAATATTAGTATTTGGTGTGGTTTTCACAGTGTTTAGTGTACAATCAAACCAGAGTCACAAAATTCATTATAATTCCATTTTTGAAATTTCCCACAAAAATGTCTCAAAACATACCTCAATTTTTTTTATTTGGACAAATTCGATTGTTTTTTGTATGGAGTTCGTTATGCTTGGTCATGGCAACATTAAGTTGTTATTAATAATAATATATTTTTATTTATAGACACCAACAATAAAGTCATATGTGTCTTAATTCAAAATAACAAATGTTATAATTAATTACATAATATATCTTCATACTTCAGAGTATAAGATTTATAAATACTAACTCATTACTTAGATAATAATTTAAAGTTCAATTTTCAGTTCTATTCTAAATTCAAATAATTTGGTTTCGGAAATTTTAAACAAAAAGGTATTCTACCATTTCAAAAAGAAAAAGTCAGACAAGTGCGAATAAAATTCGCTCGTCAAGGGTTTCGTGAATGTAAAAGAACACAATATCAAAAATTATTGACAAAAAGTTGTGTTGTAATGTCCTTATATTTTCATACCATAGACACATAACAAAATAAATGTTAAATTGTAAATCTCAATAGTAAATTACAATCAAATCTACATTGATCAAAAATGGCAAAAAAATGTTAATTCAGGTTAAATATTATCCATAGATGTTTTTGGTAACTTAAAAAAGATTCAATTACACCAGCTTGTAAATGGATTAAATTTGATTATTTTTTCGGTCAATCGAGTGTTGAAATTTAGAGGGGTGGAAAGGCTACATACTAAAAATATTTTTTTTTCAATAACACAAAAACTCTGCATTGCAAAATTCTAAAAAAAATTGTAACATTTCTTAAATTAAGTGTTCTTTCGTATGACACTCCACTCATTTTTGTCAAAAATGGTTTTTTCCCTCTCCACACCCATCCCATAAACACACAGAAATATAATTATTTGAGTCTTCGATATGATTTTCATTCAAAATTTACCAATCTTCCTGTCTCTGTGAATATTTTCAAATTTTTCGGTCAGTCATCGTCGAAACGTAGGCGGCGGCACGATCTGAATTTTGCCCTTTCTTATCCATAACTCAAAAACTGTGCTGTAGTTTTCATACAAAACTTACCAAATTTCCTAACTCTGTGAAATTTTCCAAATTTTTCTGTCACTGTCACTTCTGACACTAAATGTCGAAACGTATGGAGGGGGGGACGGTCTGAATTTTGCACTTTTTCGACAATAACTCAAAAACTGGGCACCGCAAAATTCTAAAAAAAATTGCAACGAATTTTAAATTAGATGTTCTATCAAATGACACCCTACTCGCTTGGGTAAAAAAAAGTTTTTTTTTACCCCCTCTACCCCGGTCCTCTAAACACACAGAAATATAATTATTAGAGACTTCGCTATAGTTTTTGTACAAAATTTACCAAATTACCTAGCTCTGTGAATTTTTACAAATTTTTCTGTCAATCAGTGTCAAAACGTATGGGGGGGAACGGTCTGAATTTTGCACTTTTTTGACAATAACACAAAAAATTGGGCACCGCAAAATTCTAAAAAAAACTGCAACGAATTCCAAATTAGATGCTCTTTCAAATGACACCCCACTCGCTTGGGTAAAAAAAAGTTTTTTTACCCCTCTACCCCGGTCCTCTAAACCCACAGAAATATAATTATTGGAGACTTCGCTATAGTTTTCGTACAAAATTTAGCAAATTTTCTAACTCTGTGAATTTTTACAAATTTTTCTGTCAATCAGTGTCGAAACGTATGGGATGGAACGGTCTGGATTTTGCACTTTTTCGACAATAACTCAAAAACTGGCTACCGCAAAATTCTAAAAAAAATTGCAACGAATTCTAAATTAGGTGCTCTATCAAATGACACCCCACTCGCTTGGGTCAAAAAAAGTTTTTTTTACCCCCTCTACCCCGGTCTTCAAAACACACAGAAATAAAATTATTGGAGACTTCGCTATAGTTTTCGTACAAAATTTAGCAAATTTCCTAACTCTGCGAATTTTTACAAATTTTTCTGTCAATCAGCGTTTAAACGGACGGTCTTAATTCGCACTTTTTTTACAATAACTCAAAAACTGGGCATCGCAAAATTCTAAAAAAATTGCTTTGTTTTTTAAATTAAGTGCTCTTTCAAATGACACCCCACTTGACCACATTTTAAATAGTGTTTTTACCCCTCCTCATTTCCACCCCCTTAATAAATCTAAGTATGGAAATATGACACTTTTTTATATTGTTTATTAAAAACGTACTAATTTTTCTATCATTCCAAGTACATTTGAAAATTTTCGATCAGATAGGTTCGGAGCTAATCGAGGTAAGAAAACGCGAAAAAAAACGTCATCATCCAAAATTATACAAAAAATGGTGAGGTGTAAAATTCCAAAATAAATTTTTATGGAATACTGAAAGGAAGCCCTTTCATATGATACCCTACTTGAATCTATAAAAAAATGTATTTTCTCAAAGGTCTCACATCGCAGCCCTGTAAGCCAAACGAAAACCACTTTAATTTTATTTGTATCCGTCATTTCATGTGGACAGATTAGTTTTATACTGCCAAATTTAAAGTCCATAGCATTTATAGTTTACGAGATAATCGATATAATGTGTAAAACACGTTTTACCCTCACCAATAGTGTTCCGTATAAAAAACGGAACGGAACCCTAAAAACATTATATATAAAACATGAAAAAAGAAGAAAAATTAATAAAAATAATTTAAAATTTGAAACAAATTTACTTTTTACAATAGATTGTAAATGCCAATATCTCTAACAAATTTTAGAGCTTTAAAACATTCGTTGACGTTGTCTCCTAGAATCATCAGGCATGGTACTACTTAATTTCCATTTAAGTCTGTTAGCTGCTAAGGCAGGGCAGACTATAAGTATATGTTTAATAGTTAGTGCTTCGTTTGAGTTGCAAAAAGAACAAGATTGAGGTGTAAGACTCTCTATTAGATGTTTGTGTGTTAAGGCAGAATGTCCTATTCGAAGTCTGGTTAAAACAACAGAATCTCTTCTAGAAATTATTGGGATTGGAAGCCATTTATCAGTAGACGGTTTTATTTCTCTTAATTTGTCATTTGATGACTCCCATATTGCATTCCGAGAAGCATGATAATGCTTTTTTATAAAGTTGCGGTATTCTGAAACTGGGATTTTTATATATTGACTGGGAATATTTTCAGCGGCATATTTTGCCAGTTCATCAGCTTTATCGTTGCCTTCTATTCCAATATGGCTTGGAATCCAGCATATCGTGTAGTGTTTGTTTGAATTAAATGCTGTATTGGGTATAATTGACGCTATTGGGTGCAAGTTAGTTTCGTTTTTTATTGTTTGAATTGAGCTGAGAGAATCTGAGCAGATTAATATATTGATGTGATCTGTTTTTTCGGCTTCGTTGATACATTGTAGAATTGCCAACATTTCAGCTGTAAACACATTTGTAAAACTGGGTAGACTTATTTGAATCTGTTTATCGGCTGTCCAAAAGGCGAAACCACAACCATTTTCAGTTTAGGATCCATCTGAATACATAATATAGTAGTTTCTGTACCTGCTTAGAATATGATTAAACTCCGTTTTGAAAATAATTTGACTAGTAGTTTCTTTTTTATATTTCAAAAGATCTAAGGCAAAGCTTATTTTACTTGGTAGCCAGGGTGGTTTTTTAAGAAAAACTTCAGGGATTATTTGGAGTGAATTAAGCTGGAGAGGGAAAATTGCAGACTGAAAATTTTGTGAGAAGGATTGTTTATTGTAAGGAAAGTGTTGATCGGGAGAGTGAGATGTAAGAAGTTTAAAAGCTGGATTATCATTTTTTGATGCTGTGCTGAGTCCATAAAGTGCCATTATTTTCATTCTACAGTTTTGAAGCGTGTCGTACGATGCATCTGCTAGCATACTAGTTAGTGGACTAGTCCTGAATGCACCTGTGCATAACCTGATTCCAGAGTTTAGTACACTATCAAGGTTTTTAAGAGATGATTTATTACCAGAAGAGCATAGCCTATGCAACCATAGTCTAGCCTGGAGAGTATCAAGCAATTCAAAATTTTTAAACAAGTGTTTCGGTCTGCTCTCCATGAAGTGTTGGTTATCGTTCTCAATATCTTCAATTTATCTATACATATGGCTTTTAATTTTTTTATATGAGGCATCCTATTAAGCTTGTGGTCAAACAGCATGCCAAGAAACGAATGGGTCTGTTTT